>JAWWTY010000010.1:21676398-21713132 GCA_035222235.1 Margarornis squamiger
GGAGTGACCAGAGTCTCTCCAAATTCATCTCCAGCAAGCTGCTCTTGGCTCCTCCCTTCTCTGGGTGCTGTGATAAATGTAGATAAGCCACATGATAAATCAGAGATGCTCGTCACGTTCCAGAGTGCCAAAGATTCAATATTGTCGTGTAGATGCTCTTGGAGTTAAGTTCTGATCTCAGTGGGGTTTCCTTACCGTGTGTGTGGTGTGTTCCAGCCTGGAGAGGGGTGTGCAGGAACACTCTGCCAGGCTCCAGTTGTGTATCATAGAATCAGTTAGGATTTAGGACTTCATTCAAACTTGGCAGGAGTGATGGAATCTGGTCTTAGTAAGGGTTTCATGCATCTTTGTTGCTCAGCCTCTGTTGCTCCTCTTTGGGTTTTGATAGTAAGTAGTTTTAATTAACTTTCCCCCAAGGAACCTCATTTTCCTTCAGTTGCAAAGCAACTTTGCTCTCAGTAAGATCCAGAAAGTTGCCATTTAATTTCATCTCATTAATACAAGCTTTATGAGGAGGTGAGATTAACTTCATTGAAGAAAAGCTTTGAAGGCTTGAATGGCATAGGGAGTTTCTTTAACTTGCTGTACATCAAGTGTCGTGCTTCACATGCAGAACAACTCCTGATCATTGTACCTGTCATGTGTGTGATTAACTAAACTAAAGAGTTCTCTCCTTAATGTGGAACCCTCTAGGAATAAAGCAGTGGAGTGCAATAATGATATTGCCCCCCAAAAATGCCTGGTGGAGAACAGTGTGCTTCACTTCTCATCTCAGACTGTTTTCAAGCATTGCAGGTGTTCTCCCTTCCTGCCTGTGATGTGAGAGCTGATTTCATTTATCTTCCACTGAATCACACAGATGTCCAGAGGGTCACAAGGTGCTGGCTCCACTTCCTTCTGCTCCGTCCTGACTTGGAGGAGGATTGCATTTCCACAAAACTGAGCCACCCCAACGTTTTTAAGCTGTACATCTTCAGATCAGTCAAATGAGAGGAAGACTTGTTATTTTCACTAGTGCAAGAGCCAGGGCTTATGCAGTGAGATCCAGCACTGGATGTACACCAAGGCTTTCACAGATTGCCTGACCACATTGCTGCTTTGCTCCTCTGAGTTGTAGTGATGAAAAATGTGGCTGGGAAAGGGCTAAAGCAAACTTAGGGCAGATTGGATTGGTTTGGTTTGGATTTTGCATCTGAGTTCTGCTCTCAGAGGGGCTGTTCTGTCCTGCCCTGTCTGTGGGCTCTCCCAGTGCCTGCTGCTAGCCTTTTCACCTCGAAGGAGGAGGAGACTGGGGGCAGGTGGTGATGGGAACAGGGGATCTAAACCCATCAGGCAGCTTTTGGGATACACGAGCCAGCTCTTGAGCCTTCCCTTGTTCTTTTGTCACTTACCAGAGTGACCCACCCACATAATATCCAAACCCTCAGTGTGTCTTCCCCACACTCTCCTCCTTCACCCCTCAGAGGAGTCCCAGGAGCTGTGCCAGAGCAGAGCTCTGTGTGTGCAGCAGCAGTTTAACCATGTCCTCTAAATGGTAAAGCCTGTTTTTAGAAGGAAGTTCAAAGTTTCAAAAGCTCGACCTGCCCTGCAAGTGCAAAGTGAGCCTTGCAAATGTTCTGTGTGGAGCTTCCTTCCTTCATCCTTCCTTTAGCTGGGCAGAGGAGAGGCAGAGCAAGAGCTTTGCCTTAACATTGAAAAATACACAAAGTAAGTGTAGGAGAGTGAGGTGCACTTTCCAGTTTTCTTATTGTATGTTTTTGAGTTTGTTCTTTTAATCCAGTAGAGATTACCTTAGGGCACAGGACTAAGGCAATCCAGTTGACTCAAATAACATGAGGATTTTTGTTCCTGTAAACTTGGGCAGTACCTCTAGGCCCTGTCTTAAACTGATTTCCTAGAACTGCTTCTCCAAACCCCCAGTTAGCTCCAAACAAGTCATCTCAGTAAAAGCATACTGACTGTATTTAAGACCTTTACCAGTTACTGAGGTGTCACCTGCCCCCCTTTTCTCACCTGCTGCCCAAAGACTGGGTTCTGGCAGTGTAATATCAGTGGTAAGCAGTTAGTGGGAGGCCCCCTTTGAGAACAGGACTGTTCCTGCTCCTACATTCATTTTTTGCCTTTGGGTGAAAGCAGAGCTGTCTCTGCAGGGCACTTGGCCATGCAGATGGATTTTGTAGGCTGAGGTTCTTGCTTTGGTGGAGCTGAGGATGTGGGGTTCACATGTCTGTCTGTCACACAGTGGGCAGGCTGACTGTTCCAAGCTGCACTGCCTAAAATTCATTTCAAAAGTAAGAACTTTGGTTTGGGGAAGAGAGCAGTGCCCAAACCAGCAAAATCTTGCCTAACATCCTGATTCTTCTGATTTTTTTCCCCTTTATTTCCTTAACACTGCATTACTAGCAGGATGGTGAACATAACTTACCTATTTTTTTGAAAGCCAAGGGAGTTCCTCTGCCAGTTCCAGTCTTTGCAGGTGGTAAGAGCATTCCTGCTGTTGATCTAGCCCTCTTTTTTCCAACAGGTATGGCAGTTCAGCGATCACAGTTACATTCTTGATCAAACTCCTACCATTAACTTGCAACCAAGCAATCAGACAGTGCCAGCTTTGTGACTCAAACCAGTAAGATTTCTTCCTGTGCCTTCTTGTCTTCCTCCCCACTTGCAGTCTGGATAAGGAGCATCACAGAAGGATGCTTAATTTGGCAGTTGGACAGTCATAGAGTGGCTCAGAACTGGGAGAGGAAAAAGAAAACACTCAGAGAAATGGTCCTGTTGAATGAATACAAGTCCTCAGTCAATCTTTAGACTGAGCAGGTCTTTGTTGTCAGACCAGTGTGACCGACGACACCTTTTCCTGAATAAATACTTTATTCAGCCTCGCCACGTGTGTCCCCCCTCCGAGTTGCTTTTCCCACCCTGTGCTTGGCTTGTTGGAATCCAGCAGTTCTGTTCATCAGTGTGATTCTGTAATCCAACCAGGCTCATTTAAAGCAGATCCTTCAGCCCTGCCTTCTGTCTTGTGGATGCCTTTTCACCTGCTCTGTCCATCTTCCTCACGGGGAAGGGTTTTGGTGGAAGGTCTGAGTGATGGAAGCCATCTCTGATCATTGGTGCTGTCTGGCTCTTCAGTCTGATCTCACAAAGCTTTCTCTCTCTGCTTCCAGGCCAAGGAGTGTGGTCAGATGCAGAACAAGTGGCTCATGATAAACATCCAGAACGTGCAGGACTTTGCCTGCCAGTGTCTCAACCGCGACGTGTGGAGCAACGAGGCCGTGAAGAACATCATCCGGGACCACTTCATTTTTTGGCAGGTGAGAAATGGGCTGGGGGTGTTGGGGTTGCTTGGTGCCTTGGCAGGTGGGACAGTTAAAAAAACCAAAAAGGATTTCTTTGAACAGAATGGCACTGATGGAATTCTCTTGGTGAACTTGCAGATAAGTTGTATTTCATGGAGCGGGTGTAGTTTGTAGATGCAGGTGCCCTTCATGGATATGCATTTAAACACATAAACTGCCTTTCACTTGTGCAGTCAAGGTGTTACCACGTGGCTTCTGCTACAAGCAGAGCTAGAGAGAGGCACATTTGCAGCTTGTCAGAGTCCCTGAGAACTGCGTGTGCCACCTGTAGTTAACCCTGTACAGAGAAGAGCTTTGTGCATTTCCAAGGCCCACGTTGCCCCCCGTGGTGTTTTGCAGGTGTACCACGACAGCGAGGAAGGCCAGAGGTACATCCAGTTCTATAAATTAGCAGACTTCCCTTATGTCTCCATCCTGGACCCCAGGACAGGTAAGACACCTGACACTCGGTTGCCTGGGGTTATCCCAGGAACTAAGGGAATAAAACACCCCAAAACCTGCAGGAATTTTGGGTATTTGAAGCTTAGCAAGTGCTTTTCTTAGAGGGTGAAAATAGTTCCACCTGGTGGTAAAACTCTGCATTTAATTACTTTTTTTAAACCTCCTCTTAAAAGCTTCTCTGAAATCATGTGGTGAATAAAGCACAATATTTGTAAGCACTACATGAATCTCCTTCCTGCTCCTTCCCCAGTATTTTTGTGAGGCTCAGTGATGACTTTTTAAACTGCATCTTAATTTTGAAATGTGCCATTTTGGCTTCAGGTTTGTTGTTTGGGGGTTCTACCTCTCCCTACAGTTTGTTCAAAATTGTTGCTTTTTCTTTTGTATCCCATCACCTTCTTTTATCATCATATAATGCAGTTTTCTGGTCATATAATGCTGGAATGGTCTCCTAAGTGATAGTGTCTGTAGTCAGAACTGAGATTTCTTTGTATGTGACTTAAACCAGCCAAAAAAATACACATTTTTATAATGTTCCAGCTGAGGTTGGGATACTCTTCTTAGCACTTCACTTCTGGGAACAAAAGCTCTTTGCCAAGAGTTAGAATCAATTTAGCAAGGACGTAGAAACACTTACTCATGAACTAAGTGGTTTGGTGTTTATTCCTTTTGAAGGCACATTCACCATTCTCTGCTCACATTCCCACAGCTATAAAGACAAGAATGGAAATAAACTGAGTCTGTGCTTGTGTCTGTCCCTTTTCAAGGGGGTGGAAGGGGAAGCTCCACAATTATCAGGTGGCAGCCCGTGGGACGCTGCAGTTCCACAAACACAGACTCTTGCTGCAGTGAGTTGGTGTGTTTGACCCCTGAACTGCAGCTTTGTGCTGAAATTACCTTTCACCGTGCCTTTTGTCCCCTAGGCCAGAAGCTCGTGGAGTGGCACCAGCTGGATGTGACTTCTTTCCTGGACCAAGTGACTGGGTTCCTGAGTGAGCACGGCCAGCTGGACGGGCACTCCACCAGCCCTCCCCAGAAATGCGCCCGCTCGGTGAGTGGGAAGCCCTTTGGGAGGCATCTAAAGGAACACCCTGGCCTGTCTCTGCCCAGCTCTGCTGATTGCCCACACAGAGCCAATGAGTTAGTGCAAGGGCATTCAAACCTAGGCAGTGCCTTCTCCCAGCATCACTTGCTGTGGTGTGCAGTGTGTGCTTTCAGCATCTCAGCTGGGTTTAACAGCCTGTGTGAAAGGAAACTGGATTGCTCCGTGCAGAACTCCAGGGAGAAGCCCTTAACTCATTCCAGCACGGCTCCCTTTCCCTGCTGTTTGTTCCTGCCAGGTTTAGCAGCAACACTGATGCCCTTTGGATTTTCAGGCTGTGTTTACAAGCAGCTCTGACCTGTTTGTGTCGTGCCTGTGTTCCCCAGGAGAGCCTCATCGATGCCAGTGAGGACAGCCAGCTGGAAGCTGCCATCAGAGCCTCCCTGCAGGAGACCCACTTCGATTCCTCGCAGGCCAAGCAGGAGAGCCGGTCGGACGAGGAGTCAGAGTCGGAGCTTTTCTCGGGAAGCGAAGAGTTCATCTCGGTCTGTGGCTCCGAGGAGGAGGAGGAGTCGGAGATCCCTGCCAAGCTGAGGAAGTCTCCACACAAGGACTTGGGGTATAAAAAAGAGGAGAGCAGGAGGCCTCAGCCCGAGGCCCCTGCAAGGACTGAGCCTGGGACAGCCTCAAACCACAGAGTGGTGCCCTGCATCGACGCGGGGACGCTGGAGGAGTCGCCGGACAAGCCTGAGGGTACATTTCGGGGCCTCGACGTGAATGGTCAGTTCCCCCTTTTTGTCATGACCTGGCTTTTGTTGTGGGCTTTTTTTTCCCCCTGAAACTGTTTATGCTCTGCCAGCAGTGATTTCACCCCTTGGTTTAAAAAGCTGGATCAATTCTGATTTCCTGAGTCGTTGCCACCAGCACCGCTTTGGCGCAGCAAAGCCACAGAGTCCCGTTAGTCACAGGAGCACAGGAGCTCCTGAGCTGGAAGGGACCCACAAGGATCATCCAGCCCAACTCCTGGCCCTGCACAGCCCTCCCTGTGCCTGAGAGCATTGTCCCAACACTCCTGGAGCTCTGGCAGGGTTTGTGTGAGCGAGTCCCTGAGCTCAGGTGTCTTGCTTTGAGACCTTGCCCAGGAGTAAAGCACACTGTGGTGTAACACAGCTCCTGGGTTCCACTCACTGCTCTTCTGAAAGTGTGCTGAGTTTGCTGGGTGTGTTTTAAGCACATGTGGGAGTGCATCTGCAGCCTGGAACCTTGTGTTTGTGTGCTGTCCCAGCTCAGCTGCCCCGTTGTTAACCTGCTGTGACTTCCTTTGTGCAGGACCAAAGGCACAGCTGATGCTGAGGTATCCAGATGGAAAGAGGGAACAAGTTTCACTGCCTGAACAAGCTAAACTTCTGGTGAGTGGGGTTAATGGGAATCCTTGTTTGACTACAGGAGAGCTGAAACTGGAGAATTTCTGTGCCTCTGGCACTGTTGAAATGGGATGTAGTGGAAGAGATCTCTCCAGGGAGTGTCTCCACTGTCCTTGTGCTGTGTTCCATGTCATGCTCACTCTGTTGCTATTGCTGCTTGGGTTCCCAGTACACTGCTTGCTGTCTTCCTTAATCCCCCAGACTGCTCACTTCCATTCTACAGTGGCTCTAAATGGCTTCTGCATTAATTGTTAATTACCACCAAATGCCCTCAGCTCACTCCTCTGTGGGGCTTTGTTTCTATGTGGAGAAGTTGAGTTGGTAAATTCAAAGGCAAAATGTTTCATTCTCCTTGTTCATCTCTGCCATCATTCTTCCCCCCTCCCTTCTGCACTTGGATGACTTGGGAGGAAGTTCTCCCAAACCGAATTCCTTACAATGGGATTTAATTACTGTGCTGTCTCAGCTGTGCTTTGGGCTCTCTCCCCTTGGAGGAGTCGATGGGGATGGCATTTCCATCACAAGTTTGTGGGTGCTTGGCAGGGAGCAGTGGGTAGAGGTCACTGGGTTCCTGTCAGCCACGAGCTGTCAGGACACACTGGCCACTTAAGCTCATTTTGGTGTGATCAACCTGAAAGCCTCAGGGAAGGCAAAAGCACACCTCTTCAGAAGGATTTTGTGCAGATTTGGGAGAGAAGTGTCCCACCTTTTACAGAAAATGAGGCTGTTATGTAGTCTGCAGCACTCTAGGAATGTACAGTGTCCTAAGTTCATGTTTTTGACTCTCCTGCTTGAAAATAAATGGAAAGAGAAAAGCTTGACTGCTTTTTGAAAGCAGCCTGCTAAGTAAATTTGTGTGTGTCATTAAACATGTAGCACTTCTGAATACTTAAGTAATTTATTAGGCAGTGCATTGATGTAATATGGAGATATCCCTGATAATCCTGCCTTCTGGTTTGATTCCTTTTATGGGCTGTGGAAGTTAAAGGAAATTTATCTCAGCATGTGACTTCCTTTCTGCTCTACAGTCAGCAGAGGAATTGAGCTGAGTCAAGGGTTGTGGGCAAAGACTTCTCTGGTCTGGAGAGCTGAGCAGGCAGCTTGTGTGTTCACCTCATGTGATCTCCTAAAGCTGGTTCAGTCAGAGCAGGATCTGAGTCTCAGGTATTTCTTGGTGAGCATCATTTCAGACCTAGGAGAAGGAATTTTTTAAGGAGGCAGTTGCACACTAGGGGTTTTACCTGGCTGGTTTTAAGTGTTGTGTTTTTAATCTCATGATATTGTTATCAATCAAGCACAGCTTCTTTACATGCTCTTATTTCCAGGAGGTTCTTATGCTTCCAATATTGCCATAATCCTCTTTTTCCCCCTCAGAAAGAAAAAACAATGCAGTGCTGCCTTTTTAGAGAAGCAATTGCTCATTGTGTGCCAGTGAAGTTGACTTCACTCTGTTCAGCAGCTCAGCTCCCCTGCAAACCTCCTTTTTGCTGGCTGTTTCAGGTGTGCAGGACAGACTGGCCTGCAGATGGCACAGAGAGGGATGTGGGCTGGAGACTCGACTGAATATTTCAATTCAGTGGGTTTTAAAGGAGTTTTGATCGTCCTTGTTGCCTGAAAAGGAAGTCAAACCCACTTCCTTGCATTCCCCATCAGGCACAGGCATTGTAGTCTGCAAACTCTGTTGGAGAGCAGTGCAGGTAAAGGAGGAGCTTGGGAACTGTCTCCTCCTGCCAGAGGTTTGTGTGTGGATTTTGATGAATTTGGAAGAAACCTCCATGCAGGTCCTTCCCTGTGTGTTCTGCACTCACCAAACCCTGGAAGAGTCCAGGCTGAACAGGATGCCTGGGGATCACCTGCTCTAACCCCCTGTTTGACAGCAGGGCTGTAGGTGAGGTTGTGCAGGGCCCTCTCAAGCTGAGTCCACAAGAATTCCAGCAAGGAACATGGCACCATTTCCCTGGGAAGTTTACTCCAAAGTTTAATTTCCCTCATGGTAAAGAATTCTTTTCTTATATCCAGAGGAAATTTCCCCTGGAACAACTTGTGTGTGTTGTGTCTCCTCACCATGCATCTTTGGGGAAAGAAATGCCTCTGTGGTCTTTATATTGGAACACTGATGAAAATCCCACCAATCTCATCCCAGAGACATCCTGGATCCTGGCTCTAGGCAAGCAGCAAGCTGCCAACACTGAGTTAGCTCAGAGTTCAGGGGCCTCAGGAGTGCCTTCCACCAGAGAATCACAGCATGGTTTGGGTTGGAAGGGGCTTTAAAGATCATCTCCTTCCACCCCCATGTGCTCCCTGCTGGGTAGGACCAGTGGGTCCAGCTGTCTCTTGTTTGTCCTTCCCATTTATTGCCAAGTCTTTCTATCATTTTTTCAACTGATTTTTTCCTATTTTATTATTTTCCCAAGTGAGAGGAGAGCTGCTGTGCTGCTGCACAGGTCCCCAGGGTGCCTTATCCTGCAGGTTGTGCACTGGGAGGCCTCAGTCCTTGCCCCTGCAGTGCTGCTGCCATCATCCCACTGCCCTCCTGCTCTGCTTTCCTGCTCAGCTTTTCCTGCAGCTCCTTCACCTCCTGCTCCATCTGCATTGTCCACAGAACCACTGGATGCTTTGGGTTGGAAGGGACCTTCAAGCCAATCCCATTCCACCTCCTGCCACAGGCAGGGACACCTTTCACTGGACCAGGTTGTTCCAAGCCCTGTCCAACCTGGCCTTGGACATTTCCAGGGATTGAAAGGTGACCTGTTGCAGAGGAGTGCTGCAGGCTGCTGTAATGTACTGGCATAAGCTGCACACCAACACTATGTAACAGTAGTCCTGGGACCCCCCCTGTTTATTCACACTTTGTTTTATTACCTACAAGACATTTGTCTGCTTTTCCTCTCTTAAAAAGGCTCCAGCTTTTCCTTCTGCTCTGTTGCTGTATCCTCTTTTCTTCTGCCAGTCTCCACTTCTCCAGTCCTGCTGGATTGCTTGGTGAACTTGGGAAATCTCCCTCATCACAGCATGGACAGGAGCTCTTCCTGATGCCTCTGCTTGTTGGGTTGTGGGGCTGATGCCCCTTCATCCCAATGCCCTCTGTGTCCAATTGCCTCTGGCCTCCCTTCCCCTGTAGGCAGAGAAATCAATGCATTGAAAAGAGCTTTAAAAATGTAAATCAAACAACCCCAAACCCTCGTGCTTCCTGAAGGCAAGAGAAAAATAACAATGCTGCATTTATTTTGGTCAGTGCTCCCTCACAAAGATGCTTTGGGTTGCCTCTTAGGTTTTGGGTAAGGGTTAATAGCTAAGAAACAAATGAGGGGACTTTTATTTGGGGGCATTTAAGGATCTTTTTTTTCAAGTTTTCTTTCACTGTGACTTGAATGCGTGGTGTGAAGTTCAGCTCTCTTGCATTAACATACTAATGTGTATAGTTTTATGTATAGTTCACCTTATGTGTATTGAGTTGGTTTGAATTGTGTGACCCTTCTCTGCCTTCCCTTCCCTCCAGGCCCTCGTGAAGCACGTCCAGTCCAAAGGATACCCCAATGAACGCTTTGAACTGCTCACCAACTTCCCTCGGAGGAAACTCTCCCACCTGGACTATGAGATCACGTTACAGGAGGCAGGCCTGTGTCCTCAAGAGACTGTCTTTGTGCAGGAAAGGAATTAGCACTGTGGCCTGAGCTCTCCCAGCCTTCCTCCCCTCTCCTCTTTGCCTGGGACACCAACTCGTTAAATATGCAGTTCAGGGTCATAGGATTGCAGTGCTGGAATCAGACAGGCAGCTGACTGGCCCTTCTCTCTCTTCCTCCCTCTTCCTCCCCTCTCCTCTCTCTTCCTCCCTTCTCCTACTCTAGTGACCAAATGAGAGTGCTCAGAGTTTTAGTTTCTTCCTCACTGCAGAGAGCATTGGGAAGAACATCTTTCCTCTGCTTCCCTGGGCTGAAATGAAATGGTGATCTGTGTATCCAGCGTGCTGGAGCTTGGAGTGGCCATAATACACAAACCCTTCTCACTGCTGTTCTTAAATCTGTTTCCTTTAATTTATTTTTCAGAAGAGGGTGTGATAAGGCACTGAGTCATCTCTCTAAGGAGAGAGCATCATCTTCAGGACAGTCTTTCCTTTGTGTGGATTCCCTACATGAAAGGTGTCCATTAACCTTCCAGCCTTCTCAGGGGCTCACTTACCCAGCACTGCTTTTGGGAAGGAGCTGGGTTCAACCCCTGCTAAAATACCCTGCCCCTTTCTAATTTAAAGGCTTCTAGGTTGGCTACATGTTTCCTCCTGCTTTAAACTGCCAGTGGACACAGTGAAAAAACCAAGCAAGCCCCCCAAAAAGCCAGCTGTGCTCTGTTTGGGATTGACAGCTTGGCCCAGAGGGAGAGCTGCCTGCCCAGTGCTGGAGCACAACTGACTCCTGCGTGGGAGTGGGTGGGTGTTCCACGTTCTCAGCATCCTCAAAGGGTCTCCTTATTGCTCTCAGGATTTTGCAAATGATGGCAGAAGGTGACAGGATACTGTGGGGATCCTGGACTCTGAGAACACCTGCCTTGACAGTTAGTTGGCTTTTTTCCCTTGGCAGGATGGCTTGGTTGGTTTTCCCAGGAGTGATTGGCATGAATTAATGCTTCAGAAAAAGCTTCCCAGCCTGGTGGCTTGAACTCCCTGGGATGATTTTTATTCTATTTCCATGTTCATCTGTCACTTACTGCTGGGTTTGGAGGGCTGCATGGAAAATGCTCCTTTGTTTAGCCTCTCCTTTCAGCTCTGGAAGTTGGCACCAGAAGTCAGTGGCCTGTTTTTCCTCCAGGGTCTTCTGCAGGCATGGAGCTGTTGAGCAGTTGGCTTTTCAGCAGGTGTTGTAGTGGGACAGGAGTGAACCAGCACAGCCATCAAGGTGCTTGCCTAGTTGGTGTATTTACAACCACCAACTCAGTTTGAAGTGTTCTTCCTCAGTGGGGAGAAAGGCACCTGGGACCTGCCATAACTGCTGACTTTTTCTGCCACTCTCAGATGGTTGTACTTGTTATAAAGACTTCAGTAGTCAGAAATTTACCATATTCAAACCTTTCCAGATACTTTGCTTTTAATTTCCTACTAGCCTGCATACTTAGGAGCCCTTAAATGTAAGGAATCATGGAAAATGTCTTGCATCCCCCATGAGAGTTTCAGCTCACAGCTGTCTTCTGCTCCTAACTGTGTTTGATGTGCAACCATGCCATTGTTTAAATTGCTTTCCCTTCTGTACAAGCAGTGCTTGCATTCCCCTGCAGGATGTGGTGGCAGGGAAGCAAAAGCTGGCCCCAGTTTCCTGACCAGTGTGACCCCAGGTGTCACTTTTGGTTTGCAAAGGCAGCCTGGCGTGGGGGCAGCTCCAGCAAGGGACACTGAGGAGCCAGGGCAGCAGAGAAGGGGGGGTTGTGTCTGCTCTGTGAAGCAGCAGTGGCCCCTCTAGGCTGAAGGATCCTGTAGTTTCTGGGATATCCCCATTCACTGCTTGTGTTTCCATGTAGATCTTGTGCTTCCTGAAGCAGCCTCAGGTGTGTAGTTGGAATAAGTCACTGCTTGCTGCTGTGGAGCTCCTTCCACAGCATGGGCAGCCCCAGCAGGGTGAAGGCAGGCAGGACCCAGCACGAGCAGAGTGACAGTCCCTTGTTGTCCCTCGGGCAGGGGCAGCACCGTGACCTTCCCTGCTCTCCTGCCTTGGTGCTTCCAGGGCTCTCTGTGTTGTGGCTGCTTGTCTGTGTGGGCTGGTGGAGGCCCAGCTCAGTTTTGGGCAGGTCTGGCTTTCTGTCCCCTCGGGGAATGTTGTTCCCCAGCAGCTTTTCTGCAGTTCAAATGTGCGGGATTGACTCTGCCTTCTCCCTCTCAGGTCAGGTTTGTTGGCAGCTTCTGTGCCCCTGCCCCTCCCTGGCTGTGCTCCTGTACTCATTTGCTCTGTGATGACACCACCAGTTGCTCTAACAGGGGAAAGAAGAGTGTGAAGTTGAAGATTTACATTGAAAATGGGGGTTTTCTCCCATCTTTTGGTTTCTGTTCCAAGAAACGATCCTGGGGTTGGTTTTTTTTTTCATTTCTGTGGCACGATGTGTTTTTTTCCCCTCAGTTTTCTTTTGCTTTGCTTTGAGAGCAAGAGGCAGAGAGAAGAATTTTTAAGGCATGTGTGTCCCTACACGTGGCTCTTCTCTCCCTTCATCCCTCTCCCCTCTTCTCTCCCTTCTTCCCAACCAGTACACCCAGTGCTGTGACACACAGGTCAGTCAGCTGTGCCCTGGGGGCTGAAAGCTGGTAAGAAACAGCACCAGCCAGGACACAACCCCTTCAGATCTTCATCCCTGTTGAAGGCCTTGGCAGGAACATGTTTGGCTGTCCTGAGGAGCGTGGCTGAAAACATGAACCGAGGTCTGGCTGGGACAGCAGTGAAGGTGAGGGCTGGTTGGGCAGTATTTGTAGAGCCTGTGCCACAGTCACTTCTAGATGTGAAATCTGCAGCTCAAATTGCCTTTGGCAGGTTGGAAAAAATGCCTTAAATGTGGTTGTGAAATAAGATGTTGAAATACAAAGGACAAGGGAAACAAATCCTTCAAAGGCTGTGGTTTGTGGCTTCCAGTGGGTGTTGCATGTGGTGTTGCAAGGACTGAGTTTGGAGGAGCAGCAGTGCATGTAGGCAGTGGAGGCTTTTTTGGGCAGAGAGCTGGTCAGGGCTATTTCCTCTGCCTGTGCTCTTTGTCTCACCAGGCTTCATTGTGGGATTTAATGTCCAATAGTCCCAGTCACAACCAGGACTCACAAACAGAAGGTAAAAAGAGCACTGGCTCTCCCTGCCAGGGGCTGCTGGCACATTTTCTTCCCACTTGTGATCCTTCAGAGGCCCACAGAAGGATTTGGGATCTTCCTTATGCTACAGGCTCTTAAGTCAAGCTTATTGTCCAGCTTTACCCTCCCTGATGTAAAAAGGGCAGGGAAAGGCTATGTCAAACATTTCGGGTCATACTCGGGTGATTTTCGTGAGGCTTTGAATTCAGGTCTGTGATTTTATGATTTCTGGCATTCATTGACTCAAAGTGCTTTGCTTTTCCTGCTAAATCAGCTCACCAATATTAAAGGAATGTCCAGTATGTGCACATAGCCTTGTAAAATATAGTGGACTCTAAAAGGCATCCAAAGGTGCTGTTGTTCCTAAGGAGATCTAAGCAGGAATTTTCCGTCAGCTCTTCCCAGAGCTCCCTGACCTGGCACTCTCTCGTGGGGAGGTGACACCTCTGCTCTTCCAGCTTGTGTTTCACAGGGTCCACCTCCTTCAGAGCCACACTCCTAAAAGATGACCAGTTTACACACTCACCTGCACCAGCCCTGGCATCTCCTCCTTCTGCCAGTGCTTTGGTTTGTCCCGCTGCAGAAACTGGGGTTAGTTCAGGTTTTAATAACTCCCCTCCCTGCCCAAGGGTCTCGGATTCCCCTTCCTGCCCAAGCACTGGGCTTGGTCACAGGGCCTGGAGCAACAAGGGCTAAACTAAAACCAGTTTTCTTTTGGGGCCAAGCATTACTTGGGCCGTGCTTTGTCAGGTACCAAAACGCTGCAGAGATGCATGAAATGTGTTGTTGTGGTGGTTTTTCCCAGCCACATAAAAGCAGACTTTGAACACAGAGACCTGTGTGGGGATGTCCCTGCCATGCCAGTGGAAAGAGCTGTGTCATTTCAGGAACTTGGCACTTAATTTTTATTCCTTCTTGGTTTGTATCAAATGTCACTACGTTCTTCTGGTGGTGATAAAACAGGTAGTGGTGTGTTCCAGGAGGAGAAGGGGTGGCAGAGATGTCTTCTAGGTGGGTGAAGCACAATGTCACTGTCCCATAAGGACTGCCTGTGCCTTGTCTGGCTGTTCTAATGACTTCTAATCCAGCCTCTGCTCTCCCTCACCCTTTCTATTTATTTATTTTAACAAATTGCGTGCTAAAAATGGAACAGCTCCTGTTTCAAAGACACAACCTGATGCTGAGCCCTGGGCTGGCTCTCTGGGTCGCTGGAAGCGCCCACAGGCGTGTTTGCATTTGGAGCTGGGCAGGTTAATAGATGCCCTTTGTGTGATTGCTTTTCTTCCTGTCTCCACCTGTCCAGGAGATGCTTGGTGTCTGTCCACTCCCAATCAATAGAGCCATATGTACATACACACACGTGTTTTTAATCGGGGACTGGGGCGCTCGACAGCAGTGCCTCGCCCTGCCTCGGGATTAGCCGTGGGAACCCTGGGAGGGATGGCAGAAATCCAGGGCTTGGGCACTGACTGCAGTTGCTGGGAGTGTTTGCAGCACTGAGGAAAGTCCTTTTGGAACTGCTTGTGAAATGGTGCTGAGATTGAAGGGATGGAGGGATCCGGGAACTGTGCGGAGCAGAGGACGAGGTGCTATTTTATAGACCAGATTTATAAGAAGAACAACTGGGTAAAACTCAGCTCAGAGTCGTGGTGCCTCAGCAGAGACACCACACTCTCTAGGACAGATGATTTTTTAAAAATGAGGCTGTTTCCTCGAACTGGGGAACATCCAGTTTCAACTTACGACTTTGTACAACAGTCACTTTCTTCTTGAATGATGTCGAATTCACGTGGGAGGAGGGAGAGGATTCGTTTGGAAGATTTCAGCTCACTGTGCTGGGAGGGACCAAACTCAAGGAAACCTCTGATCTATATACACAACTGCTGCATTTTTTATAAATATATGTAAATGTCCTATTGTAATATTTGATCCTGGAAATAAAACAAACTGTTTTCAGTAGCTTTCTTCAGGTCTTGTTTTTTTTGGGTTTGGGGTTTTTATTCGTTAGTTTAGTTCTGATGAAAGTCTGTCCCTGGGTTATATGGGGAGGTCCAGAGTTTTTCCTTAAGGCTACTGGAGTAGAAGGATAAGGAACTGTTGAGAACAGCATGCTGCTTGCTCAGCCCAAGAAAACTTCAGCCCGTTGTAGAGGTTACAAAATCCTGAAGTGAGACAAACTTTTGGGACCTTGATAGGAAAAAAACCCTTATGAAAATGAACAAAAAGAGGCAGGGATAGGATTTTCTGTCCTTCCCAATGGGAGAGCAGAGGAAATGGGGCTTTCTGCTCTGAACTGTGAGTGTCCTCCCGCTACAGGTGTTGCCAAGGCAGAGCCTCTGACTTCTGCATTTGTGCTGGGACGTTCCTGTCGTGGCCTCACGTGAAATGTGGACAAGGACTTGGCAGGTACAGTGAGGTAACAATAATTAAGAAACTGCTTTTGGGTCATCCTCGTGTTCCTTCCTGACTGTAGGGAGGTCTCTGCTGAAACAGTGACCTCAGTCACTGCCATGGTCTTGCCCTGTCTGGAGCTGGAAAACACCCTGATCTCTCTGTGCAGCTTAGGAAAATATTTCCCATTCCATCTGGGTCGGAAATCTTTTTTCATCTGCAGGTCAAGGAACTACAGGGATACCTCAGACTCAAGATACCTCTTGGGTTGAATTTATTTCGTTATTTTCCCTTCTTCCAGCTTTTAACGGGGTTGGTTTGTCTGAAGTATTAATTCATGTGACATTCATCAGGGCACTGAAGTGAATCCTGTCGTGTCCAGCAACAGTGTGTTGGTATTTCTTCAGTCAGTTCTAGACACAAACTCCCCGCAGGGCTTGTCCAAGGGGATTTTGGGGGAGTCTTTGCTTACCAGTGGCAGGAATAGATTTGCAGGTGCTACAGAAAGGAGTAGGAGAGACCACTGGGTTGTGCTGAGCATCCTCTGGCCAGGATCGGGGTGGGGGCTGGTTTGGCACAGAAAGGTTTCGTCTCACCAATTCCCACTCAACTCCACCTCTGGTTCTCCTTGAAGCCAAACCACCCTTGAAACCCACCCTTGCCAAGGTGGAATTGCTTTACGTGGGTCCACGTTTGGCTGTGCCATGACTGGGTGGCCTTGGCAGCAAGTTCCTTGCCCGTAATTGCCACGCTGATGCTTCCACCATTAAGCTCTCGTGTGGGAAAGGCAGGGACACGCAGCCCCTCACGTGCTGGGCTAAAATTAGCCTGGTATTATTACTATTATTATGATTACTGCTATGGTTCTGGGGGGAAGATCAGCGATCCCAGGGAGGAGGTTCACCCTGACGCTGCGTGGCGAGGTTTCCTGTGGGAGATGATGGAGCAGATCATGTGTGTGGCAACGGGGAACGCTCAGATCGCTGTGACGTAGCAGAGGCACAAGATGAGGTTGCAACACATTGTCTTCCAGGAGCGAAGGAACGCTTCCCCTCTTTCTAAGTAAGTAGAGAGAGAAAGGAGAAATTGGCTTATTCTCGGCACTTGGCTGTCCTGTGTGTTCTGGCTGTGCTGCTGTCTGCATTTTAGAGACCAGTTTGTCTTCTTTAGGAATAAAACGGGGATTTACGTGCTGGTGCAAAGTCTGATTTTCCTTTCAGAGGAACTGTCGGATAATCTGCTCCTCTCAGCTTCCTCTCCTAGAGGAATGGAATTACCTGACGTGACCCGGCCTCACCCATTCATCTTTTCCCATGTGACTCTGGAGGGCTCCAGCTCCATCCTCTGTTTCTTCCTGTCTTGGAGCAGGGTTTATATCCTCGACAATCCTGTCCTCATTGATTCAAAAGCAGGAAATGCCACTTTGAAACCAATGGACTCGTGGGTCACCCCGAGTATGAACCAAAAGGCAGCACTCCAGATGCTCCTTTCCCCTACCATGTCAGAGTGAGACTTTTGGGGCACTAACACACCTTCACAGCCACAGTAGATTGGGAAGCCCCCGTCCCAGGCAGCTGATGTGCCTCAGGTCCTCATGATGAACACCCAAGGAATGGGAACCTTCTCAAAACTCTTCCCTGAGGAGGTTCTTCCTTCTGCCTGCACAGCCCACGAGCCATCCTTTGCTCATGCCACCTGCAACTCCTCTGCAAACAAAGCTGCCCCGTTTTTGCTGTTTTTTGGAGCTACAGCTTCTCTTTCTCCTGTGTGTGGACACAGAGGTCATTCATGTTCTCCTGGTCCTGTTCCCATGCTGTCAGACCTTCTCTGTGGGAAGAGAGGAGGAGTTTCCCTGTTGCACAGGAGCTGCCAGCCTTGGGCACGCCGGGTAGGAAGCCCTGCTGTCTGATGACTTGCAGTAAGTAAGATGCCCAGAAATGACCTTTCTCTCTCAATCTTACCACCAAGGCATGTCATGGGGATACACTCAGCCCCTGAGGAAAAGCTGGGCCACCTGTGGGGAAGCAAAGGCTGGTAGGTAGGAACCAGCTGAGACCTGAGAATGTTTATTTAGAAGCTTTTATTAAAATATTAATGAGAGAGGGGAGTGTTGTCCCAGCACAGCCACCACAGGTTGTTCCAGGAGCAAGGGAGTGATTGAGGCATTGAGTGCAGAAGCAGCAGAAGCCTTAAAATCTGAAGCTGTGCCTGTTTTGGTGAGCTCTGGCAGTGAAAGGGAGAAGAGCCGGGCAGAAGGATCAGCTGGCTCACTCAGCCAGGACAGTCATCGTGGGGATGGAAGTGTCGTGACTGTGGCATGGGCGGACCTGGGGGTGGGAGGAGGAACACAGGGAGCACACGCTGGGGCAGCATAAATAGTCACCCGTGGGTGATGCCTCCAGGACAGGGCTCATCCGAGGGGTGGGTGCTGCTGGCTCCACGTGCCATCACTCCCAGGTAAGCCAGGAATTGGGGAGGACAGTTTCCCTGGGCTTTGCTGGAATGCCCCTGCTTTGGGCCATGGAGATGTGCTGGCAGAAGGGTCAAGGCTTTTGAGGGTCCTAACAGAGACTGGATCAGCTGTACTTTGGCTTTGCCTCCCCTTTGTCTCTGTTGGCTGAGGTAGAAGGTGCTTGTTCAAGGGGAATGTCTTGAGGAGACAGCACACTGTGGGGAGCTTCCCGGGGGAAGGAGACCTCCTGTTGTCCCCAAAGGGAGGGCAGTGGTGGGGAGGAAGGAGAGTCCTTGGAGAGGCTGAGGGGTGATGTACAAAAAGGCTCTGGCTGGTGAGAGCCTGGGCTGAGAGCTCAGAGGAGCAGGAGCTGTTCCAGAAGGTCCTCCGTGGTGGGGAGGTGGGGCTCAGCACTGGACACTCATGGCTGTAGGGGGAGGACAACCACACACAGTCCCTGGACTGCAGGGGCCCCGAATTCCATATCACCAAGGCTGGAAAACAGAGGGGAGGTGCAACTCCAGGATGGGGGGAGCTGATGGTCCACCTCGGGTGTCTTGGCTGGTGTTCCCTCCACGCAGGTCTCCCTGCCCTGTTCCTCCACACTCAGCCCTCCCTGGCACCTCCAGCCCCTCGGGCTGCACTGCTCCTCCCCGGCACACGAGGGGACTGGGGCAGCTCTTCCCCCAGAAACACCCACGTGGGGCACTGGTGCCACCCTTGCTTCTGCTTTGCAAAGCCAGAGCGAGCTTGAAAAAAAATGAGCCGGGACCAAAAGCAGCTCAGCCTGGGGAACTTGTGCAAAATGGGTCACAGTCGGCCAGGAAAGGGGAAAACTCATAAACCTGAACTGGAGCAAAAAGAACATAGGGTGGAAGAAACAGAAGGGCCAGGACAACCCCAAACCAGGTTGGTCTCAGAGGTCCCAGAGTGACCGATGGATATTCCCACCTTGTAAGTACAGAAGAGAGATAATTTGGGAGAAAGTATCACCTGGAGATGGGCAGGCACTTTCGAGGTGAACTCATGACTTACTAAGACATCAGTGGAGTTGGAGGGTAGGTGATAACCTTTTCTTAATTAACTTTAATTGGTTTCAGCATGCTCAGATCTATGGTAGGATTAGTGTCCGACAGGGCTGGAGTCACTGTTGGATTTGATTGGAGACTGGTGTGCCTTCACAAGTCCTTGCTGAAGGATTTTGCCCCTTTCCTGCCTCGCTCCTGCTCGCAGTAAACGCTGGAAACCAAGCTGAGCTGTGGTGGGTGCTTTGCCCCCCACAGTAACATTACCACAGAATTACAGGCTGGTTTGGGTTGGAAGGGACCTTAAAGATCACCTTGTTCCATCCCTCCAGCCCTGGGCAGAGACGCATTTTGGAGGAGCCGACCCTGGTTGTGTGACCTGCTCTTGTCCTAAACTCCATTGCCCATTTGGCAAAGAAGTATTAGGATTTCCACTGGAAATTGCTCTCAAGCAGGTGCAGTGCCAGTGGGGCGAGGTGGGACCCAAACCCCTGACCGAGCAACTCCAGCTCAGCCTCAGCTGTGGGTGGGGCAGCTGTGGGGCAGCCGTGGGGCACTGCAGCCCTTTCCTCTCCTGCTCTCCCTCCCCGTTCCCGTGCAGGACAGAGATGTGCGTGGGGAAGTGCAGCCGCATCGTGGGTCCCTGCCTGCTGACCCTGGGCATGCTGTCTGCGACAGCCAACATCCTCCTGCTCTTCCCTGCTGGAGCATCCCAGTACCTGCTGGAGGGGCACATCAGCAGACACGCCATCACCATGCCGGGTGTTTGGGGAGGCGGCATCCCCGTGAGTACCACGGGTCACACCTGTCCTCCTTCTGTGCTGTGGGGCAGGGACAGAGCGAGGGAGCAGGGCAGGTGGCTCCCCTTTGTCCCCCAGCCTCATTCTCCTTCCCCCAGGTGCTGCTGGCAGCGACCCACATCACGGCGCTGGGGTGGCGATGCTCCGGCTGCTCCCACTGCGGCACCCGCTGGAATGTAAGGGCTGGGATGTGGGGTGGCACTGGCAGGCTGGCACCCCTGCCACGGCCCCACACTGGGACACGGCATGGATCCTCCTCTCCCATCATCCTGGGGGGGGATAGGGTGGGTTCCCCCTCTCTCATGGCAGGTCCTGGCAGGGGTGTCCCTCTCCAACAGCTCTGTGGTGGGACACGGCGCAGATCCCCCTCTCTCATGGTCCCAGGGTGGGTCATGGCAGGGTGCCCCTCTCTTGTGACCTTGTGGTGGGATGCTGCATGGTGCCCCCTTCCCACAGGGCAGGCTTTCCAAGTGTGCTGGCACGGGCTCTGCCCCACCAGGCTCCACAGGGCAGATCCCTGCCCATCTCCCTACCTGCCTGTCCCCTCTCCCTGCCTGCCCAGCCCAGCCCAGTGATGGCTCCATCCTGCCAGGGTGGGAGCCCCTTTGGGTGGGGGGAGTTTTCCCCCTGTCAAACCCTGCTGACAACCTGTCACTGTGTTTTGGTGCCTGCCTGTCCCTCAGTGTCCCCCCTGTGCCCCCCACAGGCGTTCATCTCCACCGTGCTCTCCAAGCTGGCGTTCCTGGGCGCTGCCGCCTGCTTCGTGCTCTCCGGGGTGGGTCTGACCAATGGACCCCTCTGCTTCTACAACACCTCTGAGCACGGCCTCGGGCACGGAGCTGTCTGGGGATACCCCTTCCCCGATGCCACTGGCCAGGGGCCTGATGCCAGGTGAGGGACTGAATCAGCAGTGCTGCCTCATCAGCTTATTGCCAAACAAGTCACTGTTAATTGTGGTGGTGGGGTGCCTGGCCGCTTGCAAGACCCTGGTAGCTCAAGAGGTGCACACCTTCCATAGATTTCCATATGGTGCTTTCCATCTCCATCACCCCCCTCGTCCCACTCATCCCTGGGGTGAAGGATGGGGTGTCTGGAACACCCTCCATGGCAGAAAGCAATGGGATTGCTGACCTGCCACAGGCAGCATCTTGCATGTCCTTCCCTCCCCATCACACAGGGAGAAGATCTACCTCTACAATCGGCACACCTGGAGCATCTGCCTGGAGCCCGAGGGCATTGTGGCCTGGAATGTTGTCCTCTTCTCCATCCTGCTGCTCATCAGTGTGGCCGAGATGGTGCTGTCCTTCCTCCAGATCGTCAATGGCTGCCTCGGCTGCCTCTGTGGCTTCTGTGAGGGCAAGTAGGGCCCGGTGGCAGTGCCAGGAGGCTGCGCTCGGAGGACGTGTCACCCCTGGGTGTCACCCCTGGGTGTCACTTGGCTGGTGGCACACGCCATGGTGGGGGTATGGCAGGAACTGTGACACCAGCCCGCTGCAAGGGCCCCGTGTGAGATGGACAGAGTGCCCTGTGAGGGACTGCCAAGGGCTGCCCCCGTGCAGAGCCCCTGCCAGGGCCATACTCCTTCCCTCCTCCCTGGAGTGGGTGCCCTCGGGGCTGGCAGCCCTTTGGGGTTTGAAACCAGCCAGGTGAGGGATGGAGGTGAGGACGTGGCTCCTGGCACCCCAGCATGTGCCCAGCAGCTTCCCTGGCTGCTCCTTATCAGCCTCCACCCACCCCAGTGCAAAATGTGACATGATGGTGGTGGTAGAGGTAAGAGCCGGACACTAACTTAATTCTTGTTAATCAGTTCATATTTATGGCAGTTGGGCTGGTGTTTGTCACCCCCAGAGGGAAGGAGAGGGGAAAGAGACCAGAGGAGCTGAGCTGGGCTCCCACTGAGAGCACTCAGATGGAGTCGTGCTGGGGGAGGCAGGGCTGGAATTGAGGTGCAGCCCCCAAAGTTCACCCACACACAAATGTCAGGAGCGGCTGCTGCTCATCCCCAGGACCAGCACCCCACTGCTGTTGCCCCCCCAGGTTCATGAGGTGGCTCTTGCTCAGAGAGGGGCTGGGCTGGGGGCACGAGCCTCCCCACCAACCAATACATAATTAAAAAAATAACAATAAAAATGAGATAAAATCCAGTGTGGGGACGGTAACACGGCTCCGTGTGATGTGGCAGTGCTGGATGGGGGCAGGGTCTGGCACTGGGGGACGGGGGGAGCTGACCTGGACTAGGACAGGAGGCAGCTCCTTGGCTTCCCGTGGCGCTGGCGGGGAGCAGTGGCTGTCAGGGGGATGTTCTGGAGCACGTCGTGCAGTGTGAACATGCTGAAGGAGATCTGCTCGTAGGGAGACCTCGTCCCGTTCTCGTAGAGGCAGGCGAAGGCGATGGCCGTGCCCCCGGCCACCGGCGCCTCCGTGTAGGGCAGCTCCATGTAAGCCAGGTCTGAGTAAGCACTCGGGCCCTCGTAGATGACCCAGGGCTCTGTCCAGCTCTCTGCGTCCCTGGGGAAGGTGCTCAGGTGAACCCCCATGTTGACCCGCGAAATGGAGCTGGTGGGGTGGGAGTAGAGGATCCACGTTGGTGCTTGGAAGAAGGGAGTGGGGCTGGGGGTCACTGCAGGGTCCTCGTGGCCCAAGGTGACACTGTGTTGGTGTTGCCCGGGGGTAGGACAGTCCTCACCAGGCTCATCTGGCTTGTGGTGGCTGCCAGTGGCCACAGCGGGCAGCTCATCACCCGCTGCCTTCCAGGTGGGCAGGTACCGAAACCCCCGGAGCATCCCAGGGAGCAGGTGTCGAGCTGAACCCCGGAGGGGCAACCCAGAGTCCTGGGAGGCGGTGGGGACATACACCAAAGGTGCTGGGAAGCCGATGACACTGCCGTGACAGCCATGGGGGGGCTCGACCAGCCGCTGGACCAGCTGCCCCCTGTGGAAGACAGCCCCATCATCTGTGCTGAGCGCCTGGACCCTGAAGCCCAGGGGGCTGCGGGCGTTGCAGTAGAGGACGTTGGATCCATCCTCCTCATCCACCGAGACCAGCTGGCACTCGCCCGTCTGCAGGTTGGGGATGAACTCCCCGAAGCGCCAGCCGCGGCCGTGGTCGTCGCTGTAGAAGGCGAAGGAGTGCGGGGTGGTCTTGCAGAGCTGCCCGAAGCACTCCTTGCAGTCGATGTGGTAGCTGTAGGCAGGCACCAGCAGGCGCCCCGAGCGCAGCTGGATCCCGTGCCCCGGGCCCAGCGCAAACGTCGCCCAGTCTGTGGAGCAGAGATGGCATGGGGGGAAGGGGGGCTGGACGAAGAGTGACCACCACGGTACCCTGCCATGCCCAACGTGGAAGGGTCTCCAGGGCTTTCCCCTGCCCAGCCAAGCCAGGTGGGAGGGTGGGAGGGCAGCAGAGCCTGGCTGTCCTCATACATGGTCCTACTCATGGCTATGGGTAGGTCTCCATCTTTTCCCCATCCCAAGTGATACAGATACTCCCTCCATCCCCTTTCCCCTCTGCTAGAGGTTCTCTTCCCTCCTCTTGGAACCTTGTGGGCTCCCTACTGCAAGTTCACCTCCAGCCACACCACGAGTGGCTCCAGGAGGTCAAAACCCACGGTCACCTCCTTGCTGGCCATCCTCCTCCCTCCTCTCCCCCCTGCAGTTGGGTACCTTTGATGGTCGTGCCAATGACCTGCTGTGTCAGGTCTGTGGCCGTGCTCCAGCTCAGGCCCTGGTCGGCGCTGGTGACGCAGCAGAGGCGGGTGACATTCTGGCCAGTGACAATCTGGTAGGCTTCGGGCGTCCTGCCCAGCACCGTGATGAAGAAGAGGAAGAGGGTGCCCGTGAACTCATCGTAGAGCGGGCAGGGGTTCATGGACCGGTGGTGCTGCAGCGTCGCAGTCTCCAGCACACGCATGTCTTCCCACTGCCCAGGGAGGAGGAGGAGGAGGAGGAGAGAATGGAAAGGAATGAGGCAGGTGAGGACCATCCCACTTTTCTGCCCAGAGAAGCTGTGGCTACCCTGTCCCTGGAAGTGTCCCAGGGCAGGTTGGATGGGTCTTGGAGCAACCTGGTCTAGTGGAAGGTGTCACCGGCAGGGGGTGGAATGAGGAGAGCTCTGATGTCCCTCCCAACCCAAACCATCCTGTGATTCCACGATTCATTTCACCCACCCCAGCCTCCCCCACCCACGCAGCCACCGCCAGGAGCTCGGCTGTGCCACAAAGCAACGAGGCCAACCCTCTCCATCCATCTCCACGTCCCCATCCCAGGGTACATCCCCATTCCACCTCCACGTAGCCGCCGTAGATGGTGCCGCGGCGCATCACCAGCAGGTTGGCGTGGGCATCGTCGGCGCTGAGCCGCTCCTCGGCGAACGCCAGCAGCTTGGCCACGCAGGGCAGGTACAGCAGGGCAGGCACACGGTACGTGACACCGTTGGATTCCTTCTCAAAGAGCACGGTCCGGGCGGGGAAGTGCCGGGAGCCCATGGGGTCAGAGGCACAAGGACGCAGCCCCACCACAGCGGGTTGAGGAAGGTGGGGGATCAGCTGTTTGGGCACGGCTGGGGGCACTGGGCTGTCCTGGGGAGGGTTTGGGATTTCACTTGGTGGGTTTGGGGCTGAGGGGCAGGGGTGGGGTGGAGGGGGCTGAACATGCACTGCTGTGGTGGGGAGTTAAAGGTGGGCCACAACTTTGGGTACCAGCAAGGAGGCTGACCTAGGGACCCCAAAATAAAATTAAATAAAATGTAATTGATCTCTAAGATGATTTTGTGGGAGATCAAGGCCAGTGAGCAAAGGAGCTCCTTTCAGGTGGGTGTTGGGAGGGCTGAGCCCACCTCTGCATACACAAGACCCCCAGACCAGCCTGGGCTCATCACAAAGGGGTCAGGGAGTGTTTTCCCCTGCACCTCTGGTGCCTCCAGCACAATGGACCCAGCGGGCTCCTTGTTCCCCTGCGCTGTGGGGGGAACCTGGGCTGCACAACACATCCCCAGCTGGGCTGCCCCTGCTGTCCCCAGGTGCCCTTCATTTGGGGACAGCAGGAGTGACACTGAGGTCAGCTGTCCCCAGTTTACACATCCCTACATGTCCCTGGGGATTCTTACCACAGGAGGAGATGGGCACCCCCCTCCAGGCACAGCTGGAGCAGCCAAGAGTGACTGTCCCCTGTAGTTTAATGTGCAGCTTTTGCTGATCCGACACCCCCCAGGGAAAGTGAAGGCACTCACCGGGTCCTGCTCAGCCGGGGTGTCCCCTCTGTCCCAGCAGCTCCTGCCCTTGCTGGGTTTCTGCAGTGCTGTTGCCTCACTGCTTCGCTGCCACCCCCTTCCCCTCCGAGGGTCCCCCCACCGATGGGTCACGGGGCTCCCACCGCGGCGGTGGCCAGGAAAAATCCCTGAGTCAGCAGTGGAGCTGCTGGTGCCGTGCCCAAGGCACAAAGACACCCTTATGGGCCTGGGCAGAGCCAGGGGCCCCGTGGCTGCTGAGCCTCCTTGCTCAGAGCCCCTGGGACGGGATGCAAGAGGAGCCATGATGGGGGAATTACATCTCCTGCCTCAGTTTCCCTCCTCCTGCAGGCTGGGGGAGGCCAGACCTCACTGCCCAGGTGCTGCAGCCCATGTTCACCATGGTCTACCCTGCCTGGGGGATGTGGTCCGGAGGGTCCCAGCCCTTCCCAGGACCCCCAGGATCCCCAGCCTCCCCAGGATCCCCAGCCCTCACAGAACCCCCAGCCTGCCCAGGACCTCCACCTGCACACAGGTCAGCTACCAAGAAACTCTTTTTACACCTGTATTCCATCTCAGCCATCAACTTAGCTTAGAGGGCTTGACAAAATTCACAGGGCAAGTCACGGATCAGAAGCTCCAAGGGGAAAACTGAGGCAGAGGCTGCAGAGCTGCCCGTGAAGGGCCCCTGGGATGGCCCAGGGTGACCACGTGTGGCTGCGGCTGCTCCACCCTGCTGGTACAAACACCTCCCAAGCCTTGGGTTAAGAGGGTTCCTGGAGCAGGGAACCGTGAAAATGCTGTTAATCCCTGTTGCTCCTGCGGGACACCTGGGCTGTAAGGAGAACAGGTTGCGGGGCACGTTAACCCCTGCCCTGCTTCCCTGCTAGGTTTAAACAGAGCTGAGGAAAATCCTGGCTCTGCTTCCCACCCTGACAGCATCCCTCCTGCTTCCCAGCTGGAGCTGCTGCCCCACAGCTTCAGCCCTGAGGCAGCTGCCAGCCAAGCAACCAACCCCATCCCATCCCACCATCCATGGCCCTGCTGCTGTGGCAGTGCCAGGAAGGCAGGTCAGGATGGCAGCACCAGCCCAGTGGGTTTGGTGTCACTGCTTGTCACCAATTCCCAGCACACCTGTCAGTGCCAACAGTGCCAATATACCTTAAAGCTGGGCCAGTGTCTCCTCCTGCTCGCACCGGCCGGGGTGGCAGTGGGGACCTGGATGGTACCAGCATGCCCAGAGCTGTGCCTCACCCCATCCCCTCCTAATCCATGCAGGAGAGTTTGGCCAGCACAGCAAGGGGAGACCCAACAAAACCCATGCTGATACAGGGCTTCAGAGATGCTGACCCCAAACAACCTTCCCTGCCCATGGATAAGGGACCCTCACCCAAGAGAGAGGGGCAAACCCACAAAATATCCTCCCAGGGGAGCACCAAGGTGTCCCATGTGGGGCAGAGGCTTCCACGCCTCATGACACAGGTGAGGGGAACATCTCACGTGCCATGGAGAAAGACAACCAGTCAGCGTGCCTGACTTTGGGCAGGGTGCTTGGGACTCCCATCCCAAAGGCAGCCCCAGCAAGTGCATTACTCCTTGCTGAGCACGGATGCTGCTGGGTGGGACATCCAACACCTCTCCTGCTCCTTTGAGCACTGCATCCCCTTGCTGAGCTCTCCTCAGTTCCCTCCCTCTCCCCTAAACCTAAAAAGTCAGGACTTGCTCCAGTGAGCTGTGACCAGACTGGACGTAATGATGGATATCAAATCAAATCAAAAGCAGGCAAATGATTACACCCATGATTAATGATTAAGAAGCTGGAATGTCTACGCCAGCTGCAGCCTGCCCAGCACTCCCCAGTTGGGAACGGGATCACCCAGGATGTGGCCAATGCAGAGTCTTTGGCTCAAGGTCCCCAAAAAGGGACCAACCACCAACTTGGTGACCCCAAACAAAGCCCCCACTGCTGCCCCGCCTCAGGCACAAAAGTCCTGTGGGTCAGTCACATGCCAGACAGGGGGTGATGCAAAGCAGTGGGAAGCCACAGTGGGTTGTCATGTGTCCTAGTTGGTAGCTGGGAGCCGCATCCTCTCCTGAAGACTGGTCCACAGCAATGGCAATCCCAGCTGCTTCCTCTTCTTGTGTGGGTGTTGGACAGCATAAAGGTAGGATGTGTACTGGAGCTCTGGCATGACCATTCTCTGGCAGGTTCTCAGGGTCCTGTTGTCCAAGTCTTGTTTGAGGTTGTAGCCCAGGATATTTGCAGCCCCTGACTGGAAAGGCAGGAGAGCTTTGTTCTTGATGTGATCCTTCCCCACTGCCTCCTGCTCCAAGAGACAGGTCTCCATGAGCTCCTTCTGTCTGGTTCGCAGGTGATCCACCTCCTTTTCCAGCACCTCGAGCCCTATGGTCTCCTCAATTCTCCTCCAGAAGCTCTGGTTGAAGTGCAAGTAGAGCTTCCAGTCCAGCGAGCACCACACTTTTATCTGCTCCTCGCTTTCCGGAGTCAAGGTCTGGACAGTGTCCTGACTTCTGGAATTGAGCTTGAAGTAAATCACATCATCCAGATCCCAGCACAACACGTGCTTCAAGAGGATCATGGACTCATCAAAGTAGTCTGCGATCAGAATGAGGTGGAAGTTCTGCTCGATCTCCTCCAGGACAGCCTGGGTGTACTCTGTGTTGTCCTCGGCATTGTTATTGTAGCCGAAGTCAAACCACATGATATTCCTTGCGTAGATGTTCTGCCTGTAGTCCTCTGGGTGGTAATACCTTGTGGGTGATGCCAGGTACTCGTTCACATCCTTGGAGCTCCTGAAAGCAGGGACATTGTTCTTGTAGTAGATGTAGGAAGACTCCAGCAGAGGAATGGGGTTCCTCAGGATGGAGAAGTAGAAGGTGTTGGCTGCCATCACCTTTTGCACCTATTTGTGGGAGGAAGAAGAGATTATTCTGCAGGCACTGTGATCCCAAGCAGGTTTGCCCGCAGGTGCTGTGGCTCCTTCTTACCTCAGAGGGGTTAAACCGCAGGTGGTTGCACATGATGTTGTAGTTTTGGCCTATGGCTTCAAAATCCTCCACAAAGTGGGCCACGAAAGTCCTTGGGTAGCCCAGGTGGAGGAGCTGGTCAGCAGGGAGGGCCACAGTGAGGTTGTACCTCTCTGCAAACCTAAACATGATGTTGAGCACGGTGCTGCTGGCTGTCTTGTGGGTCTTGAGGAACATGACATTTGTCTTGGCGTGGCACGGCGTGGGAGGGATCAGCAGCTCCTCAGGGCTCTTTGAGATACTGCAGGAAGGCGACAGATGGGGCAAAGGGCCTCTCCATGCTGCACCCCATCTCTGAGACCTGGCAAAGCCAAGCCCTGGTGCTCCTCTGACACCACACCTCCAGCTGGGGCAAGGCTGCACCCAAACCAGCCCCATCCCTCCACCACAGATATCAAGAGGTTTCTCCTTCTCCAGGCTCTCACTTACCCAAAGGCTTCAGCTCAATCCCTTTTGCTTTCCCTCTTCAGCTGATTTTGCCCTGCACTTTGACTAATTTGATCCCTTACCCACCCAAACACGGACCCAGGACTTATTTTGGGGCACGGCCCTTCCAGTATTATCCAGAGCCTCAGGAAAGCTAAATCAGGTGCCACAGTCATGTCCCAGCTGCCTGGGCAAACGAAGCCGTGCAGCCTTGCTTCTGCTTCACTTACCTGTAATTCTTCTCCTTCACATGGAACAATCCTGACAGGAAGATGAGTCCCAGGCACAGGCTGAAAATGATCAGACACCTGACATGCCTGGAAAAAAAAAGTGGATTTTTATCTGATAGTCCTTCCCTGGACCACCAAACCTTGCACCTTGCCCAGTTTTAGGTCTCTGTGGTGGCACCTTTGGCCCCCCCAAGCTGTGTCAGCAGCTCTGGTGTTAGAGGTAAGACAGGGAGAAATTGCATTTTCACTATTATTCTCCTAATTTTGGCCTTTGGCAAGACACAGCGTGCTTCATGCAGAGCCCGAGCTTTTCCAACAGCCTCCACTCTGCTCTGCTGCCTTTTGTTTTGCTTTTCTTTTAGTTTTCCGGGGCTTTAGAGCTTATTCACTATTCAAACTCCCAGATTACTCACCAGAAAACGAGCCCTTTGTAGAGTTATAAAGATTTTCCTGGTGAGAAACCCGAGCAGCTCTTGTAATCGCATCACTCCAGAAGATGGGGATCACAAAGAAACATGAAACTGAGGGTTTTATTCAATATGACAGAGGCTTTTCCAGTCAGAAAATCAATTAATGGCAAAACAGCACTTGTAATGAATTAATTACGCCCCACTTTTAAATGGGAGGGCTGGATAATGATGGGAGGGGAATCTTTTCCAGCACTAATTAGGCACCCACCACGTATCAAGGTGTCCTTGCCTGTGGCAGGGGGTTGGAATGGGTCCAGGGGGTCTTTAAGATCCCTTCCAATCAAAAGCATCCTGTGATACCACAATCATCACCAGTGCACCCCAGCTGGGACATGGAGGGGATCTTTTGAAGGTGTGACACCCACCAAAAAGGAATTTTTCATCACCAAGCCTGATCTGACTTCTCTGATGTTTCAACTCATTGTGAATTCCATGTGTTCAGTCACCATTCCCAAAACCACCAGTCCTGGCTCGGGCTTTAAGTTGTTTGGAGAAGATACAATCCCAGTTTACTGCACAGTATGGTCACACTCGTGGTTCCCACTCTCCCAAGGGAGAAAGGCAGGCCCCAAACCTTCCTCCAAGAGCCCTTCCCAAAGCCAGGGAACACCCTCAGCCACAGCTGGCACCAACCTCTCAGGAACTGGCAGCACAGCTTTTGCAAGAACAGTTTCCAGACATAGCTGCAGGCAAGATTTCATCAGGATTTCCTAATTTTTGGTCCTGCATCTCTCGAGGGTACACGAACGAGACAATCCCTAATCCCTGGGGATGGGATGGGAAAAGGAAGGCAGAGGGGCCCACGAGCAGTGAGCAGGTTCACATCTGCTGCAGGCAGCCCCAGCCACTCATCTCAGTCCTTTATTTAAACTGAAGCTGTCGTTGGTGCAGTGGTTTTCCAAAACACAACACCCTGCCCGCCTGGAGGTCCTTCCTGAACTGGACATGTCCTCCTTTTGCATCTTTTCTGTCGAGTTTAATTAGTGCAATGATGGCCCATTTGTTTGTTTGGGTGGTGTCCCCAAAAGGGCACCCCTGTTGGATGTTTTATGGGGCAAACAAATCGCATACACCCAAAATCATCCTGAAGGCAGAGCAGGCTCACCATGTGCTCTGGATTATCAGCCCCTTCTGCTGCAAGAAGACAGGCTCTGTAGACCTCTGCATCTAATCATCTCAAGGCATCTCATGATATTTTAATAATTGTTTACTTAAATAAAGGATTACAAAGTGCCTTCCTGCCTCCAAATCTCCAGACACGTTCAGCACACCAAGCTTATCTCTCAGCTCCCCGCAGACTCATTCGGTTGGCATGTGCCCCAAATCAAACAACAGCTGGATTTGGCATCTAGAGACACAGTGGGGATAAAGGTCCACATTATCTAGGTCGAAACCATGGCAGCTTCCCAGAAGGGCCAGTTTTAAGAAGGAAGAGCAACTGATTTCTGTGGCACACAGTCCACAGAGGTGCCAAGAATGCACAGAAATGACAGGCTTCTTTTCCCAGGGGTGACAAATGATGCATTCTCGTGGCACAGTGCCTGTTCCTCTGCCCTGGATGGATGGATGGATGAATGCATGGAAAGAGATCTGCCTTCCAGCTCAGGGAGTGAGCAGGGAGTGGGGACATGTAGGGGACTCTGCTGCACCCCAGCCCAGCAAAGGCATGCAATGGAGGTGTCCAGGGGAAGGGCCAAGGGCAGGGATCGAGGTGATCCCCAGGGAGGAGTGTGGGAAAACAGAAACCCAGGGTGGGTGAGAGGAGCTATGTGGAGTGCTGGTTGGTGCACTCATCACACAGGGAGTCCTGTCCCCACCACCCCCCAGGCTCAGCCACCAATGCCTGCACTCAGGGGCTCTCACTGGGTGCAGCATGGCATTCCCACACACACAGTGGGAATAGGGTGGCTGAATAAACCCCTCAGGGAGCAAACTGATGGCACCTTTCCCTCCTCTCACAACAAATCTCCATCATCCCTGCAGACACTGTGCTCGTAAACAAATGAGCTCTTGAAGTGTTTCAAGGTTTTTACTGATAAAAACCGTGTAGGAGCTCTACCCAGAGCATACTGGCTCTGTTTTAAACACTGCAACTGCTCTGCCAGAACACAGCCCAGGACCAGTGTGGGATTCACTACCAGACCTTGTTTCCAGTGACACGTGAGTAGGACATGACAGCTCCTTGAAAGTCTGCAGAGAACAATGACTGCATTTCAGGCTCTATATGCTTCAAAAACACATCATGGAAATTATGAGAATATCAGTTGTTTGGACAATGCTTTCAGGAACATCATGTGATTTTTGGGGTTGTCCTCTGCAGGGCCAGGAGTCAGACTCGATGAGTCCTGTGGGTCCCTTCCAGCTCAGGCTATTCTAGGATTCTGTGTCCTGCAAACCTGCACTGGGGTTTAACCCGTTTGGCCCCCACTGCCCTGACACACCTCTGTGAGAGCCTTAAAGACTGTGCTCTTAAGTTTCACACACACCCCCCTCTTTGTCACAACACTGCAAGTTTCTGACCTGAACAGGGTCATGGAATTGTTTAGGTTGGAAAACACCTCTAAGACCTGGCAAAGCAAGGCTCAAGAGAGAAATCCCCAACTCGAACGTCCCACTGAAGTTACCTAAGCATCCGTGACACGCAACCAGCCTGAGAGCCCTTGGAGGAAGCACTTGGGAGCTGACTGCTAAGACACACAATTCCTCTAAGAAGCCAAAAAACTTCCAGAGCACTCGGCAGGGCCGGTGCCAGAGGCTCCACTTGCCTTTCCAACCTGTGCCGTGACATCTCGCAGCTGTAAAGAAAACATGGAAAACTACCTCTCTTGGAGGTGCCGCTACAGATGCTTTAAGGCTTGGGACAACCTCCTTGTTGCTTTGGCTTAAGCAGAAAATAACAGACCTCTGCGTCAATTTAACAAGGCTCTTTCAAATTAAAAGACCTGGAACACAGGAAAGAAATATTCATGGCAAAATGAATCTCTACGCTGGAGCAAACTGGAACTCACTCTAGAGGTTATTAACAACTTCCAGGGATTACCTGAACCAGACCTTCCCGCAAAGCGAGTTTTAATTCGGCAGGCTGAGCACTCAGCTCCCTCTGCCCTTACCTTGGAGTGCACCCAGGGCTTTTCATGCTGCTCTGAGCTGGGAAGTATCTCCTTTGCAAATCGATTCCAGTACCCTTTTCGTCTCCTCTGGCTCTTAGTGGCCACGTCTCTATTTCTAGCATCCCCTCGCTGCTATAAATGGCTGGGATAGGTGAGGACAAAGGGAGTGGCTAGGTGTTCCCTGGAGTGGGTGGGAGTTAATTAATAAGCCATGGAAAGTGCTGGTATGGCAGGACATCAACACAGGTATAAAGAGCTGCCTCGGGACACAGTGTTTGCAACAGCTTTGCAGGGAAGGAAAGGTCTGGCAGGGACCCTTTAGTGGGACTCTCTCCTCTCCTGGCTGCAAGAGGGAGGTGTGGGGGGCTCATGGCAGGATCCAGGCAAGGTGCTGGTGGTGGGGGGCTGGTGGAGTGCATTGGTCCCTTTGTCACCTTGGATGTCACATTGCCCAGGTCCCAGTCAGTGCCTGCCATCCCTTTCCTCTGCTTCTTGCTCTGTGGATCAGGACTGTAATTCCCTGCCAGACACATTTGGTAAGAGGAAATTAGAGACATCAGCAAAACAGGAATGGTGTTCACCTACTGAAAATTCCTCTCAAAACACACTCAGACTTTCAACTTTTTGGTAAAACTGCACTTACTGTAGCTGGAGGTTAAGGGCTTAGAGACTCTGTATCCAGGTCTTGTGGGGGAAGAACTCTTGCCCCTAAATGGGCCTTATTTTATGGTTTCTTTCCACAATGACTTCCTGGTGTTAACAACCATTACAACCTGCATTATGCAGGAATTTAAAATTCCACTGAGGCTGCTGTACACCAGCACTTCACAAAGTGGGTTTGACAGTTGCAAACGGCCCTGGGGAGAGCAGGATTTGTCCTGCAGGTCTGGAGGTGGGGTCATCTCCCTGCTCCCCACACAGGGATGAAGCCAATGCTTTCCTCATTTGGGCAACAAGAAGTGTACCCACATCTCCCAGCCTGGATCAGGGGGGATTAAGTTGTTGCTTTTGGTCTTTTATGGCCATGCCACGTTCCATGCACCTCCTGGTGGTCCCTTTTCCCTCCCCACCCACAGTGCCACCTTTCCAAACCTCATATGCTGTGTCCCAGCCTGCCCCACCAACAGCCAAGTCCTCCAGACTCTAGGATCCTTCACTCACGGTGCTCCGTCTTCAGAGTGCCCAAATACACAGCATTTCCTTTTAAATCACAGCTTGCCCAGGCCCCAGTGCTTACCAAGATGCAGAGATTAGCAAGGTGTAGGGTTGCTTTCCCTGAGTTTTTCGGCAGAACCTGAGTCAATGTGCTCTTTTACAGGGAATTTCTAGGGTTACTCTTGGCACAGCACCAGCTGCTGCTGGCAGAGGGGGCACATTTCATCAACCTCTTTCTCCTGTTACATTACACACGTCAGCTGTGCCTCTTCTTGCTCAGGAGCTCGTAGAGCCCATGGATCACAAAAGCCCATTTTCCACACTTTCACAGTTGATTCATTGCTCTCTCCTGGGGTGTTGTACACGAACTGTCAGGTTTGGTTATGCCAAAAAAACAAAACAAAACCCAACAAAACCCAAACCAAAAGGGTGCCAGACAGAAATCCTTGCCTTCATGTGGGGGTGGGCTGCTCAGAGACCGGGGCAGGGAAGGTCAGCCAGCTGACGCAGGATTAGTGAGCAGGATGCTGGATTCACAGCTCCACACTGGCTCCACTCCGTGCTGGGGGGCAGTGCCCAGGCAGGGTGGCCCCTGCTCAGCCACTCACTCACACCCCCACAGATCAGAAGGGTGGAAGTGCAAAAAACCCATGGGTTGTCATAAAGGCAGCTTAACAGGTAAAGCAAAACCCGCACTCACACAAGCAAAGCTAAAGGAATTCATTCTGTGCTTCCCATCACAGCAGGTGTTCAATCATTCCAGGAAAGCTGGGCTCCATCACATATAAAGGTGATTTGGGAACACCCCCCTTCCTCCTTCTTCCCCCACTTTTATTGCTGAGCACAGAGCCCTACCTGTGGGATATCCCTGAGGTCGGGGGGGTCAGCTGTGTCCCTTCCCAGCTCCTTGCACACCCCAGCCCCTCACGAGGAGCAGAAAAGACCTTCATGCTGTGCAAGCACTGCTCAGCAAGAGCTACAACATCCCTGTGCTTCCATCGCTGCTCCAAACACAGCCCCAGACCAGCTACTGTGAAGAAAACTAACTCTATCCCAGCCAAAAATCAGTACAGAGAGAGGCAAAACCAGTACAGAGAGCCAAGTGCATCCTCACTGTGCCAGGAGATCACTGCTTCAAAGTGTGGAGCATCCACATCATCCTAACACTTGCCTGTCCCGGGAAAAACTGAATTTTGGACAAGATTTCCCTTCCACAATGATTCTTTCTGAAAACACACACACATGTACCCACCCTGTCTCTCCCTCCTGAACAACAGTGCACCCCAATTTGAAAGCATAATTGAAAACATGGAGCCGAAGAGTAACACTGGTGTTTAAGGTCTAGGAAAGCTACTGTCAAATAACCCTACAATAACTCCTCCCTTCTACTCCCTCAGGGAACTGCTCTGTTGTTCAGTGAAACAGTAAAACTTACATGGATCTTCATGTGTAAGGAAGATGGTCAAATGGAGCCAGAACTTCCCTGCCCACAGCACTGGGGTGTGTGTCAGTCTCAATTCCCTCCCGAGCACTCTCTCCATACATAGATGAAAAACAGGAGTATGGAAAGTTCTGCTTCCCAAAAAGAGCCTTTCACGTGGAAAGCCCGTATTTGAAACAGTGATGGTCAGTAGTTTGGGGGAAAAAAGGAAAAGAATGGTGTAGGAAAAAGGCAGAGAATATAAACAGTCTGACTGGGAAAGAACGAGCTGCATCAGCTTATCCTAGCAGAAAGCAAACCCTGCATATTCCTTCTCCAAAAACATCATGGACTTTTCATATTTTTGCATCACCCCACACCCAAGTAGCATAGGCTGTGTTCCATGGGCTGTCTTCTCCTTCACAGAACCACAGAATTCCAGAATCATTTAGGTTGGAAAAGACCTCCAAGATCATCGAGTCCAATCTGACTGGTCACCACCTTGTCAACCAAACCTGAGCACTGAGTGCCATGTCCAATCATTCCTTGAACACTCCAGGGATGGGGACTCCACCACCTCTCTGGGCAGCCCCTTCTGGTGTTTAACCCTTTCTGTGAAGAAATTCCTCCTCTTTGCTAATGATAGCTCCACTTCACCCAAGGAGAGGTTGATCAGCTCATCTCTAACTGGTCCTGAGGAATGAAGGGAGTGGTGGGGAGTGTGCCATAGTAGACAGAAAGGGTTGAAGGGGTAAGACTGGAGGGCAGGACTAGAGACTGGCAGGCCATGAAACATATGAAGCCATTTCCCTTGAAAGCATCCACATGGCCAAGCTGAGAGAGGTGTGATCATAGAATTGTACTGTGAAGGGTGTTTGCAACACAGTGCTGGGCATAAGCCAGCATCCTTCATGCAATCCAACAGCTTGCAGCCTTGTAGAGATTGCATTCTGGGCTAAAAGAGAAGAAAACTGACTCTTTAGGATGATTCTTCTTCCAAGAAAAAAGCTCTGGATGGAACATTTATGCCACTGCTCTGTAGAAGAGCCAAAATCACTGAAAGGCAGCTAGTGGAGAACACAGCTACTGGGGAATACACCACCTTTCCTACCCTTCTGGCATCCAGTCAGGCTTCCCAAACCAGGACACCTGAGTAAAAACCACCAATGAGCACCCTTGGGGCACAGCCAGCTTCCCACCTGTCCCACTGCCCACCCAGCTGCTCTGTGCCTTGCAGGCTTGTCCAGGAGAATCACAGAATCACAGGATGGTTTGGGTTGGAAGCTCATCTCGTTCCAACTCTCCTGCCAAGGGCACAGGACACCTTCCACCAGATCAGGCCTCTCACACCCCTGTCCAACCTGGAGAAGACTACGGAAAAGAGCGTGAAAGGCTTTGCTGACATCCACTGCTGTCCCCATGTTGACAGAAAATGTCATTTTGTTGTAGAAGGTGATCAGGCTAGTGACACTATTTACCTTTGGCAAGTCCCTAGGCTCTTCCCAATCATCACCTGCTTCATTTGGATACAATAGAGCCTGGGTTAAGAGTGACATGTGTTGGTAAATACGGATATGACAAGCAAGCACCAAGTAGCCCAGATGACTCATTGCACTCTGCAGCACAAGGGTGACAATGTGGTTTTGTACAAACCATAAATTACAATCTCTTCTGTTATTTCAAAACAGACTGTAGCAAATAAAACCAAACCCCAAAACCAACAAATCCCTCCATGTTAGAATAGAACAGTCCAGCTGGAAAGGACCATGACAATCATCTGGTCCAACTGGCTGACCACTTGAGGGCTGCCCTAAAGTTACAGCATTGTCCAAGTGCCTCTTGAACACTGACAGTCTGGGGGTATCAACCACCTCTCCAGGAAACCTGTTGCAGTATTTGATTAGTCACTCTGT
>JAWWTY010000010.1:21723595-21778379 GCA_035222235.1 Margarornis squamiger
ACAGCGCCCCCTGGCGGCCGGAGGTTGTAACAGCGCCCCCGCCCCCCCCCGGCGGCCGGAGGTTGTAACAGCACCCCCATCACCTTTTATTCCCAAAAATACTTTATTTATAATATAATCCATCATCTCCAAGATCCAAAAATACAGATATACATTTGTGTTTTTTTTTTTTTTAAAGTATACATTCCTTAATTTTTTTTTTCTCGTTTCCCCCTAAAAAAAAAGAAAAAAATAAGGGTTTATGCTGTCTTTGCACTTTGGGGGTTTTAATTCTGTTATAAAAAAGTGGAATTGGGGGTTGGAGTTTGGAGCTGCAGTTTGGGTGTGGTATAGGTGGGTTTGTCAGGGATCACCCTTTCTCCAGGGGAACATTTAACACTGTACATTCAAAAGTCAGAAGATTGAAACCCTTCGAGTGAGCAAAAACGAAGGCTACTGGTATTTCTGTCTGCAAGGAGTTGTAGAAAAATCTCAACAACCAGGTGTGACAGGGCAGGAAACACTCCTGAGCCCATCCAAGCCCTGCACTGGTGTGCTCCCAGTGGGAGAATTTATTGCTGGTATCAGAACTCAGATGCTTTACACATCAGAGAATTGTGAAGGAGAGGAGAATGTTGTACCTCACACTATTCATCATTCCTGGCAAATCATCCTTCCTTTTGAGGGCTCTGCCTTCTAGAGCTTGTTTTCCTTTTTTGCATTGCTGGTTAAAGCGGAAAATGCTCTTCCAAGCCCCAAAAGCACTTCCAAAAATGTGTTTCCTTGTCCTACCTGACCACAATTTTGGAGCTGAGGGAGGTCAGCTCCACGCTGACTCTCTTCCCTCAGGGCACGCTTCCAGCAAGACCTCCACAGTGGAATTTTGAGACTGTTTTCAAATCAAATGCTTAATCTATGGTGATGCCACTTCTAACAAAGCCTTAGCAAAAAAGTTAAAAAACCCAAAAAAAGATAAATGTATATATGATACCATTGGATGGAAGGGGAAAATAAAACCTGAAACAGCATCAACACAGGTTGTCAGGACACAGCAACACCCCAACTACACCCAGTGCAGCAGGAGCAGCTCTCACCCCCTGGTGACTGGGTTACAGGCTGGCTCATGAGGTATCACAGATTTGCTCTCCTGAAGAGGCAGAAGGAAAACGAGGGCTGGCTGTACCTCTGAGTTCAGATTTGTGTGGCTGTGCTGCCTCTCCTCCTTCCCTTCAGCACTCTGATTTTAATTTCTCTGCCTGCTTTCCCAGGAGAACTATGGAAGCTTCATCTCTCCACGATGCAACATAGTGAAGCCACGTGCAACATCACATTTTAAATGACAGAACCCTGGAGACAGGGATTTTGTTTTTCCCAGAGGAGATGCAATAAATCCAAATGTTCACAGAAAAGCTTCCTCAGGATTGAGAGGTTTCATCTGTGTCAGCAGCAGGCACAAAGCCCCAGAGGGGAGGAGGAGTGGCAGGAGCTGTGTTCTACTTTCCTTCATTGCAAAACACAATTAAGAGGCTGAGTAAGACAGGAAAAGCCTTTTTTTCTTTGAAAACATGTGCCAGAATCTGAGAAGTGTTTTTGATCTCCTGTACTGCTTATTCAGCAGAAGAAAAGCTTATCTGGAAGTTTCTTCATGCCTTTGCAGCAGTCTCCAAGAGCTCCTGCACACAGAGCTGCCACCAACTCAGGGACACAGCCAGCAAAGTTCAGGAGTTTTGGGGCTTTTTCTTCCCCTTCCACCAGCAGAACCACCTGTCTGCACTACATCTTTCACTGTAGGCAGGCAAACCCCATGATGCAGGAGAGAGATATAAAGACAAGACTCATCTCTGGTCTTCCCTCAACCTCTGCATCCACTGTAACTCAGAGGAAGGAGGAAAGCAAAGACTTTTGCTTTCCTGCTCCTGGTTTCCTCTCTCCCTTCTGCTGCAGCCACTGACACTGTGTTAACACAAGGATTCACATTCAACACCTGACAGGCAGCTTAAAGAAGTCAAGAACATGCAAATGTGGCCCAGTAAAAAATCAGAATATTCCTGAATGACCTTCTCCAACAGCAGAGGCAAACCATCACGGGAACAAACACAGTGTCCTCATGGAGCCTTGCCCTAAAACCTGATTTCCTGATTTACCCACACAGGCAGTCACAGCTGACAATTCAGGCCTTCATCTTATTTTGTGAATAAATCCGACCTTCTCTTTCTCCAAGAATACTGTAGGTTTCATCTTCACAGTGATGTCCTTAGAGGATCTTCAGGGAAATGGAATCAGCCAGGAAAGGCAACACCTTCTCTCAATATTACTGTGCAAGAGTAACATAAATAAAATCTCTGTGGCGAAGGGATTTGGGAACTCCCTCTCAAAATCATTTTCTTATGAAAGAACAGGAATTACAACTGGCCACTGGATAATTAAATACCATACCAGAAAAAGATGGAGGGCAGATTAACAAAAAATAATCAAAGGTAATATTGCAACGTGAATGAAGGAATATATTAAATTCTTCTTGCCTCAGCGGTGCATTCCCCTCTACTCCTTACTTCTTTTTCTTTCTTTCCTGAACACAACGAGGACAAAACCTGCAGGCAGGGAGACAGGGTAATTAGCTCCTGAAATTAACAGCACAGAGCCCAAGAACTGCTTTTATTACCTGTGAACACTTCAGCCTGCTTCTGGCAGGCATCTTGTTAATTGAAGCAGCCCATTAGACAAAACTAAGTACAGAACGAGCCCATGATTCTTCCCAAGATGAGCACACACATAAGTAAAACCCTGAGAAGCCTTCAGAATTTGTCCCCAGAAGGGAAAAACCCCAAATATGTCTCTCAATTTTAAGCAGAGCCACAACCAGTGACAATACAGCAAACCTCAGCTCTAACCTGTACAAGTTTACACAAACATCAGGTCAAAACCTGCTCTGTTTATCAGGCAGTTTTGCTCCCACCAGAACCCAAGACTCTCATGGAAATGGATTTTAGGAAGAGGGTTCCCATTGTACCTTCTACCTTCAAACACAGTCAGAGAGGATACAAACCCTCTGAGGAGAAGAGCAAAGCTCCTCTGCCAGGAAGGGTCACAACAGGGGTTTAATTCTTGTTGTCATTTTCATTCTTGTTGAGGCAAACTGCAGCCTGATAAAAATCCCAAAGCTGTATGTTGCCACACTCACCATTTCCCTTTTGGTTTGGTGGTCAGGTCCACACAGGCAAAGTGGAACCACTCAATTGGGCACTGCAAAACAGACAGGGAAAACCCACAAGAGGAGATGCTTAGTGATTCACAGATGTTCCCGGCATTTGTAGGATCTGACAGAGCAAGGACCCCCTCCTGGGACTGCACAGGGTTGGGATGTTGCCAACATGAGAAAAGAAATGCTGACTCAAGTGCTTACATCTGGGTTGTCACAGCCAATCATCTCCCCATAGGACACCTGGTGGCACAGGCAGTAGGTGGGTTCGTTGGGATCCACTGGCATGTCCAGGACATCCGAGGGATGCACCGACAGGATGGTATCAGCAAACTCAGACCTGTGGGCAAGGACAGAGCGAGGACAAAACATTCTCAGCTGCAGGAAACACCACCTTACAAGGGCCTGGAGGGACAGGATAAGGGGGAATGGCTTCCCACTGCCAGAAGGCAGGGTTACATGGGATATTGGGAAGGAATTCCTGGCTGTGAGGATGGTGAGGTCCTGGCACAGGTTAAATCCCAGAGAAGCTGTGGCTGCCCCTGGATCCCTGGAAGTGTCCAAGGCCAGGTTGGACAGGGCTTGGAGCACCCTGGGCTAGTGGAAGGTGTCCCTGCCCATGGCAGGGGGTGGAATCAGATGAGCTTTAAGGCTCCTCCCAGGCAAAACCACTCTGGGATTTGACATTTCCAAGCTTTAAATCCCACTCAGGAAAATTAGTGTTTTACAATTATCTACCCTGAACCACCCTGACCCTACTTTAGAGTTTAGACTACATTACCACATATTACCCAACACAGTATGACTAGGAAGAATTAAGAGAAGGATTTGTAGATGCCCTGACTAAAGTAACAAAATTATATAGATCACTCCTGCTCGTGGGCAGAATAACCTGTTTGGGTTTTTTCCCCCCAGTCTGTTTTAGTAGACATTTTTTTCTTGTTGTCAGGCATGAGTCAAAAGTCTTGCTCTGACAGAAATGTGTTGACATGTCAGTAGCAGTCCACAGAAACTATTTTTAGTCTTCTGCCCAACCATTTAACCAACTAAAAATATCAGAACAAACAGAGCCCCTTTAATATCCGTCACATCATAGAGAGGGGACACACTTTCCTCCTTGCTTCCCAAAACCAAACTAGATTATTCAAGGCTGTTTAGGACAGGATTCTTTGAAAACAACCCCCCAAAATCTCCAAGATTGCTAGAACAACAATACAACATCAGTTTCTGTCCTGATGGACAAGTTAAAAATAGCCATGTGACAAAAATCAAAGCTATTTTCCCCCAGCTTGCCAACAGCAACAGAGAGGCTGATCTTGTCCTTCCAGTCAGAGTGTTCCAAGCATGCTGAGCTTCCACATGCCAACCAAGGAGTTAATTAACAAAGCTGGCTTGTCCCAGGCAGGACACTGATGAAACAGAGTAAGTCCAGAACACTCTAACACCACTGATCATCCACACACAAGTCATAAACAGGGTAACTCGAGCTCATGGAAAATTCACCAAGTGTCAAGCCCAAGTCCTTGGAGCTGGGCCTGGCTCTGCCTTACCCTCCTTTGAGCTTCTTTTTCTTTGGTGTATCTTCTTCAGATGTTCTCCTGCCTCGACCACGAGAGCTTTTTTTGTCTTTCTGGCTCCGTCCCTCTAGAAAGGAAAAACAACCCCATCTTTTCAGCCTATTTGAGTGACAGCAACATCCCCAGATGTTGTTCTTTTGATGCAGTTACTGTCTTGAAATCCTTGTTTCATCTGTAATTGAATGTGCTGCCTCTGAAACACATTTTTATGCCACAAATAAACCAAATTAGCAAGTACAACTGAGCACCACACTCCTTTGGCAATTAGAACACTGCAGTATGTTAGCACTAGATACAAACAGCATCACATTTGATCAGGCTGGCAGTAATTTTTTAAAATCTCAGAACATTTTTAAACAATTAATAGGTTACTTGATAACTAAGGGAACTTTTATCTCCACCTCCTTGCTCTCTCATAGCTCCAAGGCATGAAGCTGTGCTCTGCTGCTGTTATCCACATTCATATGTCACTGTAATCACACAAGACTTCATTACAGGCTACAGAAACTGGTATCTTCCTTTACCTCCTGATTTTTCCTGCTTTTTTTCAGCTTCATTAGTATTCAAATCCTGGTAAAAGGAGGGAAATAGGCAAATCTCCCTTCAAAAAGAGCTTAGAACTTATTTAGCAACGGATCAAGCCTGAAATTCACACTGTTCCACACACCAGTGCAGGTCTGGCACAGTCAGTTGCCCCTTAGCCAGCTCCCTCCTTACAACCAGTAACAACCTTACTGTGACACAGTGAGTTTGATCCCAGCACTGTATTTCTCTTCATCTATTGCCCAGTGTAAACATTTTGAAGAGCACTAAAGGCAAGCAGGGGAGGGCACTGTGGTGCACTTCCTTCCCTCCTCCAGAAACACAGAGCCTATTTTACACCTCAGCCTTCCTGGTTCCATACTCCCAGTGTTCTTAAAGGCTCTCAGCTGTATAAAATGTACCCACTTTTGAGGCTTCGAGATCCAGGGGTTTCGAAGTCGCTGCCTTCCAGTTTATCTTTGAGATCGGCTTCAAAGCGCGCCAGGTCGGCGTCCAGGCGGCGGATGTGCTTATCCACCTGCAGCCAGGGGAAAGCACCACCTGAGCCACAGCAAAACCACCACCAAGAGCCCCCAGGGAAAAGAGGAAGGGCTAGAGCTTGGCTGTTATGGGCACACACAGAGGGGCAGCAGCACAGGACAAGGCGTGGAAGGGGTACAGGCTGGGAGAAGGGAAACAGCACACACGGAGGGAATGAAGGTGGAGGGAAAACTAGGTAAAAGCAAGAGGACCCAAACCCTTCAGGGCAAAGAGAAAGGGAGGAACAGGGAGGTGACATAAAGGAGGGTCAAAGGAACTCAGACTAATGGTTTGCAGGACAAAACAACATGAGAGATACTAAAAATAACCGTTCTGTCCCTGCAATTTTCAAAATTCAAATAGTCTTTGAAGCGTGTTGAGGAGATCAGTTCATTTTCCTGCCTGGTACTCCACTGTGTCATGCTAATTAAAGAAAATCAGTAATAAATACAAGCAGAAGCTGATTATCCCCAATATCAAGCCAATGCACATTAACTAAGTACCTTGTACTACCCTGGCTGCAATAATGTGACTTACAGAACAGAGATGTATTTTAAGCCACCACCCCCAAATTGTGCCACTGCAATACTTTGCCATCAAATTCGTTGACTAGCTATCTAGGACACTGATATTCCCGAGACAATTTCCTTTTCTGCAGTATTTGATGGCAACAAAACATGTGCTGTAGATGCAGCAGAACCCAAAGCATCTCCACAAGCTGGACAACACACACTCAGTACAGTCAGAAGGATTCTCCTCACTCAAGTTTTATCCAGGGGGCAAAATACACAGGGGTAAGAATTATTCAAGGGGCAGCTACAGGGACACAGGAGTAGAGGCAGAAGAAGAAAAGGTGGAAAGCTGCATCTTAAGAAACAGGATTTTCCCAAAAGGTCCACTGAGGAAATTTTGATGTCCAATAAACCAAGGCAATCAAGCAGATTTCCTTCATTCCTCCACAATAAAGTACTGCAGTTGACTTAAAAACCTTGCTTGCAACCAAGACCAGCCCCAAATAAATTATCAGGTGACAGAGGAGCTGCTGGGGAGGAGGGAGTGGGGTGAATGTTCTGGCATTATCACACAGCACACGGGTACTACCCATAAAGCAACCCCCAGGGGAGATAAAACTCAGTAACTCTTCAGCAGAAGAGTTGGCACAAAACCCAGAGACACAGCAGGAGGCTTTTTGGGGATGGAAAGAGTGAGAAAAAATAAGCTCGAGGAGCAATAATTTGTTTCAGTGAGGTTTTTCAGATAAAAGCAGGTGTGTCAGGAGAAGTGGAAGCGTCCCCACGTGCAGCACTGCCGGCTGTGCCCGTTTCTGCAGTCTCACCATCTCGTAGGTCTGCATGGCCAGCTGCACTTTGTCATCACTGTACTCCTTACACTTGCTGTAGGCACTCTGGATCTTCTTCAGGTGCTCCACTCGCTCCTCAGGCAGCATGTTCTTCACTGACTCGATGTACTGAGCTGCCAGGCTGTCGATCTCTGCTTTCTTATCTGAAAAGCAAGGAGAGAGTTGTCTGCCAAAACAGGTATTTTTGCTCTTCTTTTTCCGTATTTAGGAGAGCCTTCCTGAGAGTTTTCAGGCTCCCCTCGATTCTTTAAGGTGTTTTTCTTTTTAAAAACAAAAAGTTAAAGGTATTCACTCTCCCACACCTGTGGTGTGATTCTGCTTTTTCAAGTGTTTTACAGCTAATTCAAAGGTGAATTCACAGTTAGGATGAGAAACTGAGCCCACGGGTCCACCAGCTTCACCCTCTCTTCCCACATGCAGAAATTTCTGTTTGCTGCACAGTTACTTACTGTTCTAATGGTTCAAATTGGAAGTCCTTACTGTGCAGCCAGACACCACCAAAAACTTCCCAAAGGAAAAAGAAAATGGTCCTGCAGGGTACACAGCAATCTAGAACTTGGTGGATACAGAAAAATGTGCCAGAAAGGCCCCTCAAGGGGTCATCAGGTACAATGATCACACAGTTATGAATTAAAACTCCAGGGCTGAACACAAAACCAAGCCCTGGGAGCTGCAGCCCCCAGAGAGAAGAAAAAAACCACTGCAGAGCACTCAAGGGGAGAAAAAGAAAAGCAACAGAGGGGAGACACATCCCCTAAATTCCAGTGCCCACTGGGCTCCTCCCACCCTGCAGGGGAGGCTCTCTCAGCCTTCATTTGCCAAAATACCTGAACACACCTTCTGTTCTCTGGTCCAGCTCCCGCATCAGCTGGAAGTTCCTCTGCAGCTCACACGGCAGGTTCTCAATACCTGCAAGAAACAATACCAAGGAATGCTCGGAGTGACTTTCTCTGGTGGAAAGTGTCCCCACCCGTGGCAGGGGCTGGAACAGGAGGGGCTTCAGGGTTCCTCCCAACCCAAACCATGCTGCTCACCTCAGTGAGGCTGGGACAGGAGCAAGGGGGGACCCTCGCCCGCTGTGTGTGTGAGGGGGGATGAGCAGACCCTGCCCACTGTTTGTGTGTCTGTATCTGTGTGTGTGTGTGAGGAGGGATGAGCAGACCCTGCCCCATGTCTGTGTGTAAGGAGAGATGAGGGTTCCCTACCCTGTGTCTGTGTGTGAGGGGAGATGAGTGGACTCTGCCCTGTGTCTGTGTCTGTATGTGATGAGGGTTCCCTACCCTGTATCTGTGTGTGATGAGGGTTCCCTGCCCCGTATCTGTGTGTGATGAGGGTTCCCTACCCTGTATCTGTGTCCGTGTGTGATGAGGGTTCCCTGCCCCATGTCTGTGTGTGATGAGGGTTCCCTGCCCCATGTCTGTGTGTGATGAGGGTTCCCTGCCCTGTATCTGTGTCCGTGTGTGATGAGGGTTCCCTGCCCTGTATCTGCGTGTGATGAGTGTTCCCGGCCCTGTATCTATATCCGTGTCCGTGTGTGCCGACTGGGCCGCGCCCGCCGAGCCCCTCCAGCCGCCATGTCCTCCCAGCGCCGCTCACTCCGGGGCGCGCACTGATGACGCAGCTCCGCGCGGCACCGCCCGATGACGCAGGCAGCGGCCCCGCCCCCGCCGCGCCGCCCGTGGCGCAGCTCTAATTCCCGCCGTCCCAACCCCAACCCCAACCCCAGCCCCGGCCTCAACTCCGACCCCGACCCCAACCCCACCCGCCCCGCCTGCCCCGCGGCCGCCGCCCCGCGCTCACTGTCCAGGTAGTGCTCCAGGTACATGGCGGTCGCCATCTTGCGGCCCGCCCGCCGCGCGCCGGCCCCGCATGACCAGGCCCGCCGCCCCGGCCCGCGCGCGCGCCTCATGCATATTCATGAGGGGGGCGCGCCGCGCCGCGCCCATTGGCTGGCGCGGGCGGAAGGGGCGCGGCGCGGGCGGGGATTGGTCGTGGCGGGCGGAAGTGGGCGTAGCGCGGCGCGGCGCGGGGCGATGGCGGCGCGGAGAGGGGCGCTGATCGCGCTGGAGGGCGTGGACAGGGCCGGGAAGAGCACGCAGGGCCGGCGGCTCGTGGAGGGGCTGCGGGCCGCGGGGCACCGCGCCGACCTGCTCCGCTTCCCGGGTACGGCGGAGCCGCGGGGACCTGCGCCCTGTCCCCGGTGTGTCGGGACACCGAGCACACCTGCTCTGTTTCCCGGGTACGGCGGGGACCTGCTCCCTGTCCCCGGTGTGGGGGGTACGGCGGGGACCTGCTCCGTACCCCGGGCACCGCGGGGATCTGCTCCGTGTCCCGGGCACGGCGGGGACCTGCTCCGTGTCCCGGGATACGGCGGGGATCTGCTCCGTGTCCCGGTGTGGCGGGGCACCGAGCACACCTGCTCCGCTTCCCCGGCGTGGGGGGTGCCGCTCGGGGGGCTCTGGTGGCGGACAGACCCCTCCCAGAACGGATGGACAGGCAGGCACTCCCGTCCCTGCGTGGACTGACCCCTTCCCACCCGTGACGGATTGGTCTCCCAGCCGGGCCCAGGCAGGTGGATCCCCGGCCCCACGTGGACTGATCTCCCCTGACCCCTGACCACCAAACCCCCCCAGCCTGGGCAGAGTGACATTCCCCCACCCGTGACAGACAGACCCCCACGCTGGATGGACTGGCCTGTTCCCAGCTGTTACAGACAGACAGACAGACCCCAGAACAGATGGACACCCCCCTGGGAAAAGCAGCTCGGGGCAGCCTTTGCTCCTTGTCCCCCTCTTTCCCACAGACAGAACGACGGAGATCGGGCAGCTGATCAGCTCCTACCTGCTGCGGGAGAAGAACCTGGAGGACCACACCATCCACCTGCTCTTCTCTGCCAACCGCTGGGAGCACGTGTAAGGAGGGGCTTGGTTCACTTGTGAAAGAAAAAGGGGTGGTGGTGAATCCCCCCGGGGTTTGAGCTTCCAGTGGGTACAGGAAGCACAGGACTGTGGTCCTGTTTAGCCAGGGAAACAGGCTGGGAGTGATGTCTCAAGAACTCTTAGAGCTTTGGATTCAGTCATAGAATCCCACAATGGTTTGGGTTGGAAGGGACATTAAAGTTCATCCAGTGACAGGGACACCTTCCACTAGCCCAGGGTGCTCCAAGCCCTGTCCAGCCTGGCCTTGGACACTTCCAGGGATGGGGCAGCCACAGCTTCCCTGTGCCAGGGCCTGCCCAGCCTCACAGGGGAGAATTCCTGCCCCATATCCCATCTAACCCTGCCCTTGTAATTGTGGATCAGATCCCACAGTGTGGTTTTTTGGAGTCAGTGGTGCCATATTTCCAGTCTCTGTGCCATACTGGATTAAAGAACTGGGGAGCTTAGACTGAACCAGCCTAGACCATGAATTTAGTCTTCCTCTTGAAGAGACCTTGCCTAAAGAGGGTCATTCATGTCAACAGAGTTACGATCTTGCTTGTAAACCCCAAGGCTGCCTACAGCAGTGCCCAGCCCTTGGCACCCTGGATTTGAGTGTCTTGAAAGAATATTTGCTTAAGGACTGTCAGAGAATACAAACAGCTCTTGATCCCCATCACAGCTGACCCTGCCAGTGATCTCTGTTATTGGTGACACGCTCGTGTTTTCACATGAACTCTTTCATTTCTGTGGCTATAAAGGAGTGTAACTTCACTGTTTTATCTTCCACGTTTCAGACCGTTGATGAAGGAGAAGCTACAGCAAGGGATCACGATTGTGGTTGACAGATATGCCTTCTCTGGAGTGGCCTTCACAAGTGCCAAAGGGGTGAGTGGATCCTGCAGCAGCCCTTGCCCCTCTCTCTGGTCAGGGGAGCAGCTCAGCCCCAAAATAAGAGGCTCAGGGGACATTTGTCTTGTGGGAAGTGAGGACTGGAAATGAGGGATGGAAGTTTCAGCTCAGGTGCTGACACGGTGTGTTTGCCCAGGTCTGCCCTGCCCCAGAGCAAAGAGAGAAACTTCCTTGGGTGTGTTTTGTAAATCTGGACAGACTCCTGGACTGGAAGCTGACCTCTTTGACTCTGGAGAATGATTCCAGGAGTTTAAGACTCTCCACACTTGCTCTGGCTGCTGGGACATAAATTTACAAAGAATAACAAAACCACATATGTTGGAAGGGACCTGGGGAAGTCATGAAGCCCAGCCTCCAGCCAAGGTTTGAAGGATGTAGATCCACACCTTACTGGGCTCTTCTTTGCTCACTGTCAGAGTAAAAGGGATTTTCTTCATGTAGCCTGAATTTCTCATGTTCCCACTTGCCTTGTGGGCCACTCTGCCCAGACACTCTTGTCCCACTCTATGAATGCTCATTTGGTGTCTGCAAAAGCCCCAAATTAGGGGTGAAGACACATGTAACACAAGCTGAATCAGTCATCCAAGAATAATGACCCCAAGCCCCCATGGGCACAGCAAGGGATGTTCTGCTGTCCAGTGGGGTGAAAAGTGTGCCTTAAAGTGCCTCAATTTCTTTGACTGAAGCTGTTGACCTGCAGTACTCGGGCACATGGATGCAACTCTTGGGAAGCAGGGATGGCATCCTTTGCTAGAAGGGACCTAATCAACTTCTTAAAGGAAAGGAGTTTGACATGTTTTTCACTCAAGAAGCACTCCCAGAAGAGGGGGAGATGTTAATGCCCATATCTAACACAATAGTTACTGGCAGCCAGAGCTCATGTCCAAGATGCTGTGGCACTTCCAGCTTCTATCACCCCCTCATGGGATTAAAAAACCCACTGCATGTCTATCCAAAAAAATACCCAAATTACCAGGATACAGAACATCTGGGGAGAGAAACTGGAGGGCAGATTTGCCTCCTCCTCTTAGATTTAAGATGTGGATGAGCAATAAGTGGACAAGCCTTGGTGGTCTCCCCACAACATCATGGATTCACGTGACCTGATGGAGGTCTTCCCATTTGTCAACAAGACCCAAAGGCTGGAAAACTGTACCTCTCGTGTCTGGACTGAAATTCCTGGGTAGGTGAGTGTTGAAAAGGAGCCTCCACGGGCTCAGAGATCCACATGGAAGCTGCTTGGTGTTTATATTTGGGAGCAACTTCCTTTTGGACCAAGCACAAGTTTTGGCCTGGTAACAGCTGTGAGGAGGCTCAGGATGTGCCTTGGTAGAGCTCCGAAGGGCTCTGCAAAAGAGGCATTAACATCTTTAGCTCTGTCCAGCTGAAATGAGCACAAGAGATGCACGACTCCCACCCCCAGATTACAGGACTGAGTTCCCACATGGTAAGCCAGGATATTGCTTTTTGTGTTCCTTTCACCTCAAACTCTGCTGTCTTTGTTTGGGACAGAACTTCTGCCTGGACTGGTGCAAGCAGCCTGATGTGGGACTCCCAAAGCCAGACCTGATCCTGTTTCTTCAGTTAAGCCCAGAAGAAGCAGCAGAACGGGAGAACTTTGGACATGAACGTTATGAGTCCAGCTCCTTCCAGGAGAAAGTTCTGCAGTCCTTCTATTGTCTGATGGAGGACAAAAGCCTAAACTGGAGGGTGAGGAAATAACCCTAATGGGCCTCTTACGGACTGGGGTGAGGGTCTATCATGAGAGCTCCCAAACTGAGCCCTTCATATCCCTGTGCTCCCCTTTCCTGCTGGTCAAGGGGACACATTGGGGACCAGCCACAGGCATTGTGGGCTGTAGCAGAGGGCACTTCCCTGTTCCAGGACACCCTGGTCAACTCTTGGAGCACCTGGGATCTGCTGCTATGTCACATACCCCAAAAAATGTCAGCAAACAACATGCAGCAGCAGTTTCTTCTGTTGCCCTTCATCCAGTCTCACACCTACTTCTTAAATGTCTATTCCTAAATAGATTTCTCCCAATTCCACTCCAGAAACAGTGCATAATTAGCTCATTTCACTCCTCAGGAGCAGTAACAATATTGAGCAATGGGGAGGGCAGAAGTTAACAAGTTTTTCCTCATGTGCTGATGTCTAGTAACATGTTTCTGTATTTTCTGTATCTATCCTGCATTTTTTTTGTCTTGTCTTGGAAACAGAAAGTGGATGCTTCACAGAGCATAGAAGACTTACACAGAGAAATCAAGTCCATTGCAGAGGAAACCATGCAGGAGGTTCAGCATAAACCTTTGGGAGAACTCTGGAAATAAAACTTGATACAGGTCAGGCCTAGAAGAATAGGGGAAAGCTCACCTCTTGGATCTTCCACACTGGGATGGCTCCCTTCCATCATCAGCCAGTAGCTACAGCTCAGAGCCTTTGTATTCTTCTGGGTCCAACACAATGCTGATATTCTTGTTACTTAACCTGCTCCTGCCCTCCATGGTCCTTTCCACATTTCTTAAATGCATATAAGCATGAGTCAAATTCCTGGTTAAAACCTCCCTATCCCAAGGAGGAGCAGGAGCTCTTGTTCCAACCCCAGTCCTGGAGTGCAGATGTGGGTGTGGAGCCCAGGGCCAGCCCTGGACAGGGACAGTTCCCACTTTCAGGGAACTGTCATGCTCCTGATTATTCTGCCTCTGTAGTAAATGCATCCTCCATGCTCAAACCAGTTTGTAGAGAATTTCCTAATAAATTATTCTTTTACACATTTTGGCATAGGGCATTTTTTTCCCATATGATCATTCACCTAGAAGGACATATGACAGGTGAAAGTGCTATGGTTCAGGCACTAAATCCAAGGGAAGATGTTTGCTGGAGCTGTGGAATGAAGGGAGAGGTGAATTCAGGCCTCCTCCCCAGCTGTACACTGAGAGCAGGACAGAAACTGAACTGCTGTGAGCAGGTAAGAGCCTGAAACAGATGGATTAGCTCACAGCAAGGCCAGTTTGGAGGGTGAATAGCACATAAATTATTTGAGACTGTGGCCAAGATGAGAGGAATCAACCTGTGGCTCCTACACACCCCCCAGTGCAATTTAAACAACCCAGCACGGGCTGCCAAACCAGACCAGCTATGAATCACCTAAGCCAGCAGTAACAACCAGCAAACTACAACAGAGTGGAATGTCAAATCATTTACAAGGGGCACTGAGAGACAGAGATGTCCAGGAGAGTTCATGTCTCTGCTGGACAATTAACTCACCTTCTAGCAGGGTGGACTGCACTGATCTCCAGAGACTAAATCCTGCTTTAACTCTTAGAGAGAGGCAGATTGAACTAGCAGGAAAAGGAAGGCAAATATTTAAAAACAAAAGTGCTAATACAGACATCAGCTGAAATGGGAAATGCTTCCTTCCCTCCACAGCTGGCCAACACTTCACAGCCAAACACTCCTGGTGAAGGAGGTGGGTGTCTGTAATGCTGAATCATGCCCTGACAGCAACACTGACACAACACACAGGGAAGTCATTTAATTCATTATTAGCTTTAGGGGCCTGACTGAAAAGCCAGAAATCCCTGTTAAAGATCTAAGACAACTGAGCTTAGCTCTGTTGTTGGGGTTGTGTTAACACTCATGTAAAAACTTGTCTGGCTGAGCTGTCCTTAACCATAAAACCATGAACATGAGATAAGCAGCAGAATCACAGAATGGTTTGGATTGGAAGGGACATTAAAGATCATCTTGTCCTATGGGCAGGGACACCTTCCAGTAGCCCAGGTTGCCCCAAGCTCAGTGTAACCCAGCCTTGGACACTTCCAGGGATGGGACAGCCACAGCTTCTCTGGCCAACCTGTGCCAGGGCCTGCCCACCCTCCCAGGGAACAATTCCTTCCCAATATCCCATCTAACCCTGCCCTCTGGCAGTGGGGAGCCATTCCCCCTTGTCCTCTCATTCCAGGCCCTTGTCCAAAGTCCCTCTCCAGGTTTCTTGGAGGCCCCTTTAGGTACTGACCCTTCTGGTGTACAAATCAAGAGGGAGATGTGTCCTGGTGATGAGCCCTCAATGAAAAGGACCCACCCATGCCAACAGAGTGTACACCCTTCCAGTTAAAGCTCTGTGTCCTGCTGTTGCATGACAAAACAGGAAAAAGGGTTATTCAAAGAGGCTACAGCATTCCCTATCACATTGCAGGGTCCCTGGGTACCACCCACCACCTTCAGCTCCTGCAAGGACATCAGGACAGGCAAAGATTTTAGATCTGTTTATTCAGATAGAAATTGAAAGCAGATGAATGGAGCACAGCCCCACTTCCTCTGCTGCCTCTTCCCCTGACTACATGAGAGAAGAGGAGAAGCAGGCAGAAAGCAGCAAATAATAATTTAGTGACAGAAGCATTGTGGTTCCCAGTTCAAACCTCTGCTTTCGGATAGCACAGGGACAGTTAGAGCATCAGTAGGTCAGTCCCAGGGGAAATGGGTCATTTCTAGCCAGGAGGCACCACCCTTGGGCACAACACCATGATGTGACAGGTTCCAAACCTGAATGCACAAACCAGAGCCTCGTGAAGGGGGTTGCAGTGTGCAGCATGCACCAAGGAACTATGGCAGCAGCTTCCCTTGCAGTTTGCATGGAGACAGCTCTGCTCCACCTTGCTCTGTGTGGAGAAGGGCCCCAGGCAGAGCTACCATCTTAGAGCAGCTAACATTTCCAGTATAATTGGACCTTCTCAAGGCATTCTGCCCTTTTGGGATGATTACCTGACGGGTTTCTCCAGGTTGGCTCCTACAGTACCTCTGTGCACACTCCACAGGGACGGGGGCAGGCAGAGGTGAGGTACCAACAGCTCGGAATCCTACTCGACCTTCAGGCACCTCTTCTGCTTTGGAAAGGGAATGTCTGACAGGAGTAGCTGGAGGAACTGCTGATCAATGCACCAAGGGCACCTTGAGGAGTTTTACAGCTCACATTTGTGGTAGGACAGCATTGACTCCACAGACACTGTGCCAGCACACTGGGGCACAGGCAGGAGCCTGGCAGATCTTCACCATCCTGTTTCACCTCTCCCAGCTTGGACTCTTTTTTTTTCCAGGGCAATGGAATCCAGTTCTCTGCTCCAAGCAGCCTTGCTGAAAGTACTTGCTGTAGAGGTTATTTCATTGTAGAAGAACATGGACTGACTCACTGAGCAACATGTGCATTTTCCATTCTTCCATTCTTTCTGCTGTTATTTAAACCAGGATTGAGATGCTCCTCCCCAGCAACTCAGCTCTGTTGCACACTTCCCCAGCCAGCTGTTTGCTTAGTGAATTCCCAGTCACCTGGAAGTTCCCTCGGTGCCCTTTCCACAGGGTGTGAGCAGGAGAGGAAGTGCTGTGCCCTGCAGAGCATGGACAGGAGTTGTACCGTAGGGATCTGCACTCCGGAGGCTTCACAGCTGTCTGCGGGACGTGGCTGCTGTTCCTTGGCATTGTGACCTACAGTCCAGGTTGGCCAGTTGAGAGGAGAAGCTGCTAAAGGCATTAACTGGACCTTTCTCCTGCAAAATGACAGGTGGGCTCTACTTAAGCTTCGTCAGGGAGCCCCCTCAGAAGGACCTGGCGCTCTAATGATTCCCGTGCCTCCCCTGGAAGGCCCAGCTGACCTGCTGATGTAACAGATAGGCTTTGAACTCCTAAGCACCACTGCATCCGCTTCCAGCAACTGTTTGCTGCTGAGAAATCCTGACTGCAGCCAGTAAGGCTGTAAGCCCCCACTGGGTTCTTCATCCCACCGCAGACGCTCCGAGGCTGCACGGAATGCCGGCATGGACAAGAGGCGGGGATGGCAGCAAGCGCCTATGAAAACCGGTAGCCCCAGGCTCTCGAAGGAGCTTCCCTCCCCCCTTCTCCCCACACATACACAAATTTGCAGAGTCAGTTTCCTATTTGTTTTCAAAGGGACAGGATTTCAAAGTCTTCATCTTCCGAGTCAAAGAACCTTTCCAATCTGTCGGCGTCGGAGGAGTCTGGAAGAGAAGAAGAAAGCACTCCCTCTGTGGGATGCCCTGGCTGAGATCAGCAGCTGGAGGGGCATCACAGTTTGAGTGCCAAGGGCCCACAAGTTCCAAGACACAGTGACATACCTGAGTGAAGGCTCTGAGCAGGGATGAGAACATGTCAGTGGCAGGGAAAATTCACTGGAGAGACTTATATGGAGCACAGATCCCCAAAACAACTCTGCTGTGACTGTTCAGTACAGCCTTCCTGTGCCCCAACTCTGCATCAGCAGGAGACTGTTCTGCCTCAGGAGGCTCAAAATAGGAGAACTGGCCCAGGTCTGGACTAATATCCATGAAGATTTCTGGCCCAGTTAAGAGATACATTTGCCCCCATGTATTAGCAAATTGTTTCTGCTCTAATTACCATTGGTACAACTGTTAGGGAATGTAATTACACAACATGCACTCTCCCAAATGCAATTAGAACAGTCCATTTTGTGAGGAAAGGTAGTGGATCCCTCCTGCCCATCCTTCCAACACATGGTGAGGAAGGCGCTCACACCTAAATGGGAAGCAACTTTAGCACAGGGGAAATTCAGGTGAGAACAATGGGCAAACTAGGGAAGTAAAGGAGAAACCTGTATTAACCCTGGACAGTCACAGAATCCCAGAACGGTTTGGATTGGAAGGGACCTTAAAGCTCACCTTCTTTCAAGCCCCTGCCATGGGCAGGGACACATTCCACTAGCCCAGGTTGCTCCAAGCCCCATCCAACCCAGCCTTGGACACTTCCAGGGATCCAGGGGCAGCCACAGCTTCTCTGGGATTCAACCTGTGCCAGTGTGTCAACACCCTCACAAGGAAGAATTTCTTCCCAATATTCCATCTAGCTCTGTCTTGGACCATTTCATTATATAAAACTCAGTTTTCAGCCTTTTCAACAGACTGTTTTGATTCCTCAAAGCATCCCTTTAGAAACCATAAATTCACATTACTGTGACAACCTGTGAGCTTGTTTTTTCTTCTCCTCAATCACCATTCATAGAATCATTCTAAAAATCATCCTGAGACACTGTGGGATCTGCAAATCACCAGCTGAAAGCCAAAGAAGCAGATCAATTGATCCACAAACTCCAGGACGAAGAGGAACATAGCAGAAATCAGTGTGTGATCTCACACAATTCCCAGAAACCCAAAGGGACTGGTTCACCCTGAGCTCTCCCTGCCCACGTGGCCTCACCTGGTGTGAGATTCAGGACGTCAGGGTTGGAGAAGTGTGAGGGCTGGCGTTCCACCAGCTCGAACATTGGCAGTGCTCCTCTGACCAGGGCCAGCTGTGGACACAGAGCAGAGCCATGAGAACCACCAACACCACATTCCTGGTGCTCTTTAGGGGGTAAAAATGACCTGCTGGGACTTCACTGCAGCTGGAAAAATGATTTTCCAATCTTTGACTTGCATCATTAACAGAATATAAGAGCTATGCTCCCTTTGGTAGTTAAATAAAATATTTTAATATGCTTTAAAATGGGATCATGCTGCAGAGAACATGATCTGTGCAATGGTTTGGAAACAAGACAATACCTGACATTCAGTATGAGCAGAATCAGAGACTCACTAAGGTTGGAAAATACCTCCAAGATCATCAAGTCCAACTGTTAACCCACCACTGTCAACACCAGCACTAAACCAGGTCCCCAAGTGCCACATCCACATGCCTTTAGAACATTTCCAGGAATGGTGACTCCACCCCTTCCCTGGGCAGCCTGTTCCAATGTCTGAGCAGATCTATAAACACAAACCTTTTTGATTTGTTGGCACCAGTCATTAAAGTCTGCCTCTGTGTTGCAGAAAAAGCCCTTTAAAAAAAGAGAAAAATATTTTATCCTTCTAAATTTTAGATTGATCATTTCAGAGTTAAGGCCCTATATTAAGAGCAAGCAACATGATCAGGATTGTGAGCAGTAACTACACCCAACTGCCTTGCTTTACAACCATGCATTACACTGCCCTGTTAAACTGAACACTCCCCAAAGGCTTGATGTGACCAGGCTGTCCAAGTGCTGGAATCATCAACACCTTCTCTACTGCAGAAGGAAAACCAGGAGGAACACCCTCCATGGAAACAAAGGGCAGGCATCTTAGTCTAAACAGAAAACAAGCCACAGTGCGTCATCATATGGATTCAGATCTGCCCATCAAAAGACAGGAATCAAAGCCCAAACTAAACCTGAGAGAAGGACACAGCCCCATGAGGAGTGGCATTTAATTGCCCTGGGACAAACAGCTTCCCATATGAGGAGCAGCTTTACCCACGTCACCAAAACCCAGGGCAGCATTCGACCAGAGCACAGCACCACAGAGCACCCAGCCCATCACCACTGCCTTTCCCAGTTCCCTGTGTTGAAGGGGGAGCTGTAGAACACAGGGGGACCCCAGCAGTGCTCCTCGGGAAGGGGGAACAGGAACCCACCACGGCGATGGAGGGGTCGAGCTCGGCGATGCTCATCCTGCACGGAGGGTGCTGGCAGTGGAAACTCTCGTCCGGGAGGCAGCCGCTGTCGCTGGGCTCCACCGCCGGCTGCGTGGTGTGGGGATCCAGGTAAATGAGCTCCTCACCTGCACACAGGGGCAAGGAAGAACCATCAGCAGGAAGAACCATGCCAGAAGCTGCTCTCTGAGGAGTGGCAGGAGAGAAACAGGAAGAGCAGTGGCAGCGCCACCTCTCGTAACCACACAGAGGAACCCATGTTCTAGGGACAACTTGCTTCCAGCCACTTCCCCAAATGCTTCTCAGCCAGGCACAGAGCCAGCTGCCAGAGCCACAGAGACACACTGGGATCAAGGCACAGGCACTGTTTGGGTACTGTTCCTGCTCATCCATGCCAGGATCCTGGGTAAACTCAAGTAGACCCCAGAAATCTAAAGCACATGTAACCTGAGGTCTCAGGCAGAGAGAGAAAATCAGAGGGAAGGAGGGGAATAATGACAGTTTGTAGGGTTTGAGGAAGGGTCACCTAAAGGACAGTTAAATCCAGCCAAGCCCCAGAGGGAGGTCAGTTCTGAAGGCAGGAAGCAAGTTCGATGCTCTCTTAGAGACAGGGTTTAGTGTTACACCATGGCAGTTCAAATCTACATGACTCAGGTGAGAGGTTCAGCCCACAGCAGCCTCCCATGCTTCCAGCAGGGAAGGAAAACCCTGCAGCATGCCCCACAGGCCAAGCAGGAGAGCTGTGCAGCCCACAAGCACCGGGGGGAGATACTTGGACAGCCTTTGCAGTCCTCTGGGCACTCACCTACATAGCCAATGAAGTAATGAGCACTGTTTGGCTTCCCTCCGATCACTCCCAGGGACTGGGGCATCATGAAGCAGTGCTGGAAGAGCAACACAGAAAACACACAGCTGACAGACAGTGAGACAGCAGGTGGGGACAAAGGCAAACATCCAAAAGTGCAGTGGGAAAGACGGGCAGAGACACGGAAAATCAGCAACTCTAGCAGCAAACCCAGCCATTTCTGGAGAAAAGCTCCACCAGGAAGGAAGAAGGCTTCAACACAGGGCCTTCCAGGAACATGGAAGCAGCTCAAACCCACTTTTAACTGCTGACAGGAACACACAGGTGGACCAAATGGAAGAGGCTGCACTACTCCAGTACGGGCAAGTCCTGGCTCTGCTGCAGTCAGTGGCAAGTCCCCCTGAGCTGTCATCAGGTTGCAACAGTGCTCCCAGGAGGGAACAATCACTCAGGAAACAGTTTAAGTTCCTTATCCAACCGAAGCATCCAAGCACAATCTACTGAGTTAAGGGAAGTACCCTCACGTGAATTTGGAGCTCTCTCTCACCCACACAGCTCAGAGCTTGCTAGCACTGGTACAGCAAGACAATGTGTACCCTGTCTTGCATATGTACCCTACACACCCTAAATTCCCAATACTCCCACCTGCAGCTGCCTGCCAGCTCCTGGTCTCAGTCTGCAGCACCAGCTCCAGCCTCAGAGCCATGGGGAGTGGTGCAGCACTGCATTAACTAACCCTCAGGTTTCCACCAAGCAGGGTATAGATGTGCTGAACAAATGCTTCAGCAGGTTGGTGCCATCTAAACACTGAGACCAAGCTGTGAAGTAATATCCTCAAAAGAAAAAAAAGCAACCAAAAAAAGGCCCCTCCCCAAGCCCCTCCCCATTTCCCTGACTACAGCCTGCAAGAACCTGCACCCTGACCTCTGACACGGGTTGTCTCTCAACACATTTTTCTTTTGCAAACAGAACAATTACTTCTGAGTAATCACTTAATTCACAATAGGATCCTTAGGCATCACCCCAGCAGGAATTCAGCTCCAGATCCCCTACCTTTAGTGTTTCAATATAGGCTTCATTGATCTCTGTGAGCCCAAGGCGGAGAGGTATCAGCAGCACCAGTGGTTTCCACAGCACAAGCCTGTCTCTAAGCCCTGGTTCCTCTGGGTACCCGTTATAGAGCACGTCTGACTCCAGGGCAGGACATGCTGCAGCTCCAGCACACGGCAAGTTGGACTGGCACAGCCGCCCTACGGAAAGGGAACAGGAGCAGAGAGCATCAGGAATCACCTCCCTTTCCAGACCTTGAGTCGTGATTGACAACTGCCATTTACTGAAAGCCTGCAGCACTTAAAAGACAACAAGAAAAACTTGCAGAGGTGCAGGGCTGGGATTGTGTGATGTGTGTACTCCCTGCAGGGCTGTTGTAGGGCTCAGCCTTTCAGCTGAGCTCACAGAACATGTTGTACTCACAGCTACCATCTGCTGGGCAGGGAAAATGCCAGTTCTTCCAGGTGAGCAACCACCTGTGCCAACGAGGTTGGATGAGGTGATTAGTAGGTCAGGCAACAGTGCTGAATTCACAAAGCTTGTAGGCAGAAAGAGAAAAGCCTGGAGTGTACAACTCCAGAGGAGTTCACTGAGAATATGAATGAACTGAATGAGGACAGAGCTGTGGCTCAACCCAGGAAATGTTCACCTGTAGCTAAGTGCTGTAGCAAGATAGAAAAATGGCACCTGTCTAGAGTACTTAGAGTTTTCCTAAGTTCACTAAAGTTTCCTAAAGGTTTTAACCTTCACAGATTTTACTGGGGATCACTCAGCATCTACTTTACAGACCTCAAGCAGGATGATCATTGAACTCTGCAATTTTAGCGTGAGCTTTGCCTTTAAGATATGGGGCAGCAGAACTCCTCGGGGCATACACATGACATAAGCACTCTGCATCCTCATTCTACAGGCTTGACAAACACACAGCCAGGCTGTAATGCACCCAAGTTATGTAAATTCTGGTCCAGAAACAACTCCAAACCTACCTGTCTCACTGGCCAATTTCATTACTTGCTGGGTGTGTGAAAAAAACCCTCAAACCACAGAGAAACCCACAGCACTTTAATCACGAAGCCAAGGCAATCAGACAAAATGCCAGAGGCTCATTTAATTTATTCCTGGCATAAACTGGATGCCAGGACACTCTAGCAGGTAGGACACAATGTAAACAAACACCTTCATCACCAGCCATTTCAGCTTGGTGTTTGTTCACTACTGAGAGCTTCAAACCCAGCTGAACAAGGACAATGTTACACCCAAATTTAGAATAAATAAGACTTTGATCTAAAGCCTCAGGAGGAGAGACAACTTGCATGGGGACAACTCTTCTCCATGTTGTCCCTCAAGAATGGGGAAGGTGTATGTGTGCATCTCATGCACAGAGGTCCTGAGGAAACGGAGGAGTCATTATTTGTAGTGACTTCTCCATTAAAACAGGTGCTTTTGTTGCAGGATCCTGCCTGTCCTGCTGATCTGAAACGAGCTGCCAACCCAGGGCTGTTACTGAATGGGGTGTCACTGCAGGATTCCTCATCAGACAAAGCACCTGGCAATCCTGCACTGTGGCATGAACATAATTAACTCCACTTTAAGCAGCAGAGAGCTTGGCACAGACTAAATTCACCTTGGTCTTTGGCAAGCTTTGCAGTGCTATGGTGGCACAGCATAGCAGAACCTGCCTAAAGCTTCCCAGCTGGATCCAAACCATTTACTGCAAACATATTCCAACAGATCTGACAAGACACCTCTCCTGCTGTGGCTGCTGCTGCCAAGTACTGCCTTTCCTGCCTTGGATTCTCTGATGCACAGGATCCTCCAGTGCCCAACTGAGAGCCCCTTTCTGATGGAACACTGACTCAGAAAGGATAAAGGTGGATGTTTCTTCACTGCTGTAGCAAAAGGCGTTTCCTGTGAACCTCTGGCTGAACCGTATCAGTGATCGAATTAATGGACATATAAAACAACATAACTTCTATTGACAATGGTTGGGGCACAAGGTACCTGCCACAAACCTGCAGACCCACTCACACAGTGACTTTCAGGCCCTGAACAGGTACATTATGACCCACATTTGAGGAAGACAAACACGCATGCCCTGCCCATGACAAGCTGTACAGGCACGTCACTTGAAGCAGCGACAGTGCTGAACAGCCAGGGCCACAGAAACAGAGCCTGCAGCACACCCAAGCCCCACAGCCAGCATGCTTCAGCTCTAGAAGTGATGTTTCCAGGCTAGAGATGAAACACAAATCCAATTTCTGTTTTTAAATTGGCCCTTGTTTAAGCCAAGGGCATCAGCATGTACCTTCAGCTAAGGCGAGACAGGCACTTCTCAGTGAGATTTAACTGAGACTACCTGACAAGAGATGGAGCTTTGTAAAGTGATTGTCCTGCGCTCCAGGGATAAATTGCCTGGTAATTGATTCTGCCTCTGTGGCAGCTCAGAAGTCTAAATGATGCCTGCCACGGCCTCACCTGTAACCTTGCCCCAGCTCCAGCGTTCCCTTGAGCATTGTACCTGCCCTCCCAGAGCACTGCCCTGACAGAAACACTGCAAGGGTTGTGCTGGGTGAGCTCCCTGACTCAGGAGCTGGCCTAAACCAAGCCAGGGGAAGGGCTGGCGAGGCCCGGGCCATGCAGGGACTCAGCTTTGCTTACTGCAGTGCTCCCACCTGAGCTGACAGGCTCAGGATGAGCACCAATAGCTGCTCAGCCTCCAGAGCTATGGGCAGGACGCACAAAGAAAACCCCAACAAACAAACAAAAGGGGAAAAAAAAGAAACCATGAGTGAACACTCCTTAAAATGGTGCAAGATCCACTCCAGAGATGGATTTGCTTCTTATCTTCTCCCCCACCAATTTTCTTCACTTTCCTCTTCAGTGATCTGCTCTAGTTTTCTTACCCTGCCTAACAGCAGAGACATTCCTTCCCATTATAAGAGTGAGGAATCAGCCATTCACTGCTTGTTACTTGTGGCCATTAACAAGCCTGACGCTGCCTTCCAAGCAGCTCCCACTTACTGTCTGAAGGTCAGCAAACCTTCTTTGCAGATCCAGAGGCCATTATGCCAAGCCAGAGGCTTTATCAGATGAAGCAAAAGTCAAACGAGGGCCTTCTTTGCCCTGAAACAGCAATTCTCACCTGGTTTCAGCATGCTTGGCCATAGCTTTCACAGATCACAGAATGGTGAGTGTTGGAAGGAGCCTTAAAGCTCATCCAGTTCTACCCCCCTGCCATGGGCACCTTCCTCTAGACCACGCTGCTCCAAGCCCTGTCCAATCTGGCCTTGAACAAAGTGAAGGGATGGGGCAGCCACAGCTTCTCTGGGCAACCTGTGGCAGGGCCTCACCACCCTCACAGAGAAGAATTCCCTAAGACAGAATGTGTACTGCATGCTTGTTGTGCTCTCCAGCTTTTTTCTGGCTGGTTGCTGCCAGAGGATTCACCACATTCTCCCCCTGTGTGGTACTTACGGATTTCTTCCATCACTACTGTGTTGTCCATGGCTATATGTACTGCCAGGGAACTCCACGTATCAAAAGTTGCAAGTTTTCTATAGGAAAATTAAAAACAAATGAGGAAGGAAGGATCAGTACAGGTACAAGACAAAGCTGGTGGGGTATCAGAGGGGAGAAACTGGATTAGGAGAGACTGGTGTAATCTATTACACTGTAAAGTGTGCTTTGATGCAGGCAGAGTTATAAACTTCATTACTGCCTGAAGAATCCACAAGGCTGCAAATCGGATCACACCCTGGGATCTGCCCCTCAGCAGCTACCAAGTACATGAGCCCTGATACAATCCAAGTGAAATGCCTTACCTGCTGGTTACTAGAAGTGAGACAGCATTAGAAGTAATAAGTGAAACAAAAGCCCTTGACTTCCCATGCATTATCTCCTGATCACCTGTACCAAAGCCTGGGCTAATTCAGCATACGGCCTGACACGGCAAAGCTGCTTTCAGGCAATTCCAGCCTATTCCTGCTCATGCACCAATGTGAGGGGAGAGCAGTGAGAGGAAGAGGGTGTTACTAAAAAGGCAGTCCATGCTCCAACACGAGGCAGAACCCTGTAAGCTCAGGGATAGCACACCCCCCAGTGTCTGGTTCAAGAGGGAAAAGGGAAAAAAGGGAAAAAGGGAAAAAGGGAAAAAGGGAAAAAGGGAAAAAGGGAAAAAGGGAAAAAGGGAAAAAGGGAAAAAACAGCCCTTACTTGAGCACCTGCGCGACTGTGTTCGGTCCGTACCACTGGCCTATGGATTTGCCCTCTCCGACTCCCATCTGGGCTGCAGCACGAGTGAAAGAAAACACTTGGTAAGTCATTTCACCCACACTGCATCCCCTCCTCAGCAGGCCTGTATTTAATAGGGAAGAATTCTCACTTGGAAACATTGAACCAGCAGAATCTACCTTTTTGTGAGGTATCTCGGTATAGATGGGGGGGGAGAAGCACATCCTGAAGGACTGTAAAGCAAATCCTTTCCCCAAAATGCTGCAGCACAGAAGTTCAAAGGGCAGTGTTGCCTCAGAAGAAGGTCTACTCAGAGTGTTTGACCACCCCTGCAACCTGAGTTCTGTTTGCTGAAGCTATAAGTACCTTAACACCCCATAGGAAACACTGGAACAGGCTGATTCTGTTTTATTTTTCAGGGAGGTTTATATCAAGGTGAGATTCTTCCTTATTCCATTTGCTACTTCTGAGCATTTCTTTCCTCTTACCTATCTGGTGAATGGAGTAGTAGCTGTCTTTTTTGTCAATGAAGGCATTAAGAACGTTGAAGTAATTATCCATCTGCCTCTTCCCTTTTATCCACCTCCAGTCTAAGACACAAAATGGGATATATGAAACAAAGCATGGTATTTATTAGCAACTAGAGGCTGCAAGCTACAATTCTCTTCCTGTCCATCAGCCAACTGACAGGATTTGAATGGGTTTATCTTACTATTAGGCACCTGAGACATCCCCAAGTGCTGCACCTGAGGGAGCACAGAGCCCCAGAAGTCACTGTGGGCTGCCTTACCTCTGCCCAGGTGCCTGCAGACCAAGGCCTGAGCGAAGATCATCTGCCCACAGCGCAGCATGCAGCCCCAGCCAGTGTCAGACGTGGGACCGGTGCCTCCTGCAAGCAGGGACAGAGACTGAGACTCACGTGCCCAAGGCTGAGAACCGAAATGTGGTTATCCAGGAATAACTTCATGGCATCCCTTAAAATCCCCTCTAACATCAGCTGAAGGGGGGAAAAACTTCCAAGGGAAATCCAATCAACCCAACAGAGCGCTGAATTTCTCAGGAGCACAACAGCCCCTGAGCTTGGCTGCACACTCCCAGCCCAGTTCAGAGACAGGAATTCCTACACAAGAAGCAGCAATGACTGGCTAAGTGAACATTGCAGTTAAGCCAAAGAAAGGCACCAGCCAAAAAGAAAAGAATAAAACTACCCCAGCAATGAAAAGAAGATACATCCTACGTAGCTCACACTGGAAAGTCTGAGCCAAAGGCCTCAGGGCTGGAAGCATTTCCTTGACAGACCTTCCACAGGGAACTGCTGCTTCTCCACTACTGCTCCTGCTATTATTACAAATAATAGAGAGAAAATATTCAGTGTGACCACAGCAGGTGAGATGTCTCACAAGCAGCCAGCTGCAAGAACAGCTACTCTGCACAGGGAGAAAAATCACCCAGAGAACTATTCAATCAACTTCAGGATGGTCAGCAGCTGTCCTCTCTAATTTCACCAGTAATTTATCACATATACAACTTCCAAGAATGATAATGCTCTATAAGATTAGCCTGAGACAGTCCTCTAACACTTAAATTTTCAAGTGGGCAAGTACAGAGGGATGTGACAAACAGTAACAGGGATGACTGGGAGAAAAAACACTAAAAAAGATTTACTGTGTACATGCAAATCATTTATTCTGTAAATGGGAAATGACTCAGAAAATGGTGTCTGTCTTTGCTCCACAGCCTTTAATGACTCACAAAACCCCAATTGTGTCTGCAAGCCAGTTCAACATGTGCTAACCCTTCAGTCTCAAACACGTTTAACTATGGGGCACAAACATGAATTTAAAGGAATTAAACTGCTTCAAAGATGTCTCACAGCTTGTGAGGCAGAGAGTTTCCCAGCAGGCAAAGAACAGCACAAGCCAGAAGGACCAGTTACCAAGAAGCCTTTTTCCAAACTTGAGCCATCTTCCTTCCCCATTGCCTGCTGGAGATTACACTGACAAGAGGGACACATGGGTGGGGCTTGGAATCCCACTTGCCTGCTCTTGGATCTCTTCTGATACACACTGCACCCAGAACACAAAACTAAACCTCAGAAGAGGCCATGGAGAATATCTTAAGGAACCAAAACATCCTTCTTGGAGTTCACTGGGAAATACTCCCCATATCACTACAGCTCCTGCATGTAACAGACACTTCAGGCATTTAAAACCCCCATACACAAAAAAAACCCCTACACACAGTCTAAAGCAGATGCACAACAGCAGCAATTTCTGTGTATCTCTAGCTTGCCACTTCAAGCCCAAGACCATTATTCAATAATATTTCACACTAGGATATAATGAACATGAAGTACAAAAATCTCCCATGTTGCATAAAACAAAAGGGCAGGCTTCCCAAATTCCTCCTTATGTCCTTTCTAAAACCACTCCTACCCAAGGGCATGAGGAATTCTCATTATCAGATAAGCAAAAAGCCTGTCCAAGCAATTAAATGAAGCACATTTCAGATTCTTATGAATGGAAATGATGTCACGCTTGTGGGGACTGTTTTGTCAGGGATAACCGGATTATGATCACTTCCAGGATGTCTTTAGGCTCCTCCACAGTACGTACCAATAGCAGGGAAGTTCTTTCTGTAGGTGAACCAAAGCCGAGAGGTCACATCCAGCAGGATCTCTTCCTTCTCTGAGAAGTGTTCAGCATCGAAAGGCACACGTGAGGGTGGCACCAGCACAACCAAACCCCCCTCCCACTCACCCTCCCAAGTCTGCTGCTCACAGTCTGCATGCCCAGAGAGGCAGCATCTGGCTGAGCAACAGGGCAGTGCTGCTGTGCAGAAAAAAACCTCCTTTCCCTCCCAAAAATAGCAGCAATCAGCCCAAGGAGCCCACAGGCAAACTATGAAGATTCAAACCATCTTCCTTCCTCTGAGCAGCCCCCTGCCTTCACTACCCAGCCCTCATTACACGTCCCAATAGCTATTTAATGGCAACTTTCTTCACAGAAATGGCAAGACAGACAGAGGCCTGGTAGTTAAAAGCCAAGGGCAACCCTAACAAAGTGGTCTGGAGAATCAGAACGCTGCATTAGCCACGCAAAGTACCTGTAAAAACACTGTATTTCCGGCCCAGGATCCAGACGGGTTCTTTGGTCTCAGGGAAGTCTTCATACTCGAACCTGAGGGTATCATAGGTAAGAGTAGCTGGAAAGAGAAAGGAGACATTGCAGACCTTTCAGAGCTTTTCCTTGGGTTTTAAAAACCAGCCAAAGCTACAGAATCGAAGCTGCTGTGGCCCTGTAACACACCCCCAAGAGCCTTGATGTTGAGGTTCTCTATCCCAATGAGCAAAGTGGTTAAGACCATCTTCCAAGAGAATTTTGAGGGAAGGACACACAAAACACAGAGCACCTTAAGATGGGAACTAAACCTTGCTCAGCCCCTCCTCCAGAGGCAATAAACTCAGCAGAAGCCTTTACAGGTGTAACCCCACAAGGTGAGGACTGCAGAGCTGTGCAGATGTACCCGTCACAGGTGCCAGGCAAACCTTGTCCCCTTTACTGGCTCCCTCCACAGCATGGCATCCACCAGTGCCTAAATATCCATCCTTCCAACACCGTGACAGAACAACCCAGCAGCACAGGCTGTCCTTGGAGCAGGGCAGCTCAGGCTGTCATGAAAAAGGCACAGGCAACAAGGAGGGAAAAACAGGAGACTTGGATGAACTGTGCTTCACTAGTTTTTGGAAATCAGGCCCTTTGAAGTAGCCTGGGAATATTGGAAATGAACCACCTGATTCTGCAGGTGTCAATTCTTTAACAAACTACCTCAAAAACTTTAAAGCAGAGCTAATCCAGACTGCTCTGTAACTATTAGAGCAGCCATTGAAAATCTCTCCCAGCAAATGCACTAAAACCTGTGGTAATGTGCATTCAGTTTAAAACACAACAAGGGAGTGCATGGCTCCTGTCAGCCCCATTCTCTGGGAAAGGCACCCATGGTGCACACCATGCCTTTGCCTTGCCAGGAGTCATCTGCTGCTACACAAGACACTTTGGCCTCCTGCAAGTATCTCATCAGCCTTCTGCCCCTGCACTCTCTGACCTGGAATTCCAATCCTAAATGTCCAAGAAAACACTAGAGTAGCAGCAGCAAGACAGCATCACTAAGACCAGCTACTGTTTAAGCAGGAACTTGCCAAAGTTCCTAAATCAAATTTCGCATCAGACTCTCCCTTATCTCCACTCCAAAAGATTTGAAGCACATTCCTGGTGTGAATGAGTCCCTAAGACTGTTTCAGGCACATTTAGGATAGCACAGGCTACACGTTCCCGTTCCCGTTCCCATCCCACGATGTGGCTCCTCAGCAAGCCAAGCAAAGCAATTCTGCTTGCACAGAGATGTCCCAGCAAATTACTGCAGTCTCTTCTAACAAACTTTAGCAGGGGAATTAAGGACCTCTTTCCCACCTACTAGCCAAAGGTTACCAGCTTCCAGATCCATAAAGATAATAGATACAATCTCAACATAAACCTTAAAGTTCTCAGGAAGGTTTTAAAGCTCCAAGGACTGTTGTGTGGTTTGTCAGTTCTCCAGCTTGCCATGCATCCAGCTCTCTGTCAGGAGCCTCAAATAGCTTGAAGAAAGTGACTGAAAGAAGGATGATACACAGGAACCATCCCTCTTTCGCCTTCTCAGCAACATTCCCTTCCCTGCTCAAATGTCACAACCTCTGCAGCCCCACATTTTGCAGGGCACCAACCAGGTCTTTAGCAAAAGGACACTCCCCAGCAAGGATCAGCAGCTGGAAAGGAGCTGCTGGAGTCCTTCCACCAGAGTCTGGAGAGGAAGGGGTCAGCAAGCAGAGGAGGGTTCCCAGCTGTGTGTTCAGGGAAGGCAGCACATGTGCCATGACACTGCACATTTGGGACGAGAGTCCCAGCCTTGCAGCCCTTCAGTAGAATGCCCAACATCTGGCTGTGTGTGTCCAGCTGTGCATCCCAAAGGTGGGGTCAGACATTAAGGCCACGCTGGTGTTTTGGGAGAAAATACTTGAAAAAGCACAACTGCTAAACCCAGGAGTTCAGCTTTCCCCTTTACAGGGAGGAAAACTCAAGTGATGGCTCCCAGTTAGTATGAAGGACATTATAATGGGAGCAGTAAATTCCCCACAAGGCTTGAGGCCACTGAGTGTTTCCTTTACATGCAAACTTTCCTTTCCTTCATATGCTCCAGCACTTTGTAAACTCTGTCTCCTGTGCTATTGCCCAGATGGTCTAAATACAAGCCAGTGGGACCCAAACAATTCAGGCAGAGGCACAGAGTGTCACAGCATGCACAGGAGGGAGGCTTTCTCTCCCTCTTAAAGCCAGAGAAAAAGGGCCAGAAAAGAAATAAACCTGGAAATTCCCCAAGCAGAAATCCTGTTTGAAGCTGCTCCTCTCCGAGCTGCAGAAGCCGGGTGAGATCAGCACATTTCTCAGGCAGTGCTCTAAAACTTCACCTTCAGAAAGCCCTCGGTCTATTTTAATTACCGACCTCTGAGCATCCAGGACAGCGGAGCAGCAGCCTCTGCAGAGAAACATGTGCAGCTGCTGCACATCAAACACAGCAGTTCAACTCCACATGGGTTCACAGCCGAAAAGCAGAGTGCACAGCTCACCCTGAGAAAGGCAGCCTTGCTTTCCAGGAGTCAGGGACACACTGGGAATGATGTGAGGCTCTCTGGATCTCTGCCCCACGGGCACACCACCCCTGGGATCTGCAGAATATCTTCTCATCCCAGAAAGCCTCAGCAGAAAAGGCAAAGCTTTGTACACACCACTACAGAACCACAGGACGGTTTGGGTTGGAAGGGACCTTAAAGACCACCCAGTTCCAACCCCTGCCATGGGCAGGGACACCTTCCACTAAACCAGGTTGCTCCAAGCCCCATCCAACCTGACCTGGAACACAACCAGGGATGTGGGGAAAAAATACCACTGCAGAAAACACCTCTACTAAAGGAGTTAAGTGGTAAAGGCACTCAGACTCACTCAACATTAAATACCAGCATTAAGCCCGAACATTTGAGTTCTCTTCCACTTCTGTGCAAGTCACAAGATAACAGGCCATATCACAAACACCTGCCCTGGATGAAGAGCAAGGAACCAACTCCTGACACACCCAGCACATGCCTGTAATAACAGCAACCTTGAACAGCAGTTTACTAAACATGAGTTTGTGTGAGGTTAGTAAAAAGCTCTGTAGCATTACAGAATCACAGGATGGTTTGGGTTGGAAAGGATCTTGAAAGTTCATCCAGTCCCACCCCCTGCCATGGGCAGGGACACCTTCCACCAGCCCAGGGTGCTCCAAGCCCTGTCCAACCTGGCCTTGGACACATCCAGGGATGGGACAGCCACAGCTTCTCTGGGATTCAACCTGTGCCAGGACCTGTCCACCCTTCCAGGGAACAATTCCTTCCCAATATCCCATCTAACCCTGCCCTCTGACAGTGGGAAGCCATTTCCTGTGTCCAGTCCCTCCAGATCCTTGTCCCCAGTCCCTCTCCAGCTCTCTTGGAGCCCCTTTAGACACTGCAAGGGGCTCTGAGGTCTCCCTGGAGCCTTCTCCTCTCCAGGCTGAACACCCCCAGCCTTTCCTCATAGGCACACACCTTGACACAGCACAAGAACAACTGTCTAAACACACAGAATTAGGGCAGAATGTGACATTTTCCCTCCCTTCTTATATCCTTAAGCTGCACAATGAAACACCTGAGCTAAAAACATGATCCCAACTTGTACCAAACACACCCAGAGGGGCAGGAGCAGCCCCTGAGCACTGCTGTGAGTCTGCACAGTGCTGGGGCCAGACCTGTGCTCACAGCAGGGACACAGCCCCTGACAGCCACCACCTCCCTCTGCCTCACCACAACCAAAGCCTTCTGTTTCTCCACCAGCTCTGGGAACCAAATAACAAGTCAAGACCTGGGTGACTCAAACAGAAACACAGCAGGTGATTTTCCTTGTGGTTGGAACAGCAAAACAGTGCATGTTCAGCCCAGCACCAATCACTTGGTCACACAGCCTGCCTGCTGAAAACCTTCTCATACAAAATACCGAAGCTGAGGCTTTGAGCATCACACTGAAGAAAAAACAAGCTTTGCCATATCTCCCTTCCCAAATTGTTCCTGGAGACGCTTGGCTCCCACTCCTCCCCAAATCCTTTAGCCTCCAATTAACACCACCAAAAAAGAAGCAGAAATGAGGTGGATGATCCTTTCCCTCAGCTGATGCAGAGAGCAGGACTGCTACTGAACAAGGAACTTTTCAAAAGAGAGTCAAGAAGAGAGGGTAAATTCACTGCATTATAAATATATAAACATATAAAACTCATTGCTGAAAAACCCTTCCTTCTGGCCTTTGCAGACAAAAGATTAAATCTTTTCTTTCCCCTAAGCTCTCTCAAACAAAACAAATCCTGATTATCTGAGAACCAAAGGGCAGTTAAGAGACAGCCAGGGAAGAAAGTCAACTGGAGAATGGTGCTTCCCTGGAGGCCCAGAGCAAACATTTCCAAGACTGCCTGACAGGTCCCTGCCCGTGCTGGGAGCAGGGCTGGACACCAGGGGGCTGAGCCAGAGACCCTCCTGCCCCTCCTCTTTGCACGGGGGAGATCCAGCCTCACCGTCCCCCACAGCTGGGCTTCCCTTCCCTGGCAAGGAGCACACCAAGGGAAAGCACACACATCTCAGGGCGTGCAAGTTCACTCCCCGGAACGCGTCCTGTTCCCCGGTGTGACACTGGATCCAAGGACGCTCCGGCCGAGCGGGGACGCTGACAACAACAGCAGCACCAAGGACAAAACCGGCCGGGAGCTGCGGGCCCCCCGCACGCTGCGAGGCGGAGGAGGAGCCGGCGGAGCACAGGGAAGCTCTGTCGGGATGGAACAACGCTTATCTCTGCGGAGGGCGGGGGAAGCTGCCACTACACCGCGGCTGCAGGGAAGCGGGTCCCGGCACCAGAGCCGCACGCTTAATTTTCATATTTCCCCTGTAGGAAAGCAAAAATCTGCAGCGAAGCTTTGCTGGAGCGCCCGGTGAGGGCCATGGGGGGCCGGGTCGCCCTCCCAGTCCCTCGAGAGCCCCCTTCTCATCCCCTCCTCGCCCCATCCAGAGCCATCTCCTCGCCCCCTCCTCGCTCCCTCCAGAGCCCCCTCCAGAGCCATCTCCTCGCCCCCTCCAGAGCCATCTCCTCGCCCCCTCCTCTCTCCCTCCAGAGCCCCCTCCAGAGCCATCTCCTAGCCCCCTCCTCGCCCCCTCCAGAGTCCCCTCCTCGCCCCCTCCAGAGCCCCCTCCTCGTCCCCTCCAGAGCCCCCTCCTCGCCCCCGGCCGCCCCCAGGCCTCACGGGGCGGCGGAGCCCCGAACTCCGGCGGCAGCGGTGCTGCGGGAGGGCACGACGGACCCACCGCCGCCGTCCTCCCCATCAGGGCCCCGCAGGGCCGTGCCCGGGGCGGGGAGCGGCGCCTTCCCCGCCGGGGAGGCCGCGCCGGGCAGGGCCGGGCTGGGGGTCCCTCATGGGGGTCCCTCGGGGGAGAAGCCGCGGGCAGGGCCCGGCCGGGGGCCGCTCATGGGGGTCCCTCAGAGAGATCCCTCAGGGGAGAAGCCGCGGACAGGGCCGGGCCAGGGGTCCCTCAGGGGAGAAGCCGCGGGCAGGGCCGGGGGATCCCTCAGAGAGGTCCCTTAGGGGAGCGGCCGCGGGCAGGGCCGTGTCAGGGGGTCTGTCATGGGGGTCCCTCGAGGAAGAAGCCGCGGGCAGGGCCGGGCCGGACCCACCTGCGTCCATGGCGGCCCCGCCGAGGCTGCGGCCCCGCCGACACTCACGCCCGGCGCGGCCCTGCGCGGCCGCTAGAGCGACGCGCCGCGCCCGGCCAATGGGAGCGCCGCTGGCTGCCGGCCTCCGCGCTGATTGGCTGTCGGCGGCGCTCGTCACGTCTCGGCGCGCCGCGCCGCTCCCTCCGTGCTGCGGGGGCTGCCATGTTGCCGTACGGAGCGGGGGAGCGGGGCGCGGCGGGGCGGCGGCGGGGCTGGGGCTGGGGTCGGGCGGCGAGGAGGCGGGAAGGCGCGGGAGGAGCCCTCTCGTTACGCGGAGAGCCGGCGGGCGCGGTCCGTGGCGTATTATCCCGAGGAAGCTGTGGCAAACGGGCGCCGCCATCTTGTTGTACGGAGGCGGCCGAGCCCCGCCCCTCGTTCCCCGTGAGGATAACCCCCCCCACCATGCCCGCCCCTCTCGGAGACGCCTTAGACGGCTCGGTCGCGGCGGAGCGAGCGGCTCGTCGGGAGGCGGACGCCCAGCAGCGCCGAGAAGGCAAGCGAGCGGCGCCGGGAGCGACCCTCTCCTCTCCCCCCGCGGCGCGGCCGCCGTACGGCTGCGCCTCGGCCAAAATGGCGGCGGCCGTGTGGCGGCCGCCATGTTGTGCCGTACAGAAACCCCTTCCCCAGCGGTGAGGGGCGGCGGGGTGACCCGGCTCCGCCATCTTGCTGTACGGCGGGGCCGGGGCGGGGGCGGGGGCCGGGGCGGGCCCGGCCGGCCGAGGGCGGCGGCGGCGGCGGCGGCCGGAGGAGATGGTGATCTGCTGCGCCGCCGCCAACTGCTCCAACCGGCAGGGCAAGGCGCGCCGCGGCGCCGTCTCCTTCCACAGGTAAGGGCGGCCCGCCCGGCCCGCGCAGGTGCCGCGGTCGGGCCGCCCCCGCCGGGCCCCACCGGGCCCCGCTCCCCACACCGGGCTCCGCTGCCCCCACCGGGCCCCGCCGCCCTTTGTTGGCCCGGGGGGAGCCGGCCCGGCGCTCCCCCCGCTTTGGGCCCGGTGTTACACCGCGCTGGGTGTCGCTGGGCACAGCCCGTGCCGGGATGGGCTCGGGGGGTTGGTGGGGTCGCATCCCCCCCTTTCATTGGGGTCAGGCGGGTTTGTCCCTCGCGGGAGGACAGGAGTGGGGTGGTGAGTGGGTTGCTGGTGAACATGGAAATGATGGTTTTTAGCCCTGCATGTTTTGTGGAGCGGGGCTGCTAAGGCAGGGATTGAGTATAAAATATCCTGCAATGAGTGGAGCCCGTCAAAATACAGCTTTCACCAGTGTCCTAAAACCCACCCATCCCCTTGGATTCCATCGTCTTCAAGGTCTTCTCCAAACTTTACCATTCTGTGGCTCTGTGATCCTAAGAGTGCGACCCTCCCGACTTCCAAAACGTGCCTTATTTCTTCATGGGTTTTGTCTCCTTCTCTTCTAGGTTCCCTCTGAAGGATTCGAAGCGCTTGATTCAGTGGTTGAAGGCTGTTCAGAGGGACAACTGGACGCCCACCAAGTATTCCTTTCTTTGCAGCGAGCACTTCACCAAAGACAGCTTTTCCAAGCGGCTGGAAGACCAGCACCGCCTGCTGAAGCCCACTGCTGTCCCCACCATCTTCCAGCTCGCCGAGAAGAAACACGACAAGCTGGATTATGTCAGGAGCCGAAGGAAAGTAGCGAGGCAGGCGCCGCTGCGGGATGGGGAAGCCCCGGGGGAAGGAGGCGGTGAGGTAGCACAGAGGGCCCTGTCTGCTGGCCAGGACTTCATGGTGATGCAAGGGACAGAAGAGATGGAGGAGGCGACTCTGCAAGTGGAGATGGGGTCGATGTCGGAGGAGAAGGAGGCCCTCCGCAGCCAGCTGGACGGCCCTCGGAGAAGGACGTTCGGGGATAATTTGGGGGCAAAGCCTGGAGCTCAGAAGAAGGCTGAAAGGTCTCCTGTGGAGGAGGACTGTCCCAGGGGCAGCTGGGCGGGGAGCTGGGTGGCAGAGAGAAGCGGCGTGTCGGTGGACGACTTCACCCCTCCTGCCTCCGGTGCTTGCAAGTTCATCGGCTCCCTGCACTCGTACAGCTTTTCCTCCAAGCACGCCAGGGAGAGGCCGTCCCTCCCGAAAGAGCAGCTGGAAAGGAAAAGGCCAAAGAGAGACGTGGAGCCGAGCTGCAGCAGCCACCTCCCGGGGCACGATAAGGCCGGAGCAGAAGTTTCCCCGACTTCATCCCTGACGGCGACGCCCCAAAAACCCTCGCAGGGCCTGTCGGCGTCCCCGGCAGACCTGACCCCTCGGCCGGCCGCCGAGGCTGTGGTGGGGCGCAAGGGCGACACGGACGCCAACCCCATGTCCATCAACGAGGTGATCATGTCGGCCTCGGGGGCCTGCAAGCTCATCGACTCGCTGCACTCGTACTGTTTCTCCTCCCGGCAGAGCAAGAGCCAGGTGTGCTGCTTGCGGGAGCAGGTGGAGAAGAAGAACGGCGAGCTGAAGCTTCTGAGGCAGAGGATCAACCGCTCCGACAGCCAGGTCAGGAAGCTGAAGGAGAAGCTGGATGAGCTGAAGCGGATCAGTTTCCCTTACTTGAACAGCCTGCTGTCCCAGGACTGTGGTCAGTATTGCCAGGGGGGCTGCGCTGAGGCAGAATGCTGCCTTTCCTCAGAGGCTGCTAAAATTGGAGGTTGTAAAGGTGTGATGGGGAAGAGGTATGAGAAAGGGACATTTCAGGAAGGAGAAGTGGTAGCTTGTGTTAGAGCTACAGATACAGTGAAAGAATTCCTCTTGGGGACGCCTAAGTTAGTTCTTATATGACAAACCTTTCCAAAGTGTGGAGTGGGAAGTTAGGCTGAGGTGTTGCAGACAACTCTTTTGATGAATTTATGGGGTTTTTTTTCTTCCTGTATTATTTTAACTTGTTTGTAACTCAGTGGCACCTGTTAGGATTTGCCTCCTTCCTTTGCAGCATGCTGGTGATTCATTTTTTTTGGTGGTGTGTGTTAATGAGCTGTCATGGCAGCAGGTAGCTGGGAAAGCTGCTGTCATCTTCTCCAGGAAGGCAAGAAGAAATTCTGATCTTGGATTTCATATACTGCACTCAGTACTTGGGATACAGGAAATAAGTAAGGTGGGAAGTATCCAATATGACGGTGTTGTGATGCACAGCGAGGTCACAATTTGTGAGCAAATGTGTGTTTACTTTGAGCAGTTCCTCCTCTGGCAGGCAGAAGAAGTCAGGAAACTCATAATGAAATGGGAAGCAATGGAGAATGACTTCTGTATCAATTAAAAAAATAATAATTAAACACCTGAAAGCACAGGGGAACTCTGTGAGGGATGAGGTCATGTAGAAGGTTTGATGTGTAGAGGTCAAATTGGGCCAAAACTTTTTCTCTTGCAAGAAAAAGCATCTTTCAAGGTACAACTTCTGCACAGTGACTCTGGTTGCAAGGTACAATTTAGAGTAAGATTTTAGGACCATCTCATGATGTTTGGTGTTTGTGTGGCTGCTGAGAAACCACTGGGCTGCCTCGTGAAGGATTCATGACGTGGGTCTTCCTTGGAGAAGTCGTCACCCATGGAGGGTTGGGTATCCCCTGATGGTTAATTCTTGCCTCTTCTTTAGGAAAAACCTTCATGGCTCCTTCTGGAGCCATTGGACATGTCAGCATAGACAGGCACATCCTCCAGGCTGTTACAGCATGGCCAACTTCCTCACTGAAGTGTAAGAAAGTAGACCCTGACAAAATTTGCCAAGGTCTTTCCCCAGTCCTACTTTTCCCACATGTATCTAATTTTACAAAGTAGGAAAACTCACATTTTGATTTGAGGGGAGGGGGGAAAAGAAGGTTTTTTTTCCCATGTGGGAAATCAGCATAGTCTTGTTTATACCTTCTGGTCTGTGTTTTTGTATTGTTTGGGTGTCAGACTAAAAAAAAGAACTAAATACAATTTTTAGGGTTCCATAGTTGTTGTTCATATATATTTATCTATGTGGAAAATGATGTCTAGTTTTGTTTATATATATATATATATATATGAAAAAGGGTGTCTAACTCTGTTGGAATATTGTCAGCCAATGAGACACTAATTGCAGAAAGGGTGTTTTTAAGGGTGTTTTTCTTTATTCAGGTGAATACTGAGATTTTTCTCCTCTTTCCCAAGACTGATGTTCTTATTATACGTGTCTTTGAGAAGTTAGAATTTTATGCTCTTTTAGAAGACATTCTTCATATATGAGTTGCATGTTCTGTTTTCTGAGGGAAAATGTCATTTTTCTTCATGAGTTGACCAATTCCTTACCTCTTCTGCCATCTCTCATCAACTAAACTGGAGATCAGTGTGTGAAAATGAACCATTTTGGTGATTGTAGCGTGGTGTGATAGGAAGTTTATATGGAGCCATTTGGCTGGAGGCTTTTTTAAAGCATTTGTTGGTGGTTGACTGGCCTTTTATTATTTTTTTTTTCCTCTTTTTGAACTTAATCTTGGTGCTCTTCTGCCTTGCACTGCTTTTTGTGTGGTCACAGTCATAGTTTATGGCAGTGAAAATAGCTGAGGTGCTGCTGGGCAGAGCCTGGTTCATGCTCAGACATTGAGTTTTGTGTAATACAAGGTTGGGTGTTCATAGAAATACAGTCAGGTGAAATATTGAGTTAATAATAATTACAGTCTGTGTTAGTATGTCCACTTCACTTGTCCCAAATCATCTGATGTGCTGTTGAGGGGATGGTTTTTGCTCTGAACCTGACCCTGCATATCTTGAAGATGGGCAGTGTGAGTGAAGCACCTCACTGGACTGACCGTGCAGGTTGTTCCCTGTCTGCCTCCCAGCTCCATATGCTGCAGGACCCCTCTTGCTGCTGCCTTCTGGTCAGCTGCTTCCACAAAATTCTGAGCACAAAAACGAGCTTTAGGCCCACACCCACCAAGCAGAAGTTCATTTTGGTGCTAGTTCTCACACATACTTTCCCCTAATGAGACAAATAAATTTCTGCTGGCTGTATCCAAGCTACAGCCGGCTGGGAAGAGCAGGTTTCTGCAGGATTGCTGCACAGCAGTCCCTGCCAGCCACGCTTGAGGCTGGCTGACTCAGACTGGGTGAGTGGCTCCCAGCATGTTCCAGCTGTCACAATGTGTGTTTCCCAACCTGTCTTACCAGAGAGATCGACTGACTGCTTTTAGGAGAAGCCCCAGGCTGTTTCCTGCACATCATGGCTGCCACAGTATCCCTTTCCATCTAAACTTTGAATTTAGTTGCTTGTATGGTAGGAAAATGTTTCCCTCTGTTTCCTGGGCTGCTTCTGAGGTGTGTGGATTGAAGGCTGGTGAATGCTGTCAGCAGAGGAGCACAGTCAGGCACAGTGCACGGGGCAGGATGGGCCTGGATGGGCCTGGATGCAGCTTGGAGAGCAACAGGATGCACTGGGAGAAATTAGGGACAGCAAATAGGGAGCCAGTGTCCTAGGGAAGGGAAGGCTATTCTGTCAGCACTGAACTCTGCTGCACAAGGGCTGTCTGACCATCTTGTTCTGTGTGAAGGTCTCACAGCTCTGCTGCATCTGTGTCCTCACATGGACAGGAGATCCAAGGTGCTCCTTCCCCAACATCACCTCTCCACGTGCTCCAGTTTGGTGTGTTTGTAAAACTACATCTCCCAGCAGGCAGTGGGATCATTCTTACCCAAGCATGAGATCATTTCCCTCATACCCATCTTACCACCCTGCGCCAAAGCACTTTCTGGGGGCAGAGGGGGGGGTTGAGATAGAGCAAATAGCAAAATATCTACAAATATGGCTGGGCATGGAGCAAACACAGGTACGATGCCATGGGATTGGAGTGTCTGTGTTCATCAGAGAGGTAAAGCTCTTAGAATTCAGCTGCTTGGGCATATGTGGAGCCTCTTCCATGCTGCATGTCTGCTTTCATCAAGGTCATATTAAAGGCAGGAGAGTTGGCAAAATGAGTCCATGTGAAAAATGCATCGAATTTTGGTAGGAATCTGTGGGAAATCATAATTCCTTTCAGCTTGGGCTTGTCTTTGAATATTTGTACAGAGCCAGTGTAGAAATTGTGTGGTTTGTAGTACTTTTTACATGCAAATGAAGCACAGTTGGTGAACCTTGGGGACAAGCAGAAGGACTTGAGCATTAAATATTTGGGTTTGTGCCCAGGGGGAGTCCTGATGCCTGGTCTGTGGGGCCTGAGGGGGTGTTTCCCATCGAGATGACAACATGTTTTCATTCACGTTTCAGAAAACAAATACCAAAATCCCATTCCTCACTGGCAGGGAGAAGTGGAGTTGTGCATGGATGGAGGTGCTGTGCCTTTACCTCTCTGAGCAGCACTGGAGCAGCAATGGTCCAGTTCAGCTTGGAATTTAACTGTGTCTAATGGGTCACAGGGATATGCTGACAGAGAAATTGCCTCTACCAGGGCAGGCACTGCTGACCTGGCAGCTGCACAGCAACTTAGAGCTGGAATTTGTAAGAAAAATGTTTTTATTCTGAGACAGTGGGTGCTGCTTGTGGGGTTTTTGTGCCTTGTCTGGGCTGGGAACAGCCAGGGTAGAAGGTCAGTCCATAGGGTGGATGTTACAGAGAACAAGGGAGCTATAAAGTAAGCTGAGAGCAAGATAAGGGGTAGGAATATGTGTGCATAGGTTAAGAGTGGGGCTGAATCCATGGCAGAAGGTGTCCTTGGAGGGGCTGTGTGAGACTTCACAGCACCTGTGGCCTGAGAAGGTGGGTGGGAGGTGAACTGCTTGGAGCTCCACATGAGAACAAGCAGTCTGCAGGCACACCAGTTCTGCCACTTGGCTGAAGGGGATGGCTCTTCAACCTCCCCCTTGGAGAAAAAGACAGTTGGAAGGGAAGAAACAAGACTTTTTGCTCTGCTGTTGTTTTGGAGGTTTTTTTCCCAGTGGAATGGTCTTGTTTTTTCCAGGTTTTTTCCCCTAATAGCTTGTAGAGTTTGTGCATTAAGCATTTAATTCTGCAGCGAGTCGGCAGTGACTCACAACAAAACCCCAGCTTGCAGCTAGGAAGCAATGAAACAGCCAACTAAGGCAAACTCCAGAGAAAGTCAAACAGACTGAGGTGAGCTCAGGTAAGCTGTTTGGGTTTCTCATAACAGGGTGTGATTTTTAAAGGTGTTTTCTCTGTATTTTGCAATGCAGAACTCTGACACTGACTGCAGGCACTGGAGCACTTACCACAGAGGCAATAACATATTAGTGCTTGGCTATGAGGCTGTAACGTGAAAAATGGTGAATATAACCACATTCCCAGCTTTTAGAGCAGAGGTGGGATGATCTGTACAACACCTGGTCCATTGATCACCTGATCTACCTGACAGGGTCCTCCTTTTTCAGAGGGGAAAAGGAGTTCTAACACAGGAGCCAGTGGGGCTCCTTGACAGAGCTTTGACAGAAAAGGGCAAAACCAGGCTCGCCAGTGATGGTGTGCCAGAACTTGAGGAAACCAGCACTAATGGGATCCCTCAATCTGCTTCACTAGGTATTGGCTACAATGGCCCACACTTGAAAGCTGATGTCATTGCAAATCCTCTCTGGGTGATTTTTGAGTGGTTTTGGGAGTCTTGGGAGGTCCCAGCTGACTGGAAGCTGGCAAATGCTGTCCCCATTTTCAAGAAGGGCAAGAAGGAATACCCTGAACACTACAGGCCTGTCAGCCTCGTTTCAGTGCCTGGTAAAATCATGGAAGGAGGCCCTGCAGAGAGACTTGAACAGATTAGAAAGGTGGGCAATCACCAACCGTCTGAAGCTCAACAAGGGCAAGAGCTGGATTCTGCACCTGGGATGGGGCAACCCTGGGTGTACAGAGAGCCTGGAGAATGAGGTGCTGCAGAGCTGCTGCTGGAAGGGCCCGTGGGGTCCTGGTTGATGGCCAGTTGGCCATGAGTCAGCAGGGCCCTGGAGCCAGGAGGGACATCCCTGTCCTGGGGGGCATCAGGGCCAGCATCGCTGGGTGAGGGAGGGGATTGTCCTGCTCTGCTCTGCACTGGGGCAGGTTCAACCCCTTTGAGTTCTGGGGGCAGTTTTGGGCACCACAATGCAAAAAAGACATGAAGCTACTAGAGAGCACCTGAAGGAGGGCTGTGAGGATGGTGAAGGGTCTGGAGGGGAAGCCTTGTGAGGAGCATCTGAGGTCACTCGGTTAGTACCGCCTGGAGAAGGGCAGACTGAGGGGAGACCCCACTGGGATCTTCAGCACCTTTCCAAGGGGCAGCTCAGGGCAGCACTGATCTCTGCTCTGTGATCAGTGACAGGACTCAAGGAATCAGCCTGGAGCTGAGTCAGGGGAGGTTTAGGTTGGATCTCAGGAAAAGGTTCCTCCCCCAAAGTGTTGTCAGACACTGGAACAGGCTCCCCAGGGCAGTGGTCAGAGCACCAAATGTGCCTGAGTTCGAGAAGCCTTTGGACATTCTCAGGCACATGGTGTCATTCTTAGGTGTCCTGCAGAGGGCCAGGAGTTGGACTCGATGATCCTGACAGATCCCTTCTAACTCAGCATGTTCTGTGATGGAGTTAGTGTGTCCATGCCAGGAATGTTTTCCCTGTTTGCTGGGGAGAGCATCAACAAAATGCACGAAGGGTTGCAACTCTCACGGACGAGCAGCAGAGTACAAAACCACCTTCTGTACTTAGATATGGACAGAGTATGCTGAACGAGGCTGCTCCTCAGTCACCAGAACCTTGATGATGATGAGTTAAACCCAGTGTCCCACCCAGCTGAAGGAAGAATTGCAGGAGGCTGCCAAGCTGTACTTTGAAGACTGTGTGAGTTAGTTTGAGTTTTGCTTGAGGTTTTGGTTTGGGATTTTTTGGTGGTCTGGGTTTTTTTTTGGTTTGTCTGTTTTTTTTATATTCTCCAGTTTCCTGCAGCAAGTACTCCCCAGCTCAGGGGAGTAGGTTAGCTGCCTTGTTAACAGCCAGCTGGCTGCTCCCCCTGGCTTTGCTGATAAAGCTGTGTGGGAATTTGTGCCAGCATAGCTATCTGTGCCAGGGATCCCACTGGAGAGCCACGCCGGCTGTGCAGCCATGGCCCGAGGGGGCTGTCCAGCCACTCTGTCTGGTTTGTCTCAAGGCAGGGAGAGCACACTGTCTCCTGTTGCAAAGCCTGGACAGCTGCTTACAGTCTGACTGTGTTGCAGTGTGGGGTGGGATTTGACTTCTGAACCCTTCATGAATGGGAAAGATGTGGAAACAGCCTGCCTGCAAGTTTGGAGGGATGGAGGGGGGGTCAGGTGGTGAAACTGAGACGACTTGTGTGCTCAGGGCCCGGGCATGGCAGTTTTGGCATGAGTGGCTTCCTGAAGGAAAGAGATCAGGGTGATCAAGTTGCTTATGGGCCTGTGTTTTTGTCTCCCAAGCTGCTGCAGCTTGTGAGCATCGTGGCTGATTTCAGTCAGATTTCAGAGAATCACGGAATGGTTTGTGTGGAAATGGACCTTGAAGCTCGTTTCATTCCAAGCCCCTGCCATTGGCAGGGACACCATCCACAGACCAGGTTGTAGAGGACCAGGGGTCTTGGAGATGTTGGGTTTAAGGAAGTGTGTAATCTGGTAGGGGAAGGTGACTCCAGGAGTGTCCTTGTCTGCACTGGGGTCTTCCCTGTTATTAGGTAAAAGAGGAACTGTGCATGTGGATGCAAGAGAACCAGCATTATGAGAACCCCACCTGAGTGTGAAACTTGTAACACACGAAAGGGTGACCAGGGTCTCCTGCTCTGCAAATTCTCAGACGTGGTTTGTATTCTGGATATCACCACATGCTTACTTTTTAAGCCACAGCAGCAGGTTGTTTGTAAAAGTGATGGGCCAAGAGTTTAGATCTTTAAAATGGGACATACAGGCTCCTTCATCATTGTCAGAGAAGTTTCTCTTGGGAGTAACTGCAGCTGTAAACATGTTGGTTGAAACAAAGCAGCTCAGCAGATAACTTTTTGTTGCTACAATAGTCTTGCATTTACTTGCCCCAACACGACATAAAAAACAAATTTCTTTTGAAATACCTACCTTTTTTTTGGGATGGACTCAAACAGACTCTCTCCTGTCTGGCTCCCCTCTTGCTTTTCCACTCTCCCAGTCCAGCCTTCTGACACAGAAGGCTGCCAGGGAGGAAAAAGGACTTAGTCCACCAGTCAGAGACCAACACTGAAGGTAAGAAGAGCACCACATGGCGTGAGTTCAGGATGTCTTTATTTCTCTGCACTTCACTGAGTCTCTGATCCTGATTCCCACCAGCACTTCTGCTGCTGTTGGCATTTCCAAGTGAAATCAGGACTAAAAAACTCACATTGGCTTTGCTGCCATCCAGGTAGTTTCGAAAAGTAATAATGGCCACTTGGCCATGTTGTTTGCCCAGGTGTCATAGACTTAGGATGTACAGTTACATCCTCACTTTTCAGCTGGCTGGAATTCCAGCTCTTTGGAAGTGAGACCAGCTTGCCCAGTCAGACACCTCCAGACAGGCTGGACATGGCACAGCAAGGCAGTGAGGTCAAGCTGGGGGTGCTGGAAAGGATCAGTTGCCTTCTCTTGATCTATAACCAAGTCTAAAGAGTGGGAACAGCTAAAGCCATTCCTTTCCTCTGTCGTTTTGGTGCTTTTTCCTGAAAGGCTGCAAGCAGAAAGCATCCTGCTCCTGGGATGCTGACCCAGGAGAGGGCAGCAGCAGTCCAGGCTGCAGGCTCTTCCAGCCTTTCCAAAGCTTTGCTCTTTGCTTCCATGGTGGGAGTTGAGCCTGCAAAAAGCTTGGGAAAAGTGCAGGGTGTGCAGTAGGGAGTGAAAGGCGAACACCAGTTGGATGGGGGAGTGGAAGGCTCCTTACCCACAGAACTCTGTGTTCTCCACGTGGAAGTGCACAAGTGAGTACATTGAAATACTGTCCAGTACACTGACACTGCTGTGTGGGTGGTGGGAACCCCTTCCCAACTCCTGGAGAAGCTGGTGGGGAACACACAGCTTGGCAGGACACTCTGCAGAGATTGGCTCTGATGCCACAGACTTTTGTCACATATTTCCTGGTGAGATCTCGTGTTTTCTCATGTCACTTCACTTGCAAAATATTTCAGGATAAAGCAGAGTAGGTAACAGGACCTTGCTGACATGCAGGCTGGCTTTCCAAACCTGCTGTCTGTGGGAAAATGAGTCCCAAAAGTGGTCTCTTTTACCCAGGAAAGGTTCTGTTCCTCCTCCATTGACATTACAGGTGTGGACTGTCTGTTCTTCCTCCTTGCTCAGTCTTTTAAGCCTGACATCTGGGACAGAGCACAGTGAGACTCAGACTGATTAAGCAAATTTTGACCACAACATCACCTTTTTAGGTCCTGATTTCTCCCTGCAGCCTTTCAGACCGGCCAGACAAGAAGGTTCCTGTATTTGGTGATCTCACTAGGTGTGGAAAACAGCCCTGGAGCTCCCACCTTGCCAGTACCAAACATTGATCCTGTGTAGGGGAGGAGGACCTGCTTTAAGCCTACTTTGGTCATATTTGTCTGCATAACAGACTACTACTAGTGTAGTGGGCACCAGATTTGTATGGGAATCAGTCATTCCCAAGATCCTATGAGTGTCATCTCACTTTCCCTGCTTACACTTTATCGGATCGGATCTGCTCTTCTGACCTTAAATTGTCTGTCTCCGTTTCTCTGATTAATCTTTTTCAGGTCACCACCTCTGAAAGCAAAATGCTAACGTGTTGTTTATCAAAGCTCTCCTAAAATGATTTGTTAGAGAAGTTTTGTGTATGAAACAGACCTTGGTTGCTTCTTAATAAATGCTGTGACAAAGGGAAGTCTCTTTCTCTTCCATTTACTCTTTAGCTTACAGGCACCCCAGTGTTTTGAAAATGTTTCACTTAGTCCAGAACCTAAGCAGAACCACTTTGGAATGATCCCTGCCTGTCTCTTTGTATAAGTTCAGGTCACTGTTAACCTCTTTTAAAAAAAATTATAGCCAAATTACAATCTTAAATATGTACACAGCCCAATTTTCCTGTGAGGTGAGCACTCGTTTCCTTGGTCTCTGAAACAAACAGGAAAGCACTCCGTGCTTGAGAAAGATCCGTCCAGAGCATTAGAGATTTTGTTATCATTTAGTGATTTTTCTTTACAGAAATGTAAAGAAGTGGTAGAGAATCTTTACAGATTTCTTGCCTGTAGATGGGAGGGGGCTTTCCCTTCAGATCGAGCTACAGAGAGGAGTCAGAAATGGACCACCTGGAAGAGTGTTCTGTGTAAGACTAGGAGCAAGTTTGGAAACAGACCCAATTTCCATGACTGTTCATTGTTCCCCATCTCCCCACACACCTTGGAGCTGGTGCTTTGTGTTCACCTCCAGGCAGCTGTCACAGCAAGCTGCAGAGCACAGATCCCTGAGTTTTCTTTCTTCTTTCTGTCTTCTTCCCCCACAGAGACTCCCCAGCTGAACCCTGTGATGGAACCCCTGTCCTGGATGCTGGGCACCTGGCTCTCAGACCCACCAGGAGATGGCACCTTCCCTACAATGAAGCCCTTCCAGTACCTGGAAGAAGTGCACATCTCTCACGTGGGGCAGCCCATGCTCAACTTCTCGTAAGTCTGTGTTGGCAGCAGCTATTGGAGTGCAGCAGGCATTGCTCCAGGGGGATTTGTTGGTTGTGTTGCTTTTCCAAAGGCTAAGCACATGAATTTTCAGCAACCAGGTGAAATGCTATTGTGCTATGTGACTGCACCGTCTGACTTTCATTTTCCTTAAAGACTTGTGACTGATTGGCATTCTTTGTGAAACTCCCACTTACAGATACAATAAATGAGGGAACTGTGGCATGGCTGCCTAGTCTGTCCCTTTTAACTGTGGTCCACAGCCTTCACCAGTGTGACAATCTGACAAAAATCAGACCACGTGGGATGGGAGGCAGGTAGCTTAACTGCTGTGACTGCAAGTGATTGTTCCAAGAGAAGTCAAAAGAAATCCAGAGAAAGAGAAGTGACATCTTAGCTGCTGCTCAGTGCTGCTCTGGTGCTCGTTTGGGAGGGCTGAGTTGGAAGGTGTGTTGCTTTGAAAACCAAGGAAAGAATAATGGAAGTGCTCTGTGAGAGATGCCCTGTGTTCCTGGAGTGTGATGGAGCTGCCAGCTCAGCCTGTGACAGTTTCAGTCCAGTTTCCAAGAGAAACAAAGCCCTGACAGTCATGCTCTGGTTGCACCCCCTTCTCCAGCTTGTGTACACTTGCTGATTTGAGTCACTTGGGGGATTTTTGTCCTTTTCTTTGTGCCAAGCCGTTACACAGCTGGGAGTTGCTGAGCTCTGGGAAGCATCAGGAAAACAGGCTTGGAGGACAGAGCTCCTGGCTCCTGGAGCAGTGCTGCATGACTGTTACAAGACAGCCCATGTATCCCTTGAATACTCCAAGCCCTAAGAACAGCCTGATTGAAGTTTGTTTCTCCTTTGATACTAGATAATCCCACCATGAGGCACAGCTCTGTAGAGTACCTGGCTTCACTGGCTGCAGAGCACAGGCTGGGATGCTCAGACAGTCTTTAGTGGGGATGCAACTGCTAACAGAAGTCTTTCCTGGCTCTTTCTATAAAGGAGACATGCTTTATAGAGAGACAAAACCAAAGAGGAGGAGTAATTTGTGTATTTGTAGCCAGAGGACAGCCAGAAGCAGCTGCAAGGCAGTCAAACTCCTCCTAATTCTTCCTTTAGCTGTGCTCCCCCTTCCTTGTCTCCAGTTCTCTGAAGTCAGTAGGTTTCTGTGGGGTGTAGGGGTGCCATGTGCTGCACCTTGTGCTGTTGGTCTTGTAGGAATCTTGACTCTGTGTGATTCAGTGGATTTTATTTCATGTAGGGAACACTTGCTTTGGACTTTCCAGCCCTCAGTGCTGCTTTAATAAATAATGGTTCCAATTAATGTAATAGATGAACACGCATGATACATATAATGACACATTAAGGGTGACCAAACCTACAGTTCTTAAGGTCTCCTGAAGAGTAAATAAGAATCTGAGCTGAATTTTTCTTTTTGAAGGGGGTGATGGGAGAAATATGTCTGTTCTCTTGCTGCCTGCAGCAAGGAATATACAGAAAAAACCAACTTGCCAGGTGTAAAAGCTAAAGATGATGCTGCAATTTGAGGTAGTTACTTGAGAAAAGGAAGTATTTGAGACAGAGTGTGGCTTCAGCATCTGCGAAATGTCTGAGTTCCTGAGGGGTTTCTGAGCTAGCTCTTAAAAAGATCCAAGAGCTGTGGAAAATCTGGAGCTTGAACTTAAATAACCAACTCCAGCTCTAAGAAATAGCCGTGCCTGTAAAGTAACCATATTTTTCCAGATTTGTATCTCCCAGCTGTGAAAGGTTGTCAGTCTTTTACTCTTCAAAGAGTACTGCAGGCACTCACGTGGTTAAATAAGAGGAAACCAGGGCAAACAGTGTCTTTTCAGTGTAAAACAAATGAGCTTTTGTGCCCCTGTTTCCCCTCAGGTTCAACGCCTTCCATCCAGACACCAGGAAGCCCATGCACCGGGAGTGTGGGTTCATCCGCCTCAAGCCTGACACTAATAAGGTGGCCTTCATCAGTGCCCAGAACACAGGTACCCACCTGGGACCCACGCTGGGGAAAAGAAGAGGTCCTTCCCTTGCCATGTCTTTTCATCACTTTTTCAGAAAGTTACTGCACCTCTCACGGTTCTGTTTCATTAACGTTCCCTGTGGACCTCGCTGCTCTTTGCCATTGGGCCCACAGTGGCTCTTATACACCTTGCAGGGACTGAATGAGAGAGACCCACATCTCAATCATTAAAAGTGAAAGTGTTAAACCCCAGTTGATGCTTCAATTTGCATCTCAAATGGCAGGTGCTGAAGGGAAAAGTGCCAGTTGCCATGTGGTGCTCGTCCCACACAGTATGAGTAAGTCTGGCTGGATTTTTCTGAACAGCTTTCCATGTCTGACATTGTGTGGATTTGCAGTTGTCAATAGTGCTTGGGCAAATTAAACCATTCTCCAAGGAGAGTGATGGTCTGTTATGTAGCCTAATAGATCATGGAATGGTTTGGGTTGGAAGGGACATTAAAACTCACCCAGTTCCACCCACCCTGCCATGGGCAGGGACACCTTCCACTAGCCCAGGTTGCTCCAAGCCCTGTCCAGCCTGGCCTTGGACGCTTCCAGGGACGAAGCAGCCATGACTTCTCTTGGCAACCTGTGCCAGGGCCTGCCCACCCTCACAGGAGAGAATTTCTTCCCAATATCCCATCTAAATTTCCTCTTTCAGATTAAAACTGCTCTCCTTGTCCTATCCCTATCTGCCTGTGTAAAAAGTCACAGAATCACAGAAGTCCTCCTTCCTCTTTTTTATAAGCCCCCTTTAAGTACTGAAAGGCCACAGTAATAATTGTGACATGGTGAAATAACCTTTGTAGCCTAATAATATGTATGCTCTTGCTCCTCCCTAGGTCTGGTAGAGGTGGAGGAAGGGGAGGTGAATGGACAAGAGCTCTCTATAGCTTCTCACTCCATAGCCAGGATCTCCTTTGCCAAGAAGCCCCACGTAGAGCAGGTGAGTGCATACACAGTGAGCAATTCCCGTAGCATTGCTCGCCCCAGGAGGAGTCTAGCTGAGAGGATAGGTTAATTAGCATGCTTTAATTACAGAATGCCATCAGGAGTTCTTGGAAATACGGCATGGCCTCCTGGCTTATCCTTTCTGTAACTGCCTTCAGAAGGTATTTTGTACATTATGAGACCCAGAGGGATTGTTAAGATAAGAACTGATGGGCTGGATCAGACCAGCCAACCCAGAATCGTGGCTCCAGCAGTGGCCATTGTAGGTCCTTAGGGAGGAGAGTAGGAAATTCTTGTCTAAATACCCTTCTGTGGCAGTGAGGCTAGTTCTTAATGCTTGTTTTCTGGTTTGATTCCAGTATGAGGGTGCACACATAAGGTATGGTCAGTGTTGGGCCTCATCAGGTTGTTTTAGGAACACTGCAGATCTTGCTGACTGGTTTTTCAGGGCAGTCACACCTTGCTCAGGCTCCTTTCCCATCTGTGGCTGCAGGGCAGGGCTGCCACTTGCTGTCACCTCCAGCCTTGGTTGGCTGCTTTTAGGGCCTTGCCTTTTTTTGGGTTTTGACTTGTTTTGGGTGTGTAGCAGGGTTTGTTGACACAGCTGGAAAGGGTACAGCCAGCTGTGAGTACAGTGGCACTGCTGGAGTCGGTGTGGCATCCTGAGGTCACCACTGAAGGTCTGGATGTCACAACTGAAGGTGTCAGGGCTGACCAGCAGCTGAGAGAGACAGTGAGGCTGAACAAGCTGTCACAACCTGGTTTTTGTGTGCCATAAAACTGAGCCATAGACAACAGAGAAAACAAGTTTGTGCAGATGTGCCTGCACAGTGTCCTAACTTAGGAAAGTCCTAACTCCCCTGCCTTTGGATACATATTTTCAGTTGCTGGGTTTCCCCTTTCCGAGGAACAGCTGTATTGCCTCCTTTCTGTAGCAAAAGTAAAGCCATTGGATACTATGGATATCAGCAAGGGAGCAGAGCTTTTAATTGCAAACACTGAAATAAAAGGGACTGTCCCCTCTGAGTCACTGCCTGAAATGTGAGCAGATGGACTGGCAGGAGGAGAGGGCAAAGCACAGGAAGCCAGCAGATGTCTTTCTAGTTGGGGCTGGCTTTGGCAGGAAGAGGGAACCTCTGGAGCTGGAAGTCCACGCTCACCTGGCACCTGAGGGCAGCTCAGGCCCAGGGACTGGTCCCAGTGAGTATGTGGGAGGCTGTTACTGGAGAAGGAGGATGTGGAACCGACTCCCCATAGTTTTATTCCTTCACCAAGAACATGAATTGCCCATGGAACCAAAGATGCCACAGGTGATGTGAGAAGGGCACGTGCAATGCTGCTTTAGTTGCTCATTTTGAGAAAGCTTCACTGTATTGTTCTGTTCCTGCTGAAAAGTAATTTGGGATGGCTGTGGCTCAGCTGAGCTGTCATTGAGGCAGGAAGACCCCTTTCCTGGGCCAGACTGGGTTGTGAGTGGTTTAGGTTGCTTGAAGAATCACCATCAAAAGTCTTATCAAAGCAGGTTTAATACAAATTTGTGAAAGCACAACTTGACTAAATTTGATGGCAAGGTTCCCTCTGTTACTTACTCTTGGGTGAAACATCCAAAGGAAAAGTGGATTTGAATCAATTTAGAATGATTTACACAAAGACTGAAGATGCAAAGGGTAAGGGAGACCCGCAAGGTTCTGGATGTGGTAGAGTCCAGTCTTAGCCCCAGACTTGGTCAGTGGTTTATGTTTAAAGGGAGAAATACAAGGAGTAAGGGAACCTGCCAGGCTGGCCTGTCACCTGTGAAAGGTGATGGAGATCAGCAGAGCCCCTCCATGGCATTTGGGTCACCCATCCTCAGGAAGTGCCTGAAGGTCACCCTGGAGAGGTCCAGCTGCTCGGCCTCCCTTCATCCTCTGGAGATCTTGGCACAGCTGGAGGAGAAGCTCAGTGTCACCACAGACAGGCAGTGTGGTTTCACCCCGGTGAACAGTTCCTGGCTAACCTGATTGACTTCTGTGATGAAAGGGCTGGATTTGTGGATGAGGGAAGAGCAGAGGACATCACTGCCCTTGAATTCAGCCATTTCCCATGTCTGTTTCCCAGTCCTTCATGTTTCCTCTCCTGTGTGGGAAGTTGCAGTCTCCCTGTGCGTCTCAGGTGCACACAGAGCTTGCCCTCACACTTTTCCACCAGCCAGCCTCCACCTAAAGCTTGCTTTCAAGACAAAAATCTCTCTCTTCTTTTTCAACCAGTTCCTTTTATTTCCTCCTTTTGGCATTTAGACTTTACTTGACCTGCAGTGATTCATTCAAAAAGAATGGGCTGTTCAGGGACTTTGAGCTCAGGTCACACATCTTGAAGATGAGTGACTTTTGTATTCTTTTAAGTGCCTTTTCCTGCTTAGGGGATTTGAAGAACACTGGTGCATTACAAAGAGAGCCTCGTCAGTTCAGCAAATAGGAATCCAAATATCATTTGTGTGTGACCATGTTCCTGCTGTTGTTGCCCCTGTGGATGATGGTGGTGTGTCCTCCACACCCTGTGTAGCTCTGCTTTCAGAAGGAGGATGTGTTGGATTTGTGCATTAAGGCATGTGGGCATAGGAATGGGTCTGTTAACAGAGAGGATGGAACACACAGACTGGCAATAGCTCCTGGACGTGCCCTTGAGAGACTTCAAGGCAATGAATGAGTTTGGGAAAACCTCTGTATTTTAGGAATTTCTGAGCAAGGCTGTTTGAAGTGACTGTGAATGAGTTGTGCTTGCAGCTGCCATGTCCTGGTGTCACCCCCATGGTGCCATGGCCATTCTCCTGCTGGGCCAGGTGGCTGAGGTGACACTCTCATCCTTCTGAAACAGCACCTGAGATTCAAAAAGGATTGGTCCCCCTTCTTTCCTTTATTTTGACAATGGCTCAGAGCAGCCCTACAACCTGTGCTGAACACTGGACACTTAACTGCTCCCTCCTCCAGTTTGGAGGCTGCCTGGCTTCAGGCATCTGCTTGCACAGGTCCTGAGTGGTCCAGCTCCACAGGGCAACCCCAAATTGCCTCTCTGGAGGTTGGTGCAGCACAGACAGGCTCACAGCCTGCCTGGGTGCAGAGATAGGGACAATGTCACCTGCTGAGCCCTCCCAGTGGATGGCAGTGCTATTCTCTCCTGCCCAGGGCTCAACCGCTTCCTGGCTACAGGTGCAGGCTGAGGCTCAGCAGGCTCTGATCTGCCTGTGGAGTGATGTCCCACCTGAACTCTGGATGGTGTGGGGACCTCCGGAGAGCCCAAGTGGTTTGGAAGGCTGCCTTGGTGAAGGATGCCTCACCCATGTCCCTGAGCTGCCAGCTGGGAGCCATTTGTCTGGTGGAGGGATGTGGTGGACAGAGGCCTGTCTGTACTGAGGTGATGTCAGTTGTAGTGCCAGGACCCTGCCTTGCTGCTCCATGGATGATGGGCTTGGAGCTGGCATTGTGGAGAGGGCTGCTCTCTTCAGGAGAGAAAACTCCTTGTTGACTCACCTGCTGTAAGTGAGAATATCCTTCCTCAGTCCTGCAGGCAGAGGGATGGCAAAGGGAAGGTAGAAAGCACAGGTAAGGGATTTAACCCATGAGTGCTGCTTGCTTCATTTCCTTATTTCTTTTCTTCCCCCTCCGGTTTAGATTACCAGAAAATTCAGGCTCAATTCGGACGGGAAACTCGAACAAACTGTCTCAATGGCAACCACTACGCAGCCCATGACGCAGCACCTCCACATCACCTACAAGAAGGTGACACCCTGACACCAGGAGTGCCGGGTCTCCTTGGGGAGGGCAAGGAGCAGGGGCAGCTCGGGAGCACAGCAGGGCAGACCCTGGAGCCACCTGCCTGCACTTGTGCCCTGGGCCCCAGAGCTGCCCATCCTGTTGAGAATGTTATTCAGATCTTTCTGTAATGGTATATAAAAAAAATAAATAAAAAGCTTTTATTTTTAGGGCTGTGTCTTTGGCATGGTTGCGGGGCGGTGTGTGCGTCCCACTGCTCGGCAGTGCTGACGGAGGGGCTTTGTGCTGTCTGTTCATTAGTAGGTGTTGGGTTAGAGATCCAGCCTCCTGGGCAGCCTGGATAGCACTGGGGAAGCAGAAGGTTCAGAATGGGTTTGCACTGCAGGGACAGACCCTGAGAACTCCAGAGCCCATCCGAGGAAATGACTTCAATTCCTTGTGAGACAGAGGAAACTGTTGCAGGTCCCACTCTTGAGGGTGCTGTCCAGCAGTTTGAAGGGAGTTCATGCAGTGCTGGAGGCCAGGGCCAAACCTTACTGAGCTTTAGTGCAGAATATCACAAGAGTTTGGGGGACAACTGTGAGCCAGCAGATGGAAGAGAAGCAGCCAACAGTGGGGATCAATCTCAGCAGCTCTTTCCAAACTTGGGAATCATGATGCAGCCTTTGACTGCCATGAAACCTGTCACTGAGCCCCTCAGCAGTGAGGGAGGCAAAGCACTTGCACCACTGCTGGTCTACAGCAGAGACTCTTCAAAAGAGGCTTTACCAGGTGACCTCCAGAGGTCCCTGCCAGCCCCAGCCACTCTGGGAGTGTTGTCACTTGGCGCAATCCCCACCATCAGCGGGGACTGCCTGGAAAGGAGCTGGGAAAATGCCAAGGTGTACTGCCAGTTGTCAGGGGAGCATTGTGTTCCTCAGGTGGACAGGGGAGTGTCTGTGTGTGCCCCTCGGAGCTCTGTGTTGTCACCAGAGTCACAATCACTCTATGACATCACCTGCCCATCGCTTCCTTCTCACTGGTGGCCTGAATGATGGGCCCAGGGCACTCTCAGCAAGTTTGCTGAGGATCCCACATGGGGAGG
>JAWWTY010000010.1:21783119-21851550 GCA_035222235.1 Margarornis squamiger
GGGTCTCAGAGCCCTGCCGGAGGGGTGGGATGCTGCGGTACCCTGCGTGTCCCAGGGATGTTCTTTATCCCTTGGGGACTGTTCTGAGCTTTGCAGAGGCAAAATTCTTCTCTCCAGGGCCGGTCTGTCCTTTTGTTTGTTTTACTTCGGCACGAACAATACCAAAGCCTCCAGTAAAATTCCACTGCCTCCTTACATCGCAGTGTGTAACTAATATATATAGTATATATGTATATATATGTATATAACTAATATATATAGTATATATACACATGAAGATAATACACTTTTATAATATGAAGGCTGTTTGACAGTTAGGGAAGGGATTCTTCATCACACTTGCCAAGGGATTCTTCATCACACTTGCCAAGCCTGCAGCGCACCCGAGCCTCCATCAGCGCTCCTTTCCCGCAGCATCCGAGGGCGGGGGTCCCACTGGGGACCGCAGGGACTCGGGTGGGAGCGCCTCGCCCCTCGTGGGGGTGACGGCAGGGGACTGCGGGCAGCGGGGACCGTGACTCAGCCTCTCCAGCAAACTCCGGAGCCGCCTGGGCGCTGCAGCTCCTCGGCAGGGATCGCTTCCGCAGCATCATTCGCTGGGGCTCTGCCAGCAGCCTGCCGCCTCCTCCTCCTCCTCCTCCTCTTTGCAGGCGGCTCTGCCCTCTCCTCCGCTCGCCGCCCGTGTCCCCAGTGGCAAAATGACTCGCCGGAGGAGAGGGACGCGGGGCTGAATCCCGACGGCAGGCGCGGGGCGGAGGAGCCGGGGATGCGGCCGGAGGATGCTGCGGGGAAGGTACGGGCAGCGTGGCCGAGGGGAGGCAGAGGCAGGTTCACAGGCAGTGGGGTGACCTGATCCCCCAGGATGGGGCGGCAGGCGGGAGAGGCTCTGTCCTTGTCCCTGATTTCCTAAGGACAGGGATTCCAGGTGTGTTAAGCCCGGTTGTCACTCCCGGGGAGCCCATGGAGGACTCGGGGTGGGAGCCCTTTCTCTATGGGTTTATGAGCCGCTTGTGTCCATGCCCCAAGCCCCCACCAGCCCGCCTGCCCTGGGGGGCCGCAGACAAGAACTAAGGGTGCATTTGACCTTATTTCCACAACTCTTTCTCAGGAAATCAGATCTGCTGCGGGTTGTGCTGATGCAGAAAGCCAATCTGCCAAAATCTGCCTCCCAAGGTCGGTGGGGCTGTGTAGATCCCAAGGGGGAAACTGATTAAAGGGCTTTCCCTTGCTGCTTCGTGATTTTTCGTCAGCACTCCTTGTCCCCACAAGGACTCTCCACCCTTGGGTGCAACTCAGAGTTTGGCTTGCAGAAAGGCAGCCAAAATCCTCCTTAAACCCCACAGCCTGGCCAGAGCATCACCTGAGCCCGGTGCTTCCTCCATTACCTAACCCCAGCTTCCCTGAGAGGACACCATCTCCCTTCGGGCTCCAGAGACAGCCAGGACCATCTCCATCTTTGGGCTCCCAGCTCAGCGAAGGGGGCTCTGAGGGTTCAGGAGGGGCTCAGGAGCTTTGTAGCCCCTGCCACGCAGGGAGCCCGTGTGCACCTCAAGGCTCTCAGGGCACCCCTGCAGGGGACACGGGATCCTCCACAGAGGAGCACCCAGTCTCTGCAGCCGGTGTGTCCATATGGATTTGCCATGCAGGGCCATACTGGGGCTGCTCACATGAGAGACCTAGTTCCTGCTCTCCCTGCTGCCAGAAATATCCCAGCTGCCTGCAGAGGAGAGCAGGCGAGGAGAGCTGCGGGCTGGCTTGGCAGGCTGAAGGTGGTGGGGGCAATTTGTGGACACCCCAGGGTAGCGTGGTGCACACCAAGGCTGGTTCACCACCCGTGTGGCCCCTGTGTCAGGATCGTGGTGAGGGGATGGCAGGTTTCCCAGGGACCAGTCTCCACCCAGGGAATGATGGATGGGGCTCCTCAGTGCTTTTAGTTCATGGGCGTCCTTTTTCTTTGAATGCCACCCTTTGGATGGGGTTTGGAGCAACCTGGTCTACTGGAAGGTGTCCCTTGCCCATGACAGGCAGGGATGGAAGGAGATGAGCTTTAATGTCCCTTCCAACCCAAAGCACTCTGTGATTCTCTGGCTCTCTTCTGCTGCACTCAGGATGGGGATGCTCAGGACCTCCCAGCCCAGGAACAGGAGAGAGGAGGCTGAGAAGCAGAAGACAGAGGAGCCATGTCCGTGCGTGGCCGGTGCACCAAGGTGCTCCCCTCTGAACTGAACAAGGTGTGTCCCGAGAGAGGAGATGACCCCGCCACGCACCCCAGGAAGATGAGTGACTTCGAGGTGGTCCCCAACCTGCAGCAGAGCAGCAGCAGCGTCTCGAAGAGCAGGCGGAAGGCACATTTCCCCCCCGGCAGCAATGAAAAGGCAAGTTCAGGAGGTGCTGGAAGAGGGGGTGGTTGGGCATGGAAGAGCGTTAATGAGTGGCTCATTAGCAGGAGCATTAATAATGGATCAGACTAGTTTTATGGACAGACAGAAAACCCCCACATATCTGAGGTACATGCCCAGCACTCATATCCCCTCTCCTGGGAGTACACCTGGCTTTGTCCTTGCAGACAGAGATGGAGCTTTTATCCTTCACATCCAAAGGATCCAGAGGTTCTCCCACCACCTGGGTGCCTGGCCTCTGGCATAACACCTGGTCCTTTCCAAGAACCCTGACCCCTTGCTGCTTTTCCTGCTCCCTCAGGAAAATCTCATCTCCTGGATTCCTGAAAATATCCGGAAGAAGGAGTGCACCTACTTTGTGGAAAGCTCTCAGACCTCAGATTCTGGGTAAGTCAGACAGTCCCTCCTTCCCCTCTCCTGTCAGGAGAGCAGAAGCAGGTGCTGGTGACAGATCTACAGCTCCAGAAAATCCCACCTTTCTGTCACAGGGATTCACAAATCCCTTTTTAACTGGCTCTTTACCCTGTTGTGTGCCACCACGTGGCTGAGATTCTGTGTCCTACTGAAAAGCCTTTCCAATGCTTTTGCAGGTAGTCATTTCAATCCTAAAGATTTCTGTACAAGTGGAAATATCCATTCTTTTTTATCCAAATTTCCCCCCCGCCCAGATAACACCTTTTTTCCTCCACAAGCTCTGAGCTGGAGGAAGGGCTGGGTGGGAGATGTGGGTACCTGCAGTGTTCCTAAGGAGAGCAGCACCTTCTGCCCAGACTGAGGCTGGCCTTTGCCTTTTGAGTGCCGGCTGTTCTCAACAAAGCTGTTGGTGTGTGTTTCAGGAGGATCGTGTGTGAGTGTGGCTATCTCAGGGAACAGCACCTGGACGATGCTGCCAAACCCCCCATTTTCCTGGGGAAGGAATGGGACCCCAGCAGGCACATCCAGGAAATGCCAACGGATGCCTTTGGTGATATCCGCTTCACGGGCCTTGGGCAGAAGACAGGGAAGGTGACCAGTTTGTTCCATCTGCGGTGCATGGGGAGCCAGGGTTTGGGGCTTGCCATGGTGGATGGTGTGGGAGGATTTCCCTCCTGAGCGAGAGGATATTAGAAAAAGGTGGGATTGCCCCAAAGGCAACACTGACCCAAGCAGAGGAGGGGAATGGGAGACGATTCCACCCTCTCAGTGTTAGTCCCCTTCTGAAATCACAAGGCTGCTCCTCACACTGTGAGACACATGATTCAAGGAGTGGCTGTTCCCTGTCCTCATCCTTAGGTTTGTCTTGGAACACTCATTCACAGGAAAGCTAATGGGAACAGGGACAAAGATCTGAAGCAACAGCAACATGACAATGCTGGGAAATGGTGTTGGGAAGTCCCTGATTCTTTGGTGGGACAGGAGGGATTGTGGTGGAGGTACCCTGTTACCCTGACCCCATCATTTATACCCTAAATATGTGTATGATCCCTTTTTTTTTGCAGTATGTGCGTGTCTCCTCAGACACCCCTCCACGAGTCATCTACCACCTCATGACACAGCACTGGGGCCTCGACGCACCCAACCTGCTCATCTCAGTCACGGGGGGAGCCAAAAACTTCATCATGAAGCCAAGGCTGAAGAACATCTTCCGGCAAGGGCTAGTCAAGGTGGCCCAGACCACGGGTAAGAGCTCACAGAATCATAAAATTATGGAATCCTAGAATAGTTTGGGTTGGAAGGGACCTTTAAAGGTGATCTGGATGCAGAGGGTCTCCCTGTGACTTCAGGGAGTGAGGGATGTGTCACCTGACCATGGTAGGTGTGGTGAGGTGGGCTGTTCTGGAGATGCTGAACTGGTCCAGGAGACTTGTAGGTCCCTGCCTGGACCACCTCCACCAGGGATGGGCTGTTCCTGCTCGGTCACTACAGGCTCAGAGGGCACTGCTCTGAGAGAGGTGCTGAAGAAGGCATCTCCTGTGCTGCCAGGGCAGAGATGGAGCATCCCTAAGGACCAGCAGCAGTATGGGGGATGCTTGGAGACTGCTGTGAGCAGAGCCTCTCCCTTCCCATGTCCCTCTGTGACCCCCAGGAGCCTGGATCATCACAGGAGGGTCCCACGCTGGTGTGATGAAACAGGTGGGAGAGGCAGTGCGAGACTTCATCCTGAGCTGCAGCCACAAGGAGGGTGAGATCGTCACCATTGGCATTGCCACCTGGGGGACCGTGTACAACCGGGAGAGCCTCGTCTGCCCCATGGTGAGCCAGGCAGAGCTGGAGGGGGGACTGCTTTGCCTATGCCTGGCCTGCCAGGGAAGTCCTGCCAAGGACCGTGGTGGGAACAGGTACTTCTACATGTCACTGTGGCTGGAAGTCCCAGTACAACCCAGCTGCACCAGAAGGAGTGATGGTCATAGAATTGTAGTCACAGAATGGTTTGGGTTTGAAAGCACCTTAAAGATCATCCTGTCCCACCCCCTGCCATGGGCAGGGACACCTTCCACTAGACCAGGTTGCTCCAAGCCCTGTCCAGCCTGGCCTTGAACACTTCCAGGGATGGTCCAGGGATGGTATTTGCTTGTGGGTGTGAGGGTAGGTGGAGCAAGGCTGACATGAGCACTGTGGGGGAAGAAGGGATGGCTCTTTGGCCAGACTGTCCTCACCTGCTGGCCCATTCCTGTCCCACATGCTGGTTACTTTGGCTGTCAGGTGCTCCTGTGCCAGGCTGCTCCCACAGTCTCTCCTCCTGCACCTTCCAGGGTGGCTTTCCTGCTGAGTACGTGCTGGATGAGGAGAACCAAGGCACCTTGTCGTGCCTGGACAGCAACCACTCCCACTTCATCCTGGTGGACGATGGGACCCACGGGAGGTATGGGGTGGAGATCCCCCTGCGGACCAAGCTGGAAAAGTTCATTTCGGAGCAGACCAAGGTGAAAGGAGGTAAAAGTGACATGCAACCCAGCCTGAGGTAGGGATGTGCCATTCCCTGGTAAGGGTGTCCATTCTGAGCTCCAGTGAGAGGCTGTGGCTTCCCTGGAGGATCTGGGCAAGTGGTCTGAGAGGATTGCCACGATAAAGGTAGAACCTTCTTCCTCAGTGACACAGATGAAAGAGCCTTTCTCTGCCAGATGATTGACTTATGGGGTCACCAAAGAGGTCTCCAAACCTTGTGTTGCTGAGCTGAGTCATTTCTTCCAAAGGGCTAGGCTTCCAAGAGAGTTTCCAGGTGGCGTCTTCTTGCTGTGCAAATGATCTTCTGTTCTAACACATGCACACACATGCTCCAGCAGCATGAATCCTGGAGTCACAGAATAGCCTGAGCTGGAAGGGATCCATATAAGGATCCTTGAGTCCAGCTCCTGACCCTGCACGGAACACCCCCAAAAGTCACACCATGTGTCTGATCTCCCATGCCAAACAATCACTTGGTATGATTTCCCCCCACCTCTTCTGAAGCCTGACAAGTCAGGGACGGTGTTCCCACCTTGCCTTTCCCAACCCACCACTCAGAGAGGACCACATGAGGGGGATCTACCCTACAGGGAGGTGACCCCGGATTTTGCTTCCCTGCAGGCGTTGCCATCAAGATCCCCATTGTGTGTGTGGTGCTGGAAGGAGGCCCTGGGACCCTCGATGTAAGGAACTGCTTCTGCCCAGCTGAGGAGGGGGTGAGGGGGGGACACAGCTCCCTCCTGGGGTGCTGCCCTCGGTGTCGGAGCGAGTGTGGTGCCACCCTGCCAGCAGTGCTGGGAGCACCAGTGGGGTCCCAGGCTCAGAGAGGGTCTGCTGGCTCCGGGTGGGATCAGGACCAGCCTCCCCACCCTCTTGCAGACCATCTACAACGCCATCACCAATGGGACCCCGTGTGTGATCGTGGAAGGGTCTGGGCGTGTGGCTGATGTCATCGCGCAGGTGGCCAACCTGCCTGTGGCCAAGATAACCATCGCTTTGATCCAGAAGAAGCTGAGCGTGCTCTTCCAAGACACCTATGAGCTCTTCACTGAGAGCAAGCTGGTGGAGTGGACCAAGAAGGTGAGCCCCTTGCAGGCTCCTCTGAGCTTGTGGAGACCAAATGGGTCCCCAGGGGTCCTGGTCCATGAGGAGAAAGGCTCCCAGGGAGCAGTTTAAGGCTCATCTGCCCCCAACCATCCTCATAATTGTCCTGGCGGCCACCTCAAGGCCTTGAGCTCTGTTCCTCCACTGCCTGCTCCCTTTGGGCAGAGAGGGGGTGCTTGGGGTGAACCCCAGCCAGGCTTGGGGACACAGCACAGGGGTCCTGCAGGCAACCCAAGTGGAGTGAGGAATTGCCCTGCACAGGGCAAGGGGGCTGTGGGAAGCAGCAGGGAGGAGATGCTGCTGCTCATTGCTTGCCTACTGCTCTCCTTGTAGATCCAAGACATAGTGCGGAGCCGGCAGCTCCTGACCATCTTCAGAGAAGGCAAATATGGCCAGCAAGATGTGGATGTGGCCATCCTCCAGGCCCTCTTCAAAGGTGAGGGGTGGGGGGCTGCTTGGGAAGATGGGTCAAGATGAACAGGATGGGGTCCAAGTCACCTTCTACAGCTGCCTGAGTTACAGGGTCCTCAAATCTTGTGATGTGGAGCTGACTGGGAGAAGATGTTTATCTCCCAGGGGGCTTCCTGGTGATGACTTCTCACCATGCAGATGTTCCTCTGTTCTAACATATGCACTTTGCATGCAGCATCCCGAAACCAGGACCACTTTGGTCGTGAGAACTGGGACCACCAGCTGAAGTTAGCTGTGGCCTGGAACAGGGTGGACATTGCCCGGAGTGAGATCTTCACAGATGACCATGACTGGAAGGTAAGGCAGTATCTGTGCTACTTGCCTGGTCAGGCTTAGAGCTTGTCAGAACTGTGGACATGGAGGGCACTTCTCACCCCCACCATGCCTGGGGAAAGTTTTAGAGGGGCTTTCTCTTGGACCCTGAACCCCCACTGCATTGCCAAGGGTTCTTAATTTGTCCTGTTTTTCAAAAGTGCTCCCAAGCAGAGGTCAAAGCTGAGCAAGGTTATCCATCTCTTCTGATGGATCTGTGGGACTTGGAAGGGATTTCTCTATTTTGGTCACTGGTTTGGGTTCCCCCAGCTCACATACCTTAGGTGTGACTGGGAAGAGCTGGAGGGAACTAGGAATCCAAAAATGAAATATTTGAGGATAAGTGCCCCATCCCTGGAAGTGTTCCAGGTCAGGTTGGATGAGGCTTGGAGTAACCTGGTCTTGTGGAAGGTGTCCCTGCCTATGGCATGAGGTTGGAATGAGATGGTTCCTTCCAACCCAAACCATTCTGTGATTCTGTGATATTCACGAACTTGGGAAAGTTGGTCTCTGCCCTATCCATCCCTCCACCCAGCAGCCAAGGGAACCAAGGGCTCCACTGCCAGAGAAGTGAGGGTACTAATCCACCAACGTGTCTCTGGGGATGTCCCACAAGTCCTAGCACTTCCCATCCAGTTCTTTCACATTCAGGAACTCCTTGTGTGCTCAGGGATAAAATCTGCCCCCTGAGTGAGGAGCCTGGTGGGGTCCTGCTCTGAGACCATGGAGCCCCTCACCTCTGCCTCTGGCCTGCCAGCCCACAGATCTCCACCCCGTGATGGCAGCTGCCCTGATTTCCAACAAGCCGGAGTTTGTGAAGCTGTTCCTGGAGCAGGGAGTGCGTCTCAAGGAGTTTGTCACCTGGGACACCCTGGTTTACCTGTATGACAACCTGGCACCGTCCTGCCTGTTCCACAGCAAGCTGCAGAAGGTGCTGCTGGAGGAGAGAGAGCACACAGCTGGCTCCAAAATGCCAAGGCTCCAGCTGCACCACGTCTCCCAGGTGCTGCGGGAGCTGCTGGGCTGCTCCACACAGCCTCTCTACCCCAAGCCCAAGCACATGGAGCGGCCCCGGCTCTCCATCCCCGTCCCACACATCAAGCTGAACGTAAGCACCTCCAGGTTACCTGATGGCAGGGTAGCCGTGGGGAGGGGACCCTGGCCCAGGGAGCTGTCCTGGAAGTTGCACTGGGGTCTCTGTTCTCTTGGCTTCTCAATAATCCTACCAGAAGACCCTTAAAGCCCTGCCCAAGTCATCTGCCCCGCATTCCGGGTGTACCTCCTACACCTGCAGCACCATGTGGCTGCATGACAGTGGTGGGCAGGACCCAGCGGGGTGGGTACACAGCTCCACATGGTCCTGGCCCTATTAAAGATGGCATTTCCAGGACGAGCCCAGTCTTGGTCACCCCTCTGTCTGGGCAAAGTCTCTTGCATGGGTGGAGGAGACAGCATGCAGGGTTTGGGTGGGTCTGTGCTCAGGGAACAGGATGGACCATTGCACACCCCGCAGGTTCAGGGGTCGAGTCTCCGGTCCCTCTACAAGCGCTCTGCTGGCCGAGTCACCTTCACCATGGACCCCATCCGTGACCTGCTCATCTGGGCTGTGGTCCAGAACCGCAAGGAGCTGGCAGAAATCATCTGGGCCCAGGTATCACAGCCCACAGCTGGTGGCCCTGGCTGAGGGGCTCGGGTGCAGCCAAACCTTCCAGCCCCAAGGGCAACCAACGGTGGCACCTGCTGGGATTTGGGATAGCAGGCAAGCTGTCCCAAGCCAGACCCCAGCCCAAGGGGAGACAGCTTGAGGTCACTTGGTGTCCATCCCCAGCTGCACCATGGGGCCAGATCCCTCTCTTCCTGGCCAAAGTGGTAAGAGGGGATGTGCTGGGCCAGAATTGGGCAGGTCCTTGCACAGCCTGAGAGAGGGCTGAGCACACAGGGGCACAGCAACTGGGGTGGAGAAGGCTTCCACCCATAAACAGCACCCCAGGACAAGAGGCAGTGTGGCTGGTGGCATGGTGAGCATATTGAGGAGTCAAGCCACCCCATTACCTAATGCATCCCACAAGGAGGGCAGGGTTGTTCCTGTGTTCCCTGTGGCAGTGGATCTCCCAAAGGGGAGCCTAGCTGAGCCTCTATCATGACAAAGTGTCCATCCTGAGCACCAGCCTGCTTGGGACACCCTCCTTCCCTCCCCTGGGAGCTGGGGAGGGCTTGGCAGGACTGCTGGGACTTGACAGAGTGCCCATGCTCTCCTTGTCCTCTTCTGCCCCAGAGCCAGGACTGCATGGCAGCCGCACTGGCCTGCAGCAAGATTCTGAAGGAGCTGGCCAAGGAGGAGGAGGACACGGACACCACCGATGACATGCTGGCCCTGGCTGAGCAGTTCGAGCACAAGGCAATCGGTGAGCAGGAGGGCACCAGCACTCCAGAGCTGCTCCTGCACCCTGTAGGGCTGGTGAACTTCACCCAGGAGGTGTCTGGGGGCGATGGGAGGTGACAAACGGGGGTTCTGTCATCAGAATCAGGGTCATGATGCCCCGAGGGCTGTGCCCAGGTGGTGGTGGGAGCACAGGGAGTACCACTGTGTGGTGCAATGCCCTGATCCTGCTGCAAAGGGAGACTCTGTGGGTGTCTTGTCCCAGAACTCAGCCCCATCCCCTTGGCACCTGCCTGTCCAGGTGTGTTCACAGACTGCTACCGTAAGGATGAGGAGAGAGCCCAGAAGCTTCTCACCCGTGTCTCTGAAGCCTGGGGGAAGACAACCTGTCTGCAGCTGGCGTTGGAGGCCAAGAACATGAATTTTGTGTCCCATGGGGGTGTCCAGGTGTGTTCCCAGCAGCAGTGCTTGGAGGGAACATGCCCAAGTGTCCCCAGGACCCCGGGTTCCTTGCGGGCAGCAGTGGGGCTCTGCCCTTCATCCCCTGTAACCAGCCCTCCTCTTCCTCTCTCCTCACAGGCCTTTCTAACCAAGGTCTGGTGGGGGAAGCTGTGTGTGGACAATGGGCTTTGGCGGGTGATCACATGCATGCTGTTCTTCCCCTTGCTCTACACCAACCTCATCACCTTCAGGTACTTCTGGCAGCCCTGGGACTGGGATTTCCTCCAGCCTCACCCTGTGGCTGGCTGGAGGAACCTGCTGTGGCACCTCACGGGGCAGCTGAGCCCACAGCCACCCCTGCTCCCAGCAGGGAGAAGAGGCTGCAGCCCATGGGCTGCCTGACGCGCCTCCGAGCCTTCTTCACAGCACCCGTCGTCATCTTCCTCATGAACATCCTCTCTTACTTCACCTTCCTCCTGCTCTTCGCGTACGTCCTCATGGTTGACTTCCAGCCCACGCCGTCCTGGAGGGAATACCTCATCTACTTCTGGCTCTTCTCCCTGGTGTGCGAGGAAACTCGCCAGGTGAGGGGCAGGCAGAGCCGAGGCTGGGAGGTGGCAGAGCAGAAGGGACATCCCTCTGGGGGGCTCCTGGGATGTCCTGTGCAGCTCACGTTCCTGTGCTGCTTCTCATGTCACTGTCCACTCAGAGAGGTGCCCCCAGCACATGGAACCAGCAGATCCCCTCATTCCTGAGGCTGGAGAATCTCCTTGGCTGCACCTGACTTAAGCCATGTGTACTTGCAGGAGCACGTGGGGTTTTGGGAATGGCAGGAGATGGAGGAAGCACCTCCTTCTTTGGGTGAATTCCCACCAGCACGTCCACATTTTGCTTGATATTGGAGGTTTTTCAGCTTTTGCTTCAATACTTCAGTGCCTTTCTCCCCCATGCCTGAGGAGCCCCATGTCCCAGGTGTCCCCATGCTTCTTTTCAGGTGTCCCCATGCTCCTTCCATGCCCACAGGCTCAGGTTACCTTCGGGTCAGTGAGAGTCTCCAGTGATGTCCAGATGATCTGTGTGGTCCCTCCCCTCTGTGAGGCACATGAGTATCTTACACCCAACCCCTCTTGCCTTCCCAACAGCTGCTGTATGATCCAGATGGGCTCGGGATTGTGAAAATGGCTTCCCTATACATCAAGGACTTCTGGAACAAATTGGATATCTGTGCCATCCTGGTCTTTATCGCAGGGCTGACTTGCAGGTGAGCTGCAGAGCTTGGTAGTGTTTTCACAGAATCATGGAATCACAGACTGGTTTGGGTTGGAAGAGACCTTAGAGCTCATCTTTTTCCAATCTGCTGCCACATGGAGGGACACCTTCCACTAGCCCAGGTTGCTCCAAGCCCCATCCATCCTGGCCTTGGACACTTCCAGGGATGGGGCATCCACAGCTTCTCTGGGCAACCTGTGCCAGGACCTGCCTGTAATTCCAACCTCAATGATTCTGCATGTTTCTATGGTGGCACTGAGATGTTTCCTTTCTTCTCTTCTGTGCCCAGGCTGATCCCATCAACATTATATCCCGGGCGTATCATACTCTCCCTGGCTTTTATCATTTTCTGCCTGCGCCTGATGCACATTTTCACAGTCAGTAAAACGCTGGGGCCCAAGATCATCATTGTGAAGCGCATGGTGAGAGCTCCCCTCCGTCCTGCCAGGGTGATGCTGGACCATCCTGCTAGAGCAGCTGGATGTACCACCCACATTACCCCGTCCTGGAGTGGGGTTTGCCCTACGACAAACCTCTTCCCCTCTGTCTTTGCAGATGAAGGATGTCTTCTTCTTCCTCTTTCTGCTGGCAGTGTGGGTGGTGTCCTTTGGGGTGGCCAAGCAGGCTATCCTGATTCACAACGAGGAGCGCGTGGAGTGGCTTTTCCGTGGCGTGGTTTACCACTCTTACCTGACCATCTTTGGGCAGATTCCCTCCTACATTGATGGTAAGGCACTTCAGCCTGGGACACGAGCAGGGTGGCTGTGACATGGCTGGGGTACTGAAATCATGCTGTGTTGGCCCATGGAATTCACACACAGGGGGCAGTGAGCAGAGCACCTGGGATGTGGCAGATGGAGGTCAAATCCCTGCCTGGTGCTAAGCTCCCTGGACATCAGCTCCTTTCAGATTGCTACTTCCCTGAGATGCCTCGAGGTTTGTTGTCATGTTGTGTTCCCCCTTCAGGGGTCAACTTCAATATCGACCAGTGCAGCCCCAATGGGACTGACCCCTACAAGCCCAAGTGCCCAGAGACAAACGCGGACAACAAGAAACCCATCTTCCCAGAGTGGCTGACGGTCATCTTGCTGTGCCTGTACCTGCTCTTCACCAACATCCTCCTCCTCAACCTCCTCATCGCCATGTTCAAGTGAGTCTGGGGGGTTATAGATGTGGAAGTAGCAGGATCCTCTTTGGAGGGTTATTGGTGTGATGGAAGTAGCAGTTGCAGGTCAGGGCTGATCAGGGAGATGGGTGGGAGCTGGGGCACCATTCAGACATGGTGTGCCCCCTCATGCCCACGGCACGGCTGACACCTGGGCTCTGCCCCAGCTACACCTTCCAGCAGGTCCAGGAGCACACAGACCAGATCTGGAAGTTCCAGAGGCACGACCTGATCGAGGAGTACCACGGCCGCCCACCCGCGCCCCCACCCCTCATCCTGCTCAACCACCTGCAGCTCCTGGTCCGGCGTGGCTTGCTCCGCCGGCCGACCACGCACCACAAACTCAGTGAGGAGCAGTGCCCCCTCCTGCCCTTTGCCCCCTCCTCGGGGCATGAGGCTGGGCATATGGGCTGTAGTCCTGGGGTTTGGGATGCCCAGAGGTCTGACAGCACTGCCATGCCCTTCTTCTGGCAGAGGAGAAGCTGGAGAAGAATGAAGAAGCTGCCCTCCTCTCGTGGGAGACGTACTTGAAGGAGAACTACCTGCAGCACCAGCAGTGCCAGGAGAAGCAGAACACAGAGCAGATGATCCGGGACATTGCGCAGAGGTACTGTCCTGAGACAGGGAGGTCCTTCCATCCTTCGGTGCCCTGAGCAGGGAACAGTTGGGATCAGTGCAGGAGTGGCTGCTGAGGGCATTCCAATCTGCACTGTCCTCCCAGGGTTGATGTACTGGCAGAGCTGCTAGACTTGGACCGGGTGAAGAGGACAGGGGTGGTGGAGCAGAGACTGGGCTCTCTAGAAGACCAGGTGAGGCAAAAACAGAGCAACTGCCCAAGAAAGGTGAGATTTTCCAGGGGCTGAGTCATCTGAACCAGAGCACAAAATCTGTCTGAGTCAATATCCCTTCAGAGGGTTCGAGTTTCCTTGCCATTAGTGTCCAAGGGGAAAAGGTTTCCAGGAAATGTTCTGTGAGCAGGATGCAAGTGGGAAGTGGTGGGATGAGCCGCTGCCTCCACTGATCACCCAAACAAACTAGAGCTGGCCCAGGTCTTCTCCTCAGCCTGAGAGGACCCTCCAGACCTCTTGGAGATGGGGACTCCTGTGAAGCTGTCCCACACCCCACATGACCAGTGGGGTACCCGGGGAGCCAACCCAGCCCTGGCATCTCCTGTTTCCACTTCCATTTCCACCTGCTCTGTTAAAATGTTTCCCTGGAGATGGTTTTCCAAGGCAAACATCAGGGCACAGCCAGGATCACTGCTGTCCATGGGGGCTGGCACTCAGTGCCAAGGGCAACGGTGCCTCCTGCCAGGGCAGGATCCTGTGGTACCTGGGGGGCAGGGGGTGACCCTCTCCTGTCCCCCACAGGTGCATCAGAGTGCCCAGGCCCTGAGGTGGATGATGCAGGTGCTGCGGGGCAATGGCTTCAGCTCAGGCGAGGATGTGCCAGCCTTGGGTAAGCAGAGCTCAACTCCAGCCCAGCAGCACTGGAGAAGCCCAGGGCCCTGGACCAGGGCTGAGCAGCCACTTGCACCCCTCTGCTCAACAGCAAGGCAGAGATTCCTTTGGTCTTGGGAGCTTTGGTGGCTCCATGAGGCCAGCCAGCCCCTCCTGTGTCCATTTCCACCCTCCCTGGGGTTTCTTCCATGACCTGTTGGAAGGGAAGCCAGGGTCCCAGTCCCCAAGGGACATCTCCATCCCCATGGAGAGACCCAGCCAGCCCCCTGGGCAGAGCCCTGGTCCACAGCACTGCACTTGGTGTCCTGCTTTGTGGGACCCTGCTGTCTGTGTCTGTCTCACAGGTCCCTCTAAAGCCTTGGAAATCAGGGAGGCTGACCTGGAGGCGAAAGGCGAGGAGAGCCGGCCCCCGTACCATGTGCTTGCCCGAAACCTCCTGTACCCAGGGTCTCACACCCTCCGCTTCCCTGTGCCAGATGAGAAGGTGCCCTGGGAGGTAGGAGCTGTGACCCTGGGCAGTGGGGCTGGGAGGAGGGAGCGTGGGGCAGACCCTGGCAGTGGTGGGAGGAGGAATGGACCCATTGTTGCACTTGGAAGCTCCTGTCCTCCCAAGCCCTGAGACAAGTGGCTTCCTGGAGAGGCTGTGCTGAGGTTCTCCCAGAGACAAGGGCATTGTTGCTGCTGGGATCTGCAGTGCTAAATATGCCTGGGGATGCTTGGTTGGAGACAGGGGGTACAACCACCCACCTCTGCATTTCCTGAAGCAGGGCTGGCTCTGGGTCATTCCAGCACTGACTTCCATGGGGGCATGAGCCTGTCATCTGAGACCCCGAGCTCAGCTCCCAGCAGAGCCCGGAGCATCACTCGGGCAGTGATGCCACAAGCTGAGCAGGGGAAGACACTGGGGCATAAGGTGTCCCTGGATGTCCCAGTCCCTGCCTACCACCAGAGCAGGGATGCAAGGGAGTTCTGACACAGCTACATGCCCCACAGGTGGACTTCCCACTCTATGACCCCCCTGCCTACTCCGCTGACCACAAAGACATGGCTGTGCAGGACCCCTTCAGCCTGTGAGTGTCCCCCCATGGCTCCCCAATCCTCCACCCCTTTCCTGGGTGGCACAGCCAGCCCTCCCTGCCTGGCTGCCTCCCACTCCCAGCTCTTTGGAGTCTCTCCTGAAGATCAACTACAACACCATGGATGGGCTGATCGACCGGCAAAGCTTCCATGGGCTCTATGCCGTGCAGGACGGGCTGCCACTGTGAGTGTCACCACCACAGGGCTCTCTGGGAGCTGGGGTGGGATGCAAAGCACGAGGAGACATAGTCCAGGGGCACCTGGGTGCATCCATCCCATTCCCACTTTCCTATGGCTAATGGTGGGGCAGGGATCATGGCATGCATCGTCCTCAGAGCCCTCAGAGGTGGGGTGCAGAGGTAGAGAAGTGCTATAGGGGTGCACAGAGGGACTCTGGCACCATCCCAGCCCCCTCCCTGCCACTCTGACAGGAACCCCATGGGCAGGACAGGGCTGCGAGGCCGTGGGAGGCTGCACTGCTTTGGGCCCAACCATGCCCTGCACCCCGTCGTGACCCGGTGAGTGTGAGGGCTGGGCACATGGGATGGAAAAGGGGGCATGGAACCACTCTGGTGAGACTGGGACCTGGCCAAACCCAGTGCTGGATGGAAAAGGGGGCATGGAACCACTCTGGTGAGACTGGGACCTGGCCAAACCCAGTGCTGGATGGAAAAGGGGGCATGGAACAACCTTGGTGAGACTGGGACCTGGCCAAACCCAGTGCTGCCAACACAACCACTGCTGGGAGGAGGGCAGCCAAGCCCAGCTGCAGCATGACAGGGGCTTCTCTCACAGCTGGAGGAGGAATTTGGATGGGTCCATTATAAGGAAGAGCCTGAAGAAGATGCTGGAAGTGCTGGTAGCCCAGTACCCACTATCAGATGTCTGGGCTCTGCCTGGGGTAAGAGCTGGGGGAAATGAGCTGGTGCAGAAGGGGTTGGGGAGATGGCAGCAGTGGATGGATGGATGGATGGATGGATGGATGGATGGATGGATGGATGGATGGGTGGATGGGTGGATGGATGGATATCCCACAGAAAATGGGGATTCACAGGTGCATTTTGCAGCCTTGGCTGAGTAGGTACCACTGACCCTCCTGCAGAGCATCTGCATGTCAGAGGTGGTGGGTGAGCAGTGGTCCCATTACATACACACACACACCCTGCACCACTGTCTCCTGCCTCTCCCTCCTCCTCCACGGCTTCAGTGTTCACATCTCCCTCATGTGAGCATGTTAAGTCATTGGCAAAGCATCCTTTGACAGACATTGGATCAGCCAAATTCAGACATCTGCTTGGGCAGAGCTGAGGACTTCGGGCAGGAGAGGGAGGAATGAAGGTGCCATGAGAACTTGTGGCATCTTCTGCAGTGGTGGGTGGCAACTGCCTGATGGCCAAGCTGGTGGCAGGGAGGGAGGCTGGGCTGTGCTGATGGCAGGCCCCATGGCTGACATCTGCTTTGGCACAGGGGTCCCTGGAGCCGGGTGAGACACTGCCGCTGAAGCTCAAGTGGATCCTACGCCGGGAGTTCTGGCCCCAGTTCCAGAACTTGCTGAAACAAGGCACTGAGGTGGGGGGCACCTGGCTGTCCCAGTGGGCTGGGGGCATGCAGCCATCACCCTGGTACAGGGCCACACAGGTGTCCTGGTGTTTGAAGCAGAGGGGGACATCACCACTGTACAGAGACATGTGGGCATCATGGTGCCACAGGGGTGCCCCAGGGTACAGAGCAGGGTGCGTCACCTCTTGGCCACTGCTTCCACCAGGGAGGAAAGGCTATGGGAGGTGGAGACATGCCATAGTGCACGTGTGGGGGTCCAGGAGCAGTGCAGAGACCCCGGGGGTGGGCCGCCCACACCACTGTTGGTGCCTGCTGCAGTCACCCTCCGTGGCTGCAGCTGCAGTGGGAATGGGGTGCTGGTCTCCAGCGGGTCAGAGGAGCTGCAGGGCAGTACCCCACCACCCCCAGGGCCTCTCGGTGCCCTCACAGATGTGGTGAAGGCTCTGCTGATGTGGCAACTCTGTCACCGAGCACAGGTACACAAGGGGTACCTGGACGACCCCCGCAACACGGACAATGCCTGGGTCGAGACGGTCGCTATCAGCGTCCACTTCGACAACCAGAACGACGTGGAGATGAAGCGGCTGAATTCGGTACGGGGCTCTCACCCCTGTGGCTCCTTGACCCAGCTCTCAGCGGGCCTGGGGAAGGGGAGACACATCTCCAGACCCAGATCTCATCGGTAGTGGGATTCTTCAGCTGCAGAGAAGGGGGGAAGATCATGGGGACAAACATGGGGTGGCGTCCCAATGTGTGCCCCAAAAAGAAAGGGCAGGAGGTTGGGGACTAGAAGTGCTGTTGAGCATGGCTGGGATGGCCCCTCACCAGCAGCACATGAGTGATGTCTGTCCCCTTCCAGTTCCTCCAGGGTTGCGACCCGGAGCTGTGCATCCGCTGGCAGGTGCTGGATAAGAGGATCCCCCTGCATGCCAACCACAAGTTGCTCCTTCACAAGGTCTCAACCCTCCTCGGTGCCTACTACTGAGGCCTCAAGCACAGTCCAGAGCTCCTGCTGCCCCAGACCAGGTTCTGGCTGGGACGTGCATCTCCACCCCGGTTTACCTGTGAGACCATGGGAGCTGCTGGAGACAAGGTACTTTGGGTGCTTCCATGAATGTACATTTCAGGTCTCTGGGAGGAAAATTGTCCCCTCCCTGGGGACAGGGGCTGCCTAGACAGTGCATCTCAGTCACCTGAGTGACCAAGCTCAGCCCCAGCTTGTGTCTTGGTGCTTCCACATTAGCCCACAGCACTAGCCCAGAGCTTGGGCCATGCAGAGCCATAGGGCTGCTCCTGTGAGGTAGTCCTTCCCTCAGCTCCAACTTGATCTCGGCTTTGGGGTGGGCACTGGGGGCTCACCAGTCCCAGCTGCTCCTCCACCAGGATATCCATCACTGCTCCCTGCTCCTGCTCCCTGGCAGCCCCCCTGCCACAGATCCCAAAGGATTGCTCTGGAGAAGGCTTGGAGTCGCCCCTGTGGCAGCTCTCTGGTTGCCTCAGACCCAACAACGTGGTCCTGAGCTGTGACTCAGCGCTTCCAAAGGCGTGAGCAGCTCTTGGCTTCTATATCTATGGTTTCATAGCTCTGCACAGGCCCCCCTGCCATGCCCCACACTGATATGTGACTCCACGTGTGTATGCTGAGCACCGGCTTGCAGCTGAACTCCCTCCCTCTGTCTGAGCCAAGGCACCAGCTAAATGTCACCTGCCTGTCCTCATCCCCTGGTGCACATGGATGGAAAGGGGCAGCTTGCTGGAACACAGGTCATCCATGCTCTATGGTCCCCTGAGCAGGTAGGGACAGGAGAGGGGACATCAGTGTGTCAATCCCAGACATCCCTGCTTTTAAGGGGTCTTTCACTCACATTTTGTTGCCTGCCATGGAGGGAACAAGGCAGTGTGAAGGCACTTTTTGGTCACTCAGAAGAGGCCCATAGTAGCAGGTTATGCTTGGGACTGCTCAGAGCAGGATTTTGGTTTCCCCACTGTCTCCCAATGGATCAGACACTGGCCAGCCTGGGCTATTCATCCCACACTGGTGGCCACCACAGCACAACTGCAGTTTCACCAGTGACGCGCTGGGGCTTTGCGAGGGGAGGGGGCTCACTCTGGCAATGTATTCAACCCAGCTCAATAAACCGTGTATTAAATAACTACAGGCTGGTGGTCTCTTATGGCTGTTTAACCAGGGGCCATCCCTGAAGACCGTGCTCGGAGCACACTTCCAGGATGAGCCCAGTTTGTGCATTCCCACCCCAATCTTGTTGCACAAACTCACTTGGCCTGTAAACTCACCCCTCAAAGATGGCTGAATCACAGAATGGTTTGGGTTGGCAGTGACGTTAAACACCATTTCATTCCAACCCCATGCCATGGGCAGCAACACTTTCACTAGACCAGGGTGCTTGAGATGACTCGACCCATTTGGAGTCAATATGGGATTGTGCTCCGAGGTGATGGCACGGCACCTTCTCCCCTTGCTCATGGTTTGATGTCTGCTCGTGGCCTCCCATCTCTGAGAGGGACGGAAGACTATCTACTGAGAGTCTACGTGGGTGAGGTCGCTCCAGGTGCGGGCATGGCCAGGGAGGGAAGAGGCGATCTTACCTTACAGCAGCTCTTCAAGCTTCTAGACCCTCAACCTGGACCGCAGCCTCCGAAAATCCGCCGAAACCTCATTAGCAGCACTTAATTGCCGCACAGAGGTGCTCCAGGCGGCCACTCTCCCGCAGCCCCATGGCGGTGCTGCCTGGCTGTCCCACCACCCTGGCTCCCAGGTCCCCCTCCCTTCGCCGCCCCGCACCGCCCCTCGCTCCCGCACCGCCCCCGCACCGCCCGGTGCGGCCGCGGCGGGACCGCCCGGCCCGGCGCTCCGAGGGAGCGGCCGCCGCAACAGGTCCGACCGCGGCCGGACCGCTGAGCTCCGCACCCGCACCCGCACCGGTACCGGCACCGGCATCACACCGGCACCCGCATCCACACCCGCACCGGCACCGGTACCGGTACCGGCACCCGCACCCGCATCCACACCGAACCCTCACCCGCACCCGCACGGGCACGGAACCCGCACCCGCATCCACACCCGCACCCGCACCGCACCGGTACCGACACCGGTACCCGCACCCGCATCCACATCGAACCCTCACCCGCACCGGTACCGGCACCAGTACCCGCACCCGCATCCACACCGAACCCGCACCGGCACCCGCATCCACACCCGCACCGGCACCAGCACCGGCACCAGTACTCGCATCCGCACGGGTACGGAACCCTCACCCGCACCCGCACCCGCACCGGCACCGGCACCGATACCGGCACCGGCACTGGCACCACACCGGCACCAGCACAGCACCGGCACTGGCATCGGAACCGCATCCACACCGAACCCGCACCCGCACCAGCACCGGCACCCGCACCCGCACGGGCACGGAACCCGCACCCGGAGCCGCCCCTACGAGCCGGTAAGGGACCCGCGGGGCTCCGGGGCGGGGGTGGGCGGGGGTCTGTGGTGCTGCCTGGCCGGGTCCAGGCTCCCCGGTCCCCGGGCGGGAGAGGAGGGCGTGTCGGAGCATCCCCCCCTCACACCCCCAGGGTCTGGGGAGGCTGCGACTCCTCAGAGCTCCTCCGAGCCCTTCCCGGCGGTGGGAACAGGCATCGCATAACGCGTTCTTGTTCCCCCACCGGAGAGACGGAGCTGGGGGAGCCCGGTACCTTTTGTAGGGATTCCCGGGAAGCACAACTTCATCTCCCGTGACAGAGCCCACAGTGCCCCAGCGCTGGGCAGGGCCACGGACTAGGCCACGGGCAGCATCCGTCCGGTATGAGCATCCCTCGGGTATGAGCATCCCTCGGGTATGGTACCCTGAGGATGCTCACACCTGAGGGAAGCTGCTCTCACTGGGGGGATCCCATTAGCAGAAGGGTGCTGGTACCAGGGGCACAACTCAGTGCCCGTAATGACATCACCATGGGCCATTTAATTCCCAGGTGAAAGGCTCCCTGGGGCTCTCACCTCTCCCCTCGATTGAGATTTCTTCCCCCCAGGCTGGCCAAGGCAGCAGGAAAGGTGTGGGCAGCACCAAAGGCAGAGGAGAGGTGTCCCACTTGCTTCACCCCTTGCCTTGCCCCCTGGCAGCACTGGGGTGTCCCTTGGGATTCCTACATCACCCCCTTTACCAAAATAGTGGCTTCTCTCTTCACCTCCAACCCCGTGAGTCAGTCTATCAAACCTTACTCTTTGTTTACTTTAAAAAACTAACTCATCTCCAAACACTTCTTTGGCAAACCCCTTGGAAATATCACTTTTACCAGCTCATGGACCAGAAGAGGAGGGAAAGCAAAAGAGCTCCACATCTTGTTATTTAAAACCCCTGTGGTGATTAAGTCAGCCTGATGATCTGTGCAGTCTGACTCATCATTTTCTTTTATACACTCAGTGTTGGTGAGATAGGAATTTAGTGCTGCTGTTCTCCAGCAGCAAACCACCACATCCCCCCTGGAAACTGGCAGCAGGACAGGGCAGAGGCTCCCAGGCCAGACTTGTCTCCACACCTCCATCCTGCAGCACCCTTGGGGACAGGGGGCAGGGGTTTCAATCTCAGCATCTCTATGCATAATTAAACTTAGACCAAACGAAGCTGTTCTGGAAAGGATGGTAGCCAGTGTCACTCCACCCTTGTTTTCCGGGCTCCTGAGTCCGGCCTCCCACCCCTTTGCCAGGGCACATCACACATGAGCCATACACGGTGTTCCAGGAAATAATGCCGTGTCATATCCCTTCCACCCACTGCTTCCCTCCAGCGATGGGAGAGGCTTTGTGGGAGCGCCGAGGGGCCGTCCTGCTGCCCAGGAGCTGCTGCCGCCCCCGGGGAGCTGCCAGCAGCCGTGCTGAGCTGGCCTGCTCCAAGATGACCCTCACCACTGCCACGCCGACCGCCAGCGTGGCCCAGGCTTTCTTCTGCCTCCTGCTCTGCGTCCCCTGGGGCAGCTCCTGCCCGCCCAGCTGCCAGTGCACGGAGCGGGCAGGGGCAAAGGCTGTCCTCTGCAGCTCCCGGCACCTGGAGGAGATCCCCGAGGACATCCCCCGAGACGCGGTGTTCCTCAAGCTGGATGCCAACAGCATCACCAGGATCCCCAGCAATGCCTTCAGGCACCTCTCCCACCTGGAGGAACTTGATCTCTCCAGGAACGCCATCGAGAAGATAGACAGGGCTGCTTTCAAAGGGGTGGCAGCGGGGCTGCGGACCCTCGACCTCTCCAGCAACCGCATCCGCAGCATTCCCAAGGAGGCCTTGCTGGCACTCAATGCCAAGCTCCGGCTGGCCAACAACCCCTGGCACTGCGAGTGTGCCTTGCAGGAGGTGCTGTGGGAGGCACGGCTGGACCCCGACTCTGTCCAGGACATCACCTGCCACACAGCCCCACGGGAGGAATACGTGGGCAAGCCGCTGCTCCAGGTCCTGGATGCCGGCGTCAACTTCTGCAGCGTGCGCCAGAGGACCACGGACGTGGCCATGTTCATCACCATGTTCGCCTGGTTCGCCATGGTCATCGTCTACGTGATCTGCTACGTCCGGCACAACCGGGAGGACACCTGCAAGCACGTGGGTTACCTGAAGGCACTGCCGAGCACCCAGGGCCATGCAGAGACCACCAGCACCGCCCTGTAGTGCAGGGTGGGGGTGCCAGCTCCCAGCTTCTCTGCAGGGAGCCAGTGGCCAACTGGTGGGCTTCAAAGCCTCTTGGTGAGGTTGCCCCACTGCTTACTTCAGCTCTGCAGACAAGTGCCACTGACTGGTCCTCCCCAGCGACACTGGACTGAGCGTGAGCAAACACATGGGACAAGGATGCTGGGGACACCTCACACAGACCTGTCTATGCAGACCGTGTTCCTGGGGACAAACACTCCTGGCCAGACCCTTTTTCCCTACCAGAGCTGGGCTCACAGGGAACACAGCCCTGGCCATGTGCTTGTGGGACAAGTCCAAGCCCATGGTGGGGAGAGATGGGAGTGGGGTGTCTGGGGGGCCAGAAGGTCCCTGGGGTGCAGAGGGTCACTGCAGAGGGGTCACCCCATCCTGGTTCCAATGAGGGACCAGCTTTGCAGAAAGCAGGACATAGTCCCCAAGGCCCTGCATGGCATCTCAGCAGCCTCTGCCTGCCTCCAGCAACCCAGGGCAGGGATCTCCCAAACCTCTGGCTCCTCAATAAAGCCCCCCACACAGGAAAACTCCTGGGGTTTGTGCTGTGTTGGGAGCTGGGTGTCTGGGGAGGAGGGTGGTGCTTGGGGGATTGGAGTTGTCCTATTTCAATCTCTCCCAAAGCAGACCAGACTAAATTCAATGTACCAGCATGACTTCCATTAGATGCCATCCCTTCCACCCTCAGCCCAGCCTGGCACAAGCAGGGACCAGCTGCCCAAATGCATCTGGTACATCTCGCCTTATCTTTCCCTTCCTCAGGGCTGAATTAGAGTTGCTGCTGGTGGCTCAGTGCAATGGAAGCAAATCAAATTCCCCCTCCTCTCACAAGCGAAAAATGGTCCTTACTGGCAGAGCCAGCTGCAGCCACAATGAACAGGGGGAGGAGGGAGGGATGCAGAGGCTCTCCCAGGTCTGGACCCTGAGGCAGCTCAGGCTGTGACACCCCAGTCCTTTTTGCAGGGCTGGCACCTCCTGTGGGTTCTCCAGAGCCAGGGTGGGTGGCTCAGCTCCAGCAGGAGACCTGGGTCTGGGGAAGACTGAGCGATGTTCTGGGACAGTCAGGTGAGGCAGAGGGCCCTGGGTGGGGGGAACAGAGGGGTACCCTCACCCCAGCACACTGCTGTGCTCAGGCCCACCTCATCCTCATGGGCCACCTACTGTCATGGATATGGCCTCATCCCATTCAGGAGTGACTTGCTGGGTGAAGAGATGCGTCTGCCACGGGCAGAGTAGTTTGGGTGTTCACATGGGATGAAGGCTGGGTGCACACAGTTTATTAGAGCTCTGGTTAAGCAAAAGAGTCCCCCAGCAAAGGCGAGGAAAAGAAAAGAAGCCACAGTTTCACCTGGTGCAGTTTTGGGTCTTTCCCATGCCCGTGGTAGCTGGATTGGTCCAAATGCACAGCAGGTTTTCTCGAGAGTAGCTAACCCCATGTGAAGGGGTGCAAGGACCAGCACCCGTCCTTGTACACACCAATGGGTTTGTACAACACACATGTCACATGTCAAGGACAACCCAAACCAGCCACAGCAGAGCAGGAGGGTGGGAAGGCACCCGTGGCAGTGGCACGGGGTGGTGATGCCACCAAAGGTGACACCAAGAGTGGCCACAATGTCAAACCAGATGGTCCTCAGCAGCATCGCAGCATCAGGTGCTGGGCAGCCCAGCCAGAGCCAAGCCTGGACCCACCCTTTCCTGCAGTTTCTCACATTTACTCCCCTCCACCACACACCCGCCCTGGCAGCTCATGCTCTGCTCAGTCTCTTCCTTCCCTGGCTTTGTGCAACCTCTGGCCACAGCCACTGGCAGCTCTGGGTCCCTCCTGGCTGGAGATTGCCAAGTGTCAGGTCCCAGCAAACCCTGGGAAGCACCTGGGCACCAGGCACCTTGTGTAGGACATGGCTCTGGAGCATGGTGGGAGAACTTTCCCAGGAGAAACAACACCAAAGCAGAGTCTCAGCCGCTTCACCAGCCCCCAGACGAGGCTGCAGGGAACCCTGGAGCATCCTCCTCCTCCTCCTCCTCCTCCCCTTCCTGCAGAGTGCACAGTGAGCCACTGCCTGGCTGATGCTGCAGCCACTCCTGGGCTCTGTGGTCCATCTTCAACTGGATGCCCAGCTCACCCCGGTCCTGGCAATGAGCTGAGCATATCTCAGGCACCTCAGGTGGTTTTCAACTTGAGCACCTTGGAAAGTGGCTCCCTGGCGCTGGAGTAGAGCAGGAAGGAGCCCTCGGCGGTGTGAAACACCTCCCAGTCTCTACAGCCGACCGTGGGGAGGTGGTGGGCTGCCACGAAGCCTTCATAGCCTTGCCACCTGCATGGGGAGGGCAGTCAGCTCCTGGGGCACGAGCTGGGCAACTGGGAGGGGCAGGAAAGCCGAGCCATGGGGCTGGCATCTCCCACCTCCACCCTGGTTCAGGGTGGGATGTCCCTCCCTGGGGCTTCCCGTTCCTGTCTGAAAGCAGGGAGCAGTTCTATCCATCCTCCCTGGGCAGATGCACCAGGCTGTGCCCGTGCAGGGTCTCTCCTGGTTGGGACAGCCCCCCAAGCCCCCCACCCCTGCCCTCCACAGTACCTGTAGATAATACTGTTAACGGAGAAGGTGAAGCCATCGAAGGAGTTTGCTACCACCAGAAAAGAGTCGTCTCCCACCGAGAAGAACTCCCAGTCCAGGGCACTAGGCATGAAGCAAACAGAGGGACAAGTGAGGTGGCCCCTGCGTGGCCAGCCAAAGAAGGGGCTGTGTGTCCATGGGGCTGAGCCCACCCCACCCCAGTCACCACCACCCTGATGACACACAAACCCCCCTGCTCTTTCCAGGCTGCTCCAGAAAGAAAACCACCCTTGTTTCCAAATCCAGGGCCTTCTCCCAGGGGGGTTGAAATGAGATGATCTTTAACATCCTTTCCAACCCAAATCATTTTATGATTCTGAGACCCCTGTGTTGCTCAGGGGAAGGATCTGGACTGAGGATCACCCTGACCACCTAGCACAGGTACCTGTAGGTGAGAAGGTCCTGGAATTTAACAAACATCTGGGCAGTGATGTTCAGCTCATAGATGGAGGAGTTGATGGCATAGAAGTTGGAGGGTGCTGGCATCCCACTGTCATAGCTGTGGCTGTTGGCAACAGCCAGGAAGACTCTGTCTCCAATACGAAAAACCTCCCAGTCAGCAGCACCAAATGTCTGTGAAGAAGAAGGCCATGAGACAAGCTGGATGTGCCTGGCTTGTTTAAACCCAGAGGGGAACTGGGGAGCAATGGCCAAGCCTTACCAGGATAGACTGGAAGAGCTGGAAAGAACCACTGAGCCAGATGTAGATGTGTGAGTAGATCTTAGTGGACGTGCCATTGAATGTGTTAGCTACAGCCAAGAAGGAATACGGTCCGATGGTGAAAAATTCCCAGTCGTAGGCTCCAGAGGTAGGAATGGTCTGGTTAGTTTCAAACAGCCCTGTCCTGGGGTTCCACCTGTATATCACACTATCTATATTGTGGTTGTTCCCTGGGGAAGACACATGGACAGACGTGCACCATGAGGGAAAGGATAACTGGCTTGTCTAAGAAAAAGCTTGGGCTATGTGACTATTTTCCAGCAGGTCACGAGGCTGTTTGGTAGCCACGTGTTGCTGCCTAAGTTGCTGAAGAAACTCTACAGCCTCCATCCCTACCTAGTATCTCCACCCATACCTAGTGCCTCCATTCCTGTCTAGACCCTCAATCCCTTCCTAGAACCTCCATCCCTACCCAGAGCCTCCATCCCATGGAACACACCAGCAGTTTGTCCAGAGTGGAGGCTGGCAGCTTTGTGGCAGCCCTGGCAGAGGAGGGACAGGTGGGTGCCATCTCCCCATACAGGCAGTACCCCAGAGGCACCATGCCAGTGTCCCAGGGTGGCCAAGTCCTGCTGGCTGTCCCATGGGGTGGCTCTGTGTAGTGGGACCAGTCCCTTAGAGCCATGCCTCTAAGCTCCCAGCATCGTGGGCTGGCCCCAGCACTAAAAGATGTGCTCCATCCAGCTCCTGGGCTCTGCTCGAGCATCTTGACCCCACACCTGCGTGGGACCCAGCTGGCTTTACATCCTCATTGCAACAGAAGGGACTTGGGCAGGAAAGGCTGCAGGGAGAATGTGTGGGAATGGCCACAGGGATAAGTAGCAGCTCCTCAGGGACTGACCCTCCACTTCCCTCCAAAGGAAACATCCCCAGTTTGGCTTAACCATGATGGTCTTAACCCCTGCCTGAGGTACATGGCTGCCAGTGGGACCACACTGCCATGGGAGTAGGTCTCATCCAAAATGGCCATGGTGGTGTCCCACAGGTGACACATGGAGCTCCAAGGCCAGCTCACAGGTGCCCAAGGAACCTGCCACCAGCTCCAAACTTGGTGCCAGAGGAGCTGATTCCCCTGAAGCCAGCTCTGATGGCAGGGAAGGAGCCCACTGGCCCAGCGTGTTGGACCCATCTGGGAGCATCCTGAAGAGCCAGGGCTGTGCTATTGACCCATTCATCCCTCCATGACGAGGAGTGCATGTCCCAGCCCAGAACAACTCAGGGCCTGGGAGGGGAACAAGGCTGGATCATATCTGCAGGGTGCCCAAGGAGAGAGGGAGGGAGAGAGAGAGGGAGGGATGTCAGCAGGCTCACACTCAGCTTTCCTCAGTTTTCTGTGTGTAAAAGACTCAGCCTGGGGTGCTACCAGGTTATGTAGCATTGGGGATAAAAAAGAAAAGCAGAGAGATTCAGCACAGACACTGTCCCCACTCTTGTCCTCATCCTCTGTTGTCAAAAATCCAGAGGGGGACTGTGTCAGCCACTTCCCCACATGCTTTTCTCTCCTATAATGGGAGAGTCTGCAAGGCTTCAGGCTTCCTGAGGGACAGCACCATCCCAGCTGCGTGCACATCTGCCTGGCTTTGCCCTGCACTCCGCTCCAGCAGAGGATGTGCAGGGAGCTCTGGGGTTTCCACAGCAATGGGAGGATGCTCTCAGAAGGTCCCTGTGGTGGGGCACCTGCCATAGTCCCAGATGTCACCCCAGGCTCTGTAGGGAATAGGAGGGCTGGGTACCTTCTCTGTGGTTGACCACGGCGAGGAAAGCCTCTCCCTCAATGACAAAGGCCTCCCAGTCCCTGGCGCTGTGCGTGGTGATCCGCTGGTATGTGATGAACTTTGCTTTCCTGTGGCTCCACTTGTATATCACAGAGAACTCCTGACCCCTCTCATTCTGCTCAAAATTCGCCACTGCTAGGAAGATCTGAAAAGGAACGAGCAGGACAGCCTGGTTTTCTGCTCTCAAAGGAGGACAGACAATGGGCAGGGGGGAGGTGGGATGGGGGACTAGGGATGAGGTGGCTGGTGTATGACAAGGTGGCCCTGGCTGGGGTCCCTCAGCAGTCCCCAGGTGGCACAGTGCACTCCAAGTGGGGACAGGGCCCAGTGGCCTGCAGGGGTCTTTGTGCATGGCAGGGACACGACTCTTAGACAAGGGGACGGAGAGCTGAGCTGTGTCTGCTTGTGCATCACCAGCCTCAGGAATGGGGAGCATCAAATGGGCTGGGGAGGGAGGGGGGTTTGGGCTACCAAACCTTCCTGTAAGGAGAAGTGGCTCAGAAGAAAAACTGCAGATATGATAATGATAACAACAATAATAATGATAACAATTCCCCAAGACAAAACATATTCCAGACCAAGAAACCCCTGTACAAATGTCAGGAGCAGCCGTGGTGCAGCAGAGGTGAGCAAGTGCAAGACGGGGAGCACATCCAAGGTCTGTCTTGCTGGCTCTGCCACTCCCGTGTCCTTCAGACAGAGTGGCAAAGGTTATGCCCCAGTCTGGGCCACAAAAAGGCACAGGACCATGGCCCTCAAGGAGGAAACAGTCAGTGGGGCCTCTCCTGCCTCCTGGCCCATGCAGGACCCTGCCAGCACCAGCCCAAGGCTTTGTCCAGCCAAGGAGCAGCCACAGGGCTGTGCTGGGTCCCCCCATACCCCAGGGAAGGTGCATCCCCAGAACTGCTCTCTCTGAGAGCCCCAGTTGAGGGAGTCTCTTTGAGGCATCTCTAGGAACAGTTTCAGTGGGAAGGGAGACATCTAGCTCCAGCCCCACAACTCAGAAGTCTGTGATCCCTTGCTGTCCACTGACGGGGGCCACTAGAGTGCCCACACTGCCCATGGGGCTCTTCACCCCATCCCAGTGGAGCACCAGCAGGTCCCAGTGCAGTAACAAGGTGTTGCATCCCACCTGCAATGTGTGCAGGAAACCTGGGCTACTGCAGACCCCTCTACTGCTGCTGGTGCAACCCTCTGTGGCCATCATCTCCACGCAGAAGCGTGCCCAGCACGGGGTTTAGCTGCTGGTGGGAACCACCTTGAGACTCCTAAGTGTTCCCTTGTGCTGCCCATGAGGCTGCACTGGAGTGCTGGAAGCAGTGTTGGGAATGTCAGGCATGTTCCCAGCCCAAAGCCAGCACTGCAACACAGCTGCTCTTCCAGGGCTTGACTGAGTTCTCTTCAGGACCCCACCATGAGGGATAGTCCAAACCATCATGCTGCCCATCAGGGATGGTCCCCATTATCACATTCCCCCACTACCAACAGGGGACATGGCCTGTTTGTATCCAACCAGCAAAGCTGCTGGTGCCACCACGCCTGGAGGCAGGAATTTTGCCCATCCCTCTGTTCCCCTAAGCACGTGGTTGGCAATGGGGGAACCCTGCAGCCACCCTGGTGACAAAGCCAGAATACATCATGCCAGAGAGGGGATGATCCCAGCTCCCCAGGAGCCCTGCACAGGGCTGGCTCTCAGCAGATGGCTTGTTTGAGGCTCCTCCAAAGTGATAAGCAGCTTCCCAGGGAAAGGAACAAGGCAGATAACTCTTCTCAAGTCCCACAGCACATTGCCCAGGGGAGCAGAGGTGGCTATGAAGTCCCAAAATGATTTAAAAGCATGAGAGCTTAAAAATGCAGGGTTGGACTCAGCGGGTCTCAGGAGGGAGCTGCAGGCTCTTTAAGACCACAGGCAGATCTCTGAGACACAGTTACATACTCTGCCAGCATCAGGTGCTGGAAATGTCCTGGGTGGATGTAGCTGTGTCTCAGCAAAATAGTAAAACACAGCAGACAGCCCAGAGATGAGCGAGCATTCCCTGGAGAGATCCTCACTGGCTAACTATGTGTATCAGTGTGACTCCATCAAAGAGAGAAGAGGGAAAGAGCCACCCCCTAAACTACACCCAAGACTCTGTGCTTCAGAGAAGCCAGTGTTGGGCAACTGCAGTTTCATACACTGAACCATGGAGGCACCTTCCAGGCAGACTCACCTTCTTCCCGATGGTGAAATACTTCCAGGACTGAGCTTGGTAGGTGGGGATGTTCTGGTAGGGCACAAACTTCCCATCAGTCCACTTGTAGATGGCTGATCCTGGGGGGGTGATCCGGTTGGCCGTGGCTGCAAACAGCCCCACCTCTGGGATGGTGAAGACCTCAACACCCATCGTCTCCGAGTTGGTCACCAGGTTCTGGTACTCCTCCACATAGTCCAACCTGTGCTTGACTGGGAGACCACATGAAAAAGGAGAGATGAGGTTAAAACCAAAGGATTTTGGCTGGAGAGGAGCCCCATGTGGCACCGAGCCAGCTCGGTGGCACTTGCTGCTCTGTGGAGCTTTATGGGGAAAACGAAGGTCCTGGTGTCACTGAGGGTGAAGGGCCAAACCAAGGCGGTGGTAAAAGGTCTGATTCCACCTTGATGGGCAGCACATCCAGGCCTGTCCATCCCTGCCTGTTTTCCAGTGGAGGGCAGGGCTGTCTCCTTGTGGAGCAGGAAACAACCCCATGCCATAGATCTTGATTGCTTTGATATATTTACCCTCGAGAGAACAAGGAGAAGAGAAGAGGAAGAGACCTACAGTGCACTGGTTAGCCCACACCCACCTGCAGCAAGCCTGCCCCAATTGTTGGCTCTGGCTGGAGTCAGCAGGAGCTCTGGGAGAGGTTAGAGAAGACTTAGATGGAATTAATATCAGAAACGGGAGCAGAAACCTTCAGGGTGGCCCCAAAGACAGATGTCTGGGCACTAGAAGGGACAAATGGCAGGAGAATGGCCAATGTTGGTGGCACCAAGGTCAGTAAGATCCCAGCATGAGGTCACCTTGGGGAAACAAGGACATGGTGCCAATCCTGATGACTTTCAGAGGCAGGGAAGGGTAGGGGATCCAGCCACTGCCAGCTCCTGTGGGGGAGCAAGTGGCTCATCCAAACCCACCCAGTGGGTGTCAGCAGAAGAAAAATGGAAGAGGAGAGAAGGGAAGGATGGTTTGGCTGGGGGCATATCCCATCCTCCATGTGCTCTCCAGGGATCCTGGGCAGACAGCGGGTGAAATCCATTTCATTACCAAATAACATCCATCCACCCAGGCTCTAGTTGCTTTTTCCACCTTGGTGCTCCCACTGTTTTCCTCACAAAGTGTCCCAACAGAGCTGGGATGATATGGGTACCTACCTCTGCTACCCTCCTGATGCCCCTCCAGTATTTCTGGCAGTTTATGGGTCTCTCTGCTCCTCCTTGTCCACCCCACCAGCACTTCAGTACAAGGAGCACCAGCCCCTTTGGGAACCCACAGCACGGAGCACCCCAACACCCTGAACATGGCTCTACATGGGGTGAGCCGTCCTGCTCACAAAGACCAGGAGTTCATCCTGCCCAGAGAAGCCCCAGGAGAGATGGATAAGAAGAAGGTGGATGGACCACAGAGGCACTTGAATCCAGAGCTGCTCTGGAAGTGTTGGTGTAGGCACTGAGAACAAAGCAAAGCCTGGCCAAGCAGGTGAGAGGCAGGGGGACAACCCAGCCCCCTCACCCTGCTGCTGATTCCCATCCCAAAGTGGTCTCAAGGGCAAATGTCAGCTCCTGCTCTGCTGCAAGTCTGCCTCCCTCCCCAAGAGTGCCAGAACCTCCCCAGCAGTACCTTCCAGCATGGAGACCCAGGTGCTGCCGTTGCAGAGGTACAGCCCTCGTCGGGAGGCATTGAACCAGAACTGCGCCTTCTCCTGCTTGGTGCAGCGTGGACGGGACCCCAGAGTCACCTTCGTGTCAGTCTCTGGCCAGGAGAGGAGGGAGGCAGGAGCCTCTTAGCAAACACAGTGGAGGAGCAGAGAGGCAGGAGGAGTTGGATGTCCTGGTCTCATACTGACAATGGGCACCAGGGAATGGGGAAATGGCATCCCAGCACCAATCTGGGAAGACATAGACTGGGAAAACCCTGTATGTGGCCACTGACACGAGCCCAGCACTGCCAAGGGATCTGGGCAGGGACACCCTGTCTTTCCAGAGGAGTTTTGGACAGGGATCCCACCCTTGTAACACCCTCTTCCCCCCTGCTCCTGCCCCATGCTCTGCCCCACACAAAGACCCTTCCTCACAGAGGCAGAGATGGCAGACAGAGGCACCGGGGGGAACTGACCGTAGGGGTATTTGAGCACCTCGTTGCTCGCTGGTTTCACGGGGACATCCTGAAGGACAGTGGGGACAGAGAGCGTTGCTACTTTGAAGTTCACGGTGGTGCATATCTGAGGGGTGGCATCTGCTCCTGGCAGCAGGACAAGCTGCCTCAGCAAGCCCTGGGAAAGCGGGAGCAGCAGGATGGAGAGCAAGTCCAGCAAGACCACGGAATGGGAACTGCAGGTGATTTCACTCCTTGGAGTTCCTGCCCCGACTCACGCCCGTTTCCCCTCCCTCCTAGGACGTGGAAGTCTCCATAGGATTCACGCACATTTATCAAATCCCAGATGCCCAGCTCAGCCAATCTAACAGCTGGTGTTGGGGGAGCATCGGCATGGGGCTCAGAGCTGCTGCTTTTCACTGCTTTCACGTGGGAAGGACCCACAGCTGCCTCTTTTTCCTGTTTCCTTGTGGCACAAGCCCTGCCAGCATAGAGGGGCGAGAGGGGGCCACGGGTCACCCCACAGCCGGCCACCCCACACCACGGGGCACCTACCGTGAACACGCCTTTCCTTCTCTGCCTGTTGCCCAGGTAGAAGTTGGCTCTCCTCACCGACAGCGAGGCTGGAAATGGTGTCTCCACCACCCTGGGGATGGGCAGAGAAGGGACATAGGGACAGTCTCGGAGGGGATGCTGGTGGAGGAGCATCACCCTGCCCGCCCTCCTGAGCCACCCCCGCCGCTTCCCATAACCTACACATCCTTGGGGATGCTGCAGTCCACCGTCAGCGAGAAGGACTGGCCGGACACAGCCAGGACGAGCGTGTGCCACTGGCTGTCGGACAGGGAGACGTTGTGGAAGGTGACCCTGCTCTGCCACCCGCCGGCGCGCCCGGGGCTCCAGAAGAGGAAATGCAGCTTGTCGGGGGCGAAGCGCATCCCCAGCAGCACCGCGGGGCTCTGCTCCGGCATCAGCGTGAAGATGTACTCGTTGCCCTGCGGGAGGGCAGGGGCTCAGAGCTGCGGGATGCGGCTCGCCCTGCCCTGTCCCTGTCCCTGCCCTGTCCCTGCCCCGGCGCTCACCTGGGCAGGGATGCCGAGCGCCCGCAGCGTGACGATGATGGAGAACTCCTCGGGGAAGCGGTCGCAGTGGATGAAGAGCCGGGAGGCGGGGAAGCCGAGGGCTCGGGGCCGCGAGGGGCTGAGCTGGAAGCCGCGCAGCCCCTGCACCTGGAACACCCGCACGCCGGCCGGGGCCACCTCCGAGAGGATGTCCAGAGGGCGCAGGTCTGTGCCGAGAGACAGCCCGCCCTGTCCCACTGCCCCAAGCAGCCTGCTGGCCCGTGACTGGGGTCTGCCCCGAGCCCCTGCTTTGGGGCCAGAGGGAATGTTTTGCCCTCCGGACGCCAAGGCTCGCATGTCCATCCCCACGGCAGGAACACCAAGTGTGCGGAACCATCCCACTAACACAGCTCTGAACGCTGTCACCAGGGCTGGGACCTGCCAGCCAGGCAGTGCCACGCTGCCACCAGCTTCCTCGGGATATTCCAGCACCAGCTACCACAGCCAGAGCCAGGAGAGCAGGCAGGGACCCAGGGATCTCATCCCATCCCTGTCCTCAGGGCGGTGGGGACAGCTCTACCCCTCCAGTCCCCAGTTCAGGCTCTCCCAGCCCAGCCCTAATTGCACACACGCACACATACTCCCTCAGCAGGTACCAAAACCGCTCATTATAAATAATTAATCTCTCCCCAGGAAAAAAGAAAACAACACCGTGGCGAGCCCCAGGGCATCATCCCGGTGAGAACACACCGTGCATCAGCACCACAGAGTGCCAGCCCACGGAGCAGTGCCAAGGGTGACAGTCGGTCTGATGTCTCAGCAAGCCCCGTGCTGGCAGCCACAGGAAAGGCTGTACCTGCTGTGGGGGCTTCTCCCACCTTCCTGGCCCTGGCACCCTCCTGGTTTTAATTTTTAATGCTTCCCTGGCAGACCTGCAGCATCTGCAAAGAAGGGCAATGATGCCCAGGGGATGAAGCAACACTTGGCTACACTAGAACATCCTTGATTCTGTCTGAATCCCGCTGAGACCCAGCTTTTAGCTCCAATTTGTACTAATAAATCCGGGCTGCTGGGGCACAGTGGGAGAGCTGGGAGGGAGGGAGCAAGGCTGGGCCTTGTGTCTGAATCCAAAACAGCTGGAGAAGGGAAGCGCTTCCTCCGGGCTCCCCTGGCCAGCCCAATTCCAGGTGAGCAGAGCAAGGAGGAATCTGCTCATGTGGCTCCATCCAGCCCAGAGCAGGGAGATCAGTGAGCTCTTTCCCATCCTGGCAACTCTGTGTGCCCCCTGCTCAGCCCACCACTGGTTTTAGCTGTTCCTAAAGCAAAGCCTCAGTGGGGGAGGTTTAACTCAAACAGCTTACTTGAGAAACACACCACTCGAGGAATGGCAAGCTTCTATTTTTTTCCCAGCAAAAAGTACAAGCTGAACTCAGGCTTGAATTTGCAGAGGGGTTTAGGAGCCCCCAGCTGCCCCTGGGGTGGTGCAAGTGAGCTGGAGAACAACCCAGCTGGGGACCCAGGAAAGGACCAAGTCCTAAAGCCAAACCCAAATCTCTAAACCCAAAGATGTGCATCCCAGTCTGCCTCCCACATCTGCCACTGCTAAGGCTGGGAGAGCAGCTGGGGTGCTCCAGCCCAGCCCGGGCAGGGCATGTGGTGCCCAGTGACCTCATGCTGGGGTCCCCAGCACAATGGTGGGGCCCTGACACCCCCGGGGTCCCAACAACCAAGGCTGCTTGGAAACAGCAGGGACATTCCCAGAGACACCTGAGCACCTCAGGGAAGAGGCAGTGGGCAGAAACTCTCCGGTCTCTCCCAGTTGTCCTTCTCACATCATCTGTGCTGTAATAAAATGCAAATACAGGCACCATCAAAGTGGGACAAGTCCCAAGCACACAGAGCCTGGGCCCCAGCAGCCCCAAAACCTGAGCTTAGATTTCACTGCCCACCCAGCACAGGGATGGGGATGGGACAGCGGAGCCAGGGCACAGGGATCCTCTTCAGCTCAGGCTCCTCTTGGAAATACCACTGGAGCTGCCAGCTCCTTGGCTTGGGGTGGTGGGACAGAGATGTTTACTCCCAGACGGTGTAGGTTGTGTCTGTCAGAGCGCAGGAGAGTCTGGGACGGGAGGGACTTTCCAAGGGGACTTCATGGCTCTCTTCTCCTCCTTCCAGCCCTTCCCTTCTCATGTTGTCCCCAGGCCCAGCAGACCTTGGGACAATGTTTGTGCCACAGGGACAAGCACACAGTTCTCTCCATGGCTCTGAGAGGGTTGCCATGGTGGGGCTGCAGGTGCAGGAATGACCCCCCTACCTGCTGTCCATGGGTGCTGGCAGGCTGCAGCACCTGAGCCATAACTGGCACTGAAACACTGGGGCTGGGCTGCCAGCGAGAAACTGACCCACCTGGGGCAAGCCCCCCTGAACAGAGCACACCTCCTGGGGTCTGCCCTGGCAGCATGGGGAACATCCCACCCATGGGAACACACGGGTCCTAGCACGTTTCTCAGCAGGGCTAACACCTGCCTTGAGACCCCCCTCCCGGTGCAGCCCACCCACCCACCCGAGACCCTTTGCCCCTACCTGTGCAGTGCTGCCACGTCCTGCCTCCTCGGATGAAGCCCCCGCCGCTGGCCCAGCCGAGGAGGATGACCCAGAGCAGCAGTGGAGCCAACATCGGGGGGCTGATCTCAGGGGGTCCATCCACTGAGATGGGAGCCCCTGCTGTCCACTCCTTCCTGCCCTGGCTGGCGCTGCTTGGCTCAGCTCCTCGTGGGGTCTTGCATGCTCTGTAGTGGGATCCCCCCCAGAGCACCCCAACACCGATCTGTCCTCCTTGGGGATGTGTCACCCCAGGCTTCTAAACCTCGGCTCTGCCATTGCCTTTGGTGGGCAACACCCCTGGGGTGGTAGGGAGGTTTGGGGTCCCTTGGGGCGGCCACCGAGGCAGTGCTGGCTGCAGGCTCTGCACAGACATTTAAATGAGAGGTCGGTGGTGGGAGAGGAGGAGTCCCAGCTCCTCCGAGAGCTTTTATCTTTTGCCCAACCCTCTCTGGAAGGCGGCTTTGGGGAGGGATTTTTTAATCATTATTTTTCGCTTGCTTTCTTTGCTTCCTTTCATTTCTGGTGATTCATTTTTCTGGGCTCACGTGGGAGTAGGTGGGAGATTCACCCCTGCCTGAAGACATCAAGGTGGGAACCTCCTGCCCCTAAATGTCTTGGTTTTCTGGCAGCACAATCCCAGCCTGTACTGGATGAGAGACCCTCTCCCCTCTCCGGACCACCCCCCCATGCCCAAAAATAAGCCAGACCCCACAAAGTGCATATTTCCCCCCCAAAATGATCCCGAATAAGTGATGCACAGCCCGTGCCTCAGGCAGGGCTCCATCCCAAGGGCTGGCCACCAGAACCGGCCCTGCTGCCAGAATGCCACCAGTTCGGAAGCCCTCGAGGTTCCGCCGTTCCAATGGGAGCGACAGCAGTGGAAAAACTCCCTGCACGCAGCGAGCTCTGCTGGGCTCCTCCAGCCACAGAACAAGTCACTTCCATTCCCCAAACAATTGAAACGGGCTCCCACCACACCCCCCCCCCCATCCCCAAAGCCTTCCCACAAGGCGAGCTCTAGAATGGAAAGCGGATGGCCAGGACCGAACGCCAAAAATTGTGTTGCAGACTGGGGGTTTCACCAGCGAGGGTCAGGCAGAGCTGGACCCACGGCTGTGATCACTGTCCACACCCCAAAACCTGCTGTGCTGGGACTGCGAGGGTGCAGCCCAAGAGGTGCACCCCATGCAGGAGCCTGCACCTTGGTCCTAAATCCTCAGAGAAGCTGTACCAAACCCCAAGGCACCAGAATGTTGGTGCCTCCATCTCAGAGCCTGGAGAGTGGCTCTGTGCTTGTCCAATAGCCCAAGTAGGGCTGCATGGAGCTCTTCGTCCCCAAAAAACCCTCCCTTTGGGCATCCCCCAAATTAGGGCTTTACTGGGAACAGGATTAAGCAGAGCTTAAGCAGAGCTTAACCTCGCTGCAGAGAGAGCTGTGGAGGCGAGGCACTGCTGGCTCCCCACCATCCTCATCCTCATGCTGGGGATGGTGTCCAGTGGCACAGCCACAGCCAAACCTGGGGGTCCCCAATGGCAGCTGAGGGTCCTGAACGTGAGCTGCTGGAGGTGACCACAAAGGATGCAGGAGGCACAAACCATTCCATCTTCCCTGACAGGCTCAGCCCTTCCTGATGCTCCCCACAATCTTGGGGACACCCGCCAGGACTGGGATTGGCAGTCCCACCTCCCTGGGACCCCAAGCCATGGGAGGATGGGGACTGGTGTCTCTCTGGCAGAGAGGTGGGTGCGTTGGAGAGGAGGCCCCTGTCAGGTTGGCACCGGGGAAACTGGGACAAATGAGAATCAGAGCCACCACATCTCCCAGGGCTGCACACATGTGTCAAGTTAAGCGTGGCTTTGGGAGCTGGCAGCAGCGCCCTGAGCAGAGGATGGATTTGGGGAAGGCTCCCTCCGAGGCTCTGCAAGGGTCCGGGGATGGAAGGAAAATTCTGCCAGACATTCCAGGGCAACTGGTTTTCCAAAGAGGATGCAGTTACCTTTGAGTGCTTTCTTGGCCAATAAAACAGTTGGTGGGAACCTCTCCAGAGCCAAGGACACAGCTGTGGGTGTCCCCCCCAGACACAAGGAGATCTGTGGCCTTCCAGGCAGGAGGGGGGAAAGTGAAGCCCCCACCGATGACCACAGAGGACACAGTGGGCTCAGTCTTCTCTATGGCCACATTAATGAACCTGGTGAGGACTGGGATGGTGATGGTCCTCAAGGGTATTGCCATCCTTGTGCTGGGGATGCTGGCATGGCAGGAGATGGTGGAGAGGCTCAGGCAGTGCCCGACACTTTCCTCCCTGCTTGGGGAACCGAGCTGGTATGTGAAGTAAGGACTGGGACACATCGCTGCCCGCTGTCACGTTAGGTCCAGGACCTGCTCCATGTCCCAAGGACAGTAGGAAGTGGTCTGCAAAACAGTTCCTAAACCACACAGGCACACATTCCTATGTGCAGAAGCAAGCGCGAGGGGATGAAATAAAAGAGACAAACAGTGAGACGTTTGCCTAATTTGCATGGGGCGTAAATAAAACCATGTGGCAGATCTGAACAAAACGATCCTTGGGTTTTCACCAGAAAGGTCTGGCCATCCCTGGGTTAGGAAAGGTTGAGAAATCCATCTGTAGGCAATCCATTCCAAGCAGAGCTTTCACGCAGGGGACAGTGCAAGGAGGGCACCTCACCGACGCCAGGGACAGGCTGGGCCCTGCACACGGGGGAACGTTCCTGCTCTTCCAAGGCTGTAATTCATTCCTTATTATTTGCAGACACAAAGTCTTGTTTCAGGGCTTCATGCCTTACTCATTTCAGTCTTTATTCCTGACATCTGTATGGAATCAGAGAATCCTTTGAGTTGGAAAAGACGCCTAAGACCATTGAGTATTTCTCCCTGAAACACAGCATGCGTACAGGCACCAGCCAGGGCAAAGATTTGAGGGACCCTGTGAGTAACCAACAGACAAATACCCATCTCGTGGTGTCCCCAACCTGTGTCCACCCTCCTGTCTGCACTGGCAGGGCCAGGGGAGCCTGCCACAAGCACATCCCTGGGTATGGAGCTGGAGGTCAGCAATGAGTGCATGGAGCCAGTCTCACCTGAGCAGCAGGGTGGGGATGAGCCCTTTGGGATCAGTTTTGAAGGGAATTGTTCTCAGAGCGACATCCCAGATTGCAGTTCCCCAGATCACAGTTTGGGTTGAGTAACTGGAACACCTTCCCAGGATGGCAGGAGGAGTCCTCCCTCCTCAGCTGTTTCTGAGGCTCCTCTCTTGTCACCTCTGCCCTTTCTCCCAGGCTGAAAATCTTCCCTCTGTTTCCTGGAGCAACTTCAGCTTCCTGAGTCCAACCCACCAACATAAAGTGGAATCCCAGAAAGAAATCTCCACACCAGGAAACCTGTCAGTGTTGTAAAGAAGTGTAAATGTCTTTAACCCCAATCCCTTTCAAAAACTGAATTCCCAGAAGTTTCAGAGAGGTTCTGCCAGGAAAAGTTTTGTGAAGGACTGGGAGGATTGCAAAAGGCACTGTTTTTAGGAAAACCACCAAAAAAAAAAGAAGCACAAAGCCGCCCCAACACGGCAAGTCCTGCAGCAAGTCCTCCTCTGGGAGCAGTCCCCGCCGGGCAGCAGCAAACCACCAGCATTGCTCACAGCCCAGAGCCCTCCATGTGCACACATCCACTGCCAGCCCCAGGGAATGAGGGAGTCGGGAGCCCCTGGCAGGGCTCCCAGGCTTTGGCCATGGCAGTGGGTCGCAGGCCATGTCCCTGCCCAGGCAGCGAGGAGCAAGCCGAGCATCCTGCCCCGCATTTGGAGGACACATGGCAGCTGAGCTGGCAGGCTCTGAAAGGGCTCCAAGAAGCAGGCACTTAACTTTCACCAGCACAAGGGAAAAGACAGGCTTTGAGACCGTGCTTCCTCACCCGAGCTGTTCCAGGGAGGGCTGTGCAGCACCCTGCAGCTGCATCTCCCCTCGCCTCCTGCATGGGACCTACAGCCCTTCACTAGCACCTGTCCTCGGTGACACAGTTGTTTCAGTTTTTGTCACCTTTCCCCAGTGTGCCCAAACCTGTTGGAGGGTCTGAGCCACCTCCCTCCAGCCACAGGACACCCAGACTCAGGACTTCCCAGTAAGGCAGCTCCATAGAGACGGAGGGCATCCAACCCAGGAAACCACGAGCACACCAACTAGAGAAATGGTTATTCTTTTGTAGGTCTCAGGTCTGCAGGGCGAGAGCAGGAGAGGGACTCACACATCACTTGGTGTGACCTGGACCCCCTGCTCCAGCTGCAATGGGGAAGCTCTGTTTAGTTTTGAGTACAGCTGAGATGCCCCTGCAAAGGGAATAAACAGCATTCCGGAGGCCAAGGGGAGGGAGGCAACATTCCTGTTCCATGCTTACTGCCTGTGCTCTATGCTCCTTCAGCAACAGCTCTTGTCCCAGGACGGTGAGGATGTGCAGGGCAGGTAGAGCTTGGAAACATCTGAGCCTTCCTGGATCAGGAGTAGCAGCTCCCCAGGCTGAACACACACACAGCTGAGGGTTCTGCATGGGGAACTGTCAGCCGTGCCAAGCAAACGCTGTGATAAGTGCCCTGTGCTAAGTGTTGTCCAGAGACATTGTGGACTCTCCATCCCTGAAGGTGTTCGAGGCCAAGCTGGGTAGAACTTGAAGCAACATGGTCTAGTGGAAGGTGTCTCTGCCCGTGGCAGGGGGCTGGAATGAGATGAACTTTAATTTCCCTTCTGACACAAACCATTCTGTGACTCTACAATTCCATGATCTCTCTCTACAAGCTGCCTTGGGGTAACACCTGAGCCCCGGGGCTGGTTCTGGCACGGGGAGAGAAATCTCCCTTGGCTGTGCTGGGGGAAACCCTTCTCTGCCTTTGCTTGTAGCCCTTTGATCAGTGGCAGTGACCACACGCCCCAGCTCACAGCGGGCGGATGGTGGTAAAAAATGCCACAGCAGGGAACCCCAGGGCTTTACCCCTACATGCCTGGGCCCAGTGGGGACTGGCAGGGATACAAAATGGGAAGCATGGCACTGCTTGGACCGAAGTGAGCCCATCCCTCCCTGGCTAGGGACCAGTCAACACCTTCTCTCCCAGAAGTCCACCTTAGATTGCTCAGGGCGTTAAGGGAACATCACAAGCCTCGTCCCAGTGCTGGCAGCAAATCTAGACTGGGGCCAGGTCCTCCCTCCTGCCCAGAGCACGGGCACGCTGAGGTTCCTGCAGTGAAGAACAGCAGCTTTAGCACCATTTCGCTCTGCCCCCTGACACAGAGAACCACAGCCAATTTTATCACTCACTCATAGGACGATGTCAAGCTTTAATTATTGCACGAGCGATGACTGAGGCTCAGGAGGAGCTGGTGGGAGTGGGAGGCAGCAGGGTGGGCAGCAGGCTCAGGGGGCTCTCAGGGTCCAAGGCGGGTGCACAGGCAGCCACACTCACTCTGCCCACCCGCCGGCAGCCGAGTGCGGCTCCATCCCCACCGACATCCGGCAGGGAAGGGAACAAAGGCAGAGAACAATTGCTATTGTTTCCCAAGACTTTCTTCAGGGCAGTTCTTCCAGTGCAGTGCTGCTGCCCAGTCACTCCATCTGCAGCACCACGGGCCCCTGCGCTCGGAACTGTGCAGATGCGGGTGGGGATGTGGTTCCCATCCAAAAGTGCCTGCTGTCCAACACTCAGCATGGTCTCCACTAGCACAGACAGAGAGCATCCTTGGCAGGGTTACCCCATGCACCACAGCTCCTGTCCTGCTCCCCAGCACTGCTGGGCATTCCCAGGATGCTCAGGCACAGGGACACAGCAGTGTGGGGTTAATGGTTGGGCTCTGTGATCTTGGAGGTCTTTTCCAGCCTAAACGACTCCATGATGACATCCAGCTTCCTGTAACCAGCCAAGGCGTGATGGCTTTGGTGGGGAAGGGGCAAGCTCAGCCCAGGCTCAAAGTGGTAGGGAAGGAGATCACCTTTGTCACTCTTCATGGGTCTGACAGGGGGAACAGGAGCAGCTACAGAAGAATCACAGAATGGCTTGGGTTGGAAGGGACCTTAAAGCTCATCTTGTTCCACCCCCCTGCCATGGGCAGAAATACCTTCCACTAGCCCAGGTTGCTCCAAGCCCCATCCAGTATGGCCTTGAACACTTCCAGGGTTGGGGCAGCCACAGCTTCTCTGGGCAAAGAAGAAGGTATTTAACACATGAAATGGAATTCAACCTATGAGCCTCATTGAACAGGATTGTAATGAACTGATAAAATAAATCCGGCGCCCTCTCGTCGCTGACTCGGTGTTCAAGGGCCACCTTGAACATGCTGAAAGCATCAAATGTTAAAAGTGAGGCTGAACAGGGACAGTTTGGACAAGAGGCTTCTCCAACAATACTGATGTTTCATAAAGCCAAGTTTCACACAGTCACTACAGCCCTTGAACCCAAGCCCTCCCACTAAGGCCATACCTGTGTCAAAGCAGGATCTGGCGAAGGACAAAACTCAACTTGTAATTGCCTCTCCAGAGAAAGTGGGTTGGAAAACACCTGCCCTCCATCAGGTCTGGCATCCTCCTCCACTGCAAGAACCAGTGAGCAAAGCTGAGCTCCAGATCAGTGAGGCCCGTCCTGAGCCACCCCTGCAGCAAGCACACGGACTCCAAGGAAGGAACTCCAACCCCAGAGGCTTCCAACATTACATCAGAGCAAGTCCTCCTGACCTGGTCCGCTCCATGTGTCACCATTTCCTAGCTCCCAGAAGGATGAATGGCAAGCAGAAGTGAGACATCCCTGGGGATGAGCTCTGCAGTTCACTCTCAGCTTGGAGATGGGGGCATCTCTTAAACTGTTCCACAGAGTGAGATCCTCCAGCATCTGACCTGCTGACCAAGCCTGGAGGGACCTGACTGGGATCGGATCTGATCAGATCTCCAAGGGATCTTCTTCTGACTGGCAGAAGCAGACAGGGATCCTGGTGAAGCACTGTAGCAGGAGAGGAGTCTGTGTGAGCTCATCCCGGGGAGACTCAGCAAAGAAACCCAGATTCATCCAACACCTCCATGCCACCCCAACTGGGGTCAATTTGGCAAATTGTTTTGACGTGGAGAAAACTGTTTTAAGGCCAAACTCCCACCCTGGCCGTGGGCAGAGAGCCTCCCTGTGCTGTGCCCCCCAGCCCTGCAGGTTGCATCCTGCCTCTCTGCCACTTTGAACCCCCCCCTGCAGCCCCCAGAGGGGCAGCCACAGTGGGGGCATTTGCCTTCACTCAGTGAGCCCCATCCCAGGGTACCCCCTTCCCAGCCACCCCTCTCAGCCCCTCTGGCCAGTCAGAGCTGTGACAGAGCCACGGTCTCATCCCCCAGTCAATGCCCCATAGGTGGAGGAAGGGGACTCAGCCCAGGACTTGGCTCATCTCCCCCCACCCCCTTCAGGGACATGACCAGACAGACCTGCTCACAGATTGCTCCCCAGAGCTCACACACACACACACAGCTCACACCGGCGGCTCCCCTGTAATAACCCATGGGCTGTGTCACCACCATCAATTATATATTAACATGCCCCATAATTGTAGCTGCTGCCCAGTCCCCTCTCGGGGGGTGCAAGCCACCTTCAAAAGCCACCTGGCTGGTTCTCCTGGGGCTCTTACACCATCTGCCCTGGGAGAGGGGCTGGCAGCCGAGGCAGGACCAGGATCCAGCAGGCTGGGATGGACAGGAAGATCACCAGTGCTGGAAGGAACAAACCTCCCAGCCATCCCATGCTCTCAGGTGACCATAAGAGCATTGAGCAGGGCCACCAAATGTTACGTGGCTTGAGAAATTCCCTCCCCAGTGCTGTGTTTCATCCCTGCAGCACGAGGGAGCCTGGCACAGCACTTTGGGGGTCTGCGACATCAGATGGGATCTGGCTGCGGGAGAAGGGACACAGGGAACCCTCACTGGGGCTGGAAGCTCAGGCCTTCAGATTCTAGAGGAATTCTCCTGATTCCTACACCTTTCCCACCCTGTGCCATCCCCAACCATGCCTTCAAGTGGCAGCAAGACCCTCAGCATCCCTTCCCTCACACTCCTCCAGCCCTTGAGCTTGCTGAAGGGCAGTGATTTCCTTCTTCCCCCAAGAGAAATCTGAGAGAAGCCACACAGGGCAAGTGAACAGGGCACTGTGAGGACCCCCATGCTCATACCTCCATCCCTGGCTCAGCCAGCACAAACAGCCCCACGGGGCAGGGGAAGCTGCTGCTTCTAGCCCCTTTCTAAAGCTAAAAGCTGCACCAATCCCACACCTGAGACCCTCCCAGTATCAGCAGCACAGCTGGCACTGAGGACGGACATTTGGGGTCTGTGCTGCTTCTCCTTTCCATTCTCACGGGGGTAAAACACACAGAGCATCCTCACCAAGACACAACTTCAGGAGGACAGCAAGGACCCTCCTGAGAGGCAGAGCTTCCCTGTCTCATCCATCCCAAGGCAGCACACCACCTTCCATTCATGACTTTGCTCCAGAAATGCAAAAAAAATGCTGGCAGGGAGCCCGGGGCTGGCTGTGCCCCCAAGCTGCAGCCCTTTCATGTGGCTCCAACGCCTCTCACACTTTCAAAGAGCCGCCCGCCTGCACACAGGCACAGCAACCCAGTTAATGGATGTCTCACAGCCCACTGTGTGTGTTCTGACACAGCCCCTCTGCCAAGGAAAAACAACAGCATGCGTGTGTGGATGTGTGTGTATACAAAGGCTTTAAAGAGGACATTGCTTGGATTTTTACAGCTTTGTTGAAGGGGTTCGGTTTGTTGTTTTGGGGTTTTTTGGGGGGGTTGTTTTTTTTGTGGTTTTTTATTTATATTTGAAAAAAAAAAAAAGAAAAAACAACAACAAAAGCCTAAAGCAAATATAATCCAGAGAACTAGATTTTTAAAAATCTTTAATACTTTACCTGCATGCATAACACCTGTAGAGCTCTGACACTCCCCAGGGAACATGTTTTATAATAAGTGTTTCGGGCTGAAAAAAGGCAACTGGTCAGAAAACCATTGCTACTGGCCAGCATTGCACATGCTGCCAACATGAGTGCTCTTTCAGGAAGGGAGAGGATTAAGCCTTTCAGGGAAGTCTGTCCTGGGAGCCACTTGGGAGCTTTACAAGCTTTAACTTTCAGGTGTTCCTTACCTGCAATAAGGTGGCTGTCATGTGAGACCCTCTCAGCTGGTCACAGCAGGGGCACACACACCTCCCCTGTGTGAGCTGAACCCTTATGCAGCATGCAAGGATTCAGTGTGTTGTAGAATAGTGAAGTTTTCTTTCTTTCCTGCAAATAAAACAAACAGGGAATCTAACACACCAACCACAGTCCCACCTTTAATCCTTTCAGAATCTCAGAATGATCTGGGTTGGAAGGGGCCATAAAGCCCAACTCGTTCTAATCCCCTGCCATGGGTAGGGACATCCCAGGTTGCTCAGAGCCCTGTCCAACCTGGCTTTGAACACTTCCAAGGATGGGGCAGCCACAGCTTCTCTGTGCCAGGGCCTGCCCACCCTCACAGGGAAGAATTTCTTCCTAAATGAACACAATGAACTTCTTTCAGTGAACACAAAGGGCCGGTTTCAGCTGAGCAAACATCCACCACTTAGGACAGCTCTCACCTCAACACCAAGTTTTAGTCCTCTGAGGTGAACTTCTGCCTACATTTTGTTACCTGCAAGACTGCCTGGTAGGTATGGTCAGTGGGTGGCTTCAAATAGCTGAGTCAGCAAGCCTGCTGCATGCCAGTCACTTAAAGGCTTTTATTGCTAAACAACAGAGATTTGGGGACTATGGAAATTCTGAGTAGAAACTGGACATCTGAGCAACCTCGTCTAGTGGAAGGTGTCCCTGGCCAGGGCAGGGGGTTGGAACTAGATGGTCTTTAAGGTCCCTTCCCAGCCAAACCACTCTGTGATTCTATGATTCTGTGATCTAGGTGTCCTTCTCAAATCCAAGAGCTAATATCAGCACATTCTAAATGAATTCATTCGTTGTATGTTCACAAGGCCTTCCGAGGCCAGACACATGGTTATAACAAGATTTTTGTAAGAAGCTAACTGCACCATATTTGCCTGCTGTCAGATTTTTGCAGTTTTCTTTGGATTACCCAGCCATTGCCATCACTACAGACAAGCCATTTGCCTGAAAGTCCAAGCAACAGCACCCATGTCAGCTCTTCCACTCCTCTAAAGTATTCCCCGTGTTTCAACTGGGTTAGAATGAAACCCTTCCAACTCCTTTGGAGAAGTATCTTGGCCAGGTGGTTACCTGTATGAAACACCCACTGCAACACACTTGTGTACATCCATGAAAGGAGAAAATATAATCACTTTATTTTCAGTATACAGACTAAATCCCACCATAAAATCAAGATAATGAGCAAGCACACATGAATAAAACACTCTGCACTGAAGCAAACCCCACTTTTGCCATGTCTGCTGAATCCATTTTGAGTGCATGGCCGTCGCAGCTCTCCACTGCTGTTCCCCAAAGAGGCTGCAGTACTCCCAGGAGCAATCCTCCCTCTACTACAATGCCAGAAATGCTCCTAGTTTGTGTAAAGTGCTACATTTTCCTGTATGCCTTGAAATACTAGTTAGGTACAACACTATTTTGTCATCTCTGCTCCCAAGCTATGCCCGAGTCCCCCTCCCACCCTAACATCAAAGCAACAATTACTTCTACAAGGAGGTAAAATCAGCAAGTTGAAGCAATACAAACCCTTCAGAGGTGCAGAACGCTGGCACGGTGCAATCTGCAGCCCTGAGAGCAAGACAGAAACACTGATGAGTTGTACCACACACATGCACACGATCACCTCTGTAAAGCTTTCTCCATGCTGGGACTCCTTCCGTGTCACACGCTTTTCACATTAAAAAAAAACCAACCAGCCCTTGTCAAATTTAGCCCGTTTAAAGCTGCCAACAAAATTGGACTCCATGTGCTATCAGTGGGCATGTTATTGCTTGTAGTAAATTGAAGAAGGTTTGGACCTACACATGAGATTGGCTTGCAAAGCAGAAAGGTCAGCAGAGGCCCCTCAGCAGTTTTAGGAACTGATCAGCTGGTTTTTTCTGCACCCTCCACACTGGCTACAACACTGCAGTCCAAAACACGCGTCGTACCATCCTGGAGAAAACAGTCCCTGTCTTCTCTGGCTCCTATTTAATACAGAAGAGCACTCAGTGTAGAGTGCCACAGGTAACTTTAACAAGTCCATCATGTTCATCTTTGCTGGTTCACCTGAAAATGGGTGACCTGGGCTGGAACAGCAAAGGCCAGCAGTGCCGAATCCTCTCAAGAGCCACGTGTCACCAGAGGAGCTGACAGAGCTGCCCAGGTGAACCTGGAGTGAAGTGTTTAACAATCCAGTTTTTACACCTTGTGCCTCTAACTGAGTGTAGAGTTTAAAACTGAGTGTCTTCAAGGAGTAATAAAGCAGCTCTTGGGATTTCTGCCAAGCCAACACTGACTCAAAGGCTCAGTACAAACTCACAATGTCACACAGGAACACCAGCTCAGTCCAAACCCCCTGGTCAGTCCTCAGAGCTCCCTACATCCTCTCTAAAGTTCCCTTCTTTGCTCACACACCCTGACTATAACCTTGCTTTACAGCCTCTCCTGCTAACTACACTTTTCAAATCAGATCTGACTGCAAATGCTGCCCTTAATCTAGCAAGTGCCATAAAATAGACAGGTTATTTCCTGTCTACTGCTGCTCCAGAGGCAATGCTACCTAAAAAAAAAGAACTAATTCTTCAGCAGTTGATCCAAACCAGTGCTGGTCTCCAACAGCAGATGGGTGAGGGTGGGCTGCAGATTGCCAGGTCTCCAGGCTTTCCACACCACGAAGTGAGGTAGCAACAAGCAGCCTTTGAAACAGCATTGTCTTCTTATTTTTCCCTAGCGTTAAATCCCTTTTCCACACAATTTAGCTTGTGAACTAGAGGCTTCTCTGGAGCAGTTGAAGAAAAGAGATGGTAAATAAATAACAAATGGTAAGAACTAAGCCAATAGTTTTACGGTTTTCCTTTTTGGTACCAGCACTGAGCACTGCTCGTTTCCAGGTGGAGAGAAATACAAAACACTTCAGTCTCTCTGTGGGCTTAAAGTCCAAGTGACTTCTGCACAATCTGCTTGGCAATTTTGTTAAATTGTTCTCTGTCTTCCCGCCACATCTTGGAGGCGTCTACGTTGGCTCCACTTTCATCATTTGGCTCTGAAACGAGAAAGACTGAAAGGTAAGTGGGCAGTGGAACAAGACCCTCTTGCTTCTTCAAGAATACCACTTACCCTGAGGCTTTGATATAACTTCTCCTCCTTGGGACTACAGAAACACCACTACAGAAAATCCAGTGCTGGCTCCTGGATTCTCAAACAGCTCTAATTCAACTGACCACACGTGAAAGGGTATCACAGCAAGGTCGAGCTTAGGCAACAAACAAGTGGCAGAGGAACAGGACTTTCTTTGGTTTGTGCTCTCAGCAGCAGAGCCCCACCATGCACGTGGCCAACACAATGTGGCACCCCTAATGCTGTCAAGGGGTTTTAAAACTGCACGTCGCTCCCTGCAAAATGTTCTTTTCTGGTTCTGCAGCTTTCCAGACACAAAGCCCCCCCAACCAGGCCACCCAAACAGGCTCTGTCACTCATTGAGATGGCTTGTCCCATTAAAAAAACTACAAAACAAACTAAAGAAACCCTTAGAATGCTTTAATTTCTGCAACATCTTTCATCTGAGGATTTTGGAGCACTTTCCAAAGCACATGAAGTGCTGGAGTCACAGGTCTCCCCACTTTCTACAGAGAGGTAAGCTGAAACACAGTTTTTATCAGCTTTGTGGGCAGCATACAGCAGGACACTGTCCCAGGATTACATGAGGCACTAAGACAGAACATACTTCACCCAATTCCCATCAAACACTACTCCAAACCCACCCCAGTTCATGGCATGTATCTCAAGCTCACATCCTTCTCAACACCAGATGGTCCACCCTCAAAAACCAGTAGGTGTGCAGGTACTCAGTCTGGTAAACTTGAGCTTAGGCTACCTGCAGAGCCAGAGTTGAGAGTTGCCAGCAGCCTGAAATAAGCTGACCACTGATGTTTTAGCCCAGTTCCTCCAAAAGCCATGGGAAAACAGGATGCACAGGCAGAGAATGAGACCATGTGACTCCCACACTTACCAGTCTAGGTAAGGCTGCACCACAAACCAAGCTCTCTGAGGCTGTGGGAAGCCCAGCGAGGCAGGCACTGTTTGCCTGCACAGCTTTCCAACAGCAGGTTACTATTCCGAAGCTAAAATAGTCCCATGTAGGAATCTGCTGCTCCCTTTGGTCAATTTTGCTGCTTCTAAACCCATTTATCCTTCAAAACCAATTCTAAGGACACGGCTCTGCCCTCTTCAGGCAGTTCAGTGGCTCTGTCCACTCTATGGAAAAGGATCCACCTTCCAGAGAGCTGTACATGACAGAGCTTATCCATGACCCTTGTAGGATTTAGGAAAAGTTATTTAAAAGGCTGCATGAAGTTTTTCATCCCAGGTCTCTTCTCAAGTAGCCTTCCTCTGAACCAGATATATAGCAGAGTGGGGCATATTCCCAGGCTGGGAATAACAAAGAGAAATGGAGAGTGATGGCTTCTGAATCACAAGAGGCCATGGACTCCAGTTTACTGTACTGGTTAGGTCTGGTAACCCTTCAGCCACCAAAGGCAAACCCAACACAGGCTGTACTCCACAGCTTTAAGAGCTGAACAAACACTGCAGCAAACACAAAGAAGGTTTTGTCAAGAGCAGGGAGCAAGCCAAGCCTCTGGACCCACCTGACCAGTGCCACCTGCTCGGTTGCTGCCACCCTGGAAGGAAAGCCTTGCAGTTGCTCCCAAAGCTGGGAACACCTGGTTACTGATTCAGTCACATTTTTTCCAATTCTTTGCAGAGAACCAGTTTATAAAGAAATAAATACCAGGGCGTTAAGAACCGTGGTTGCTGCTGAGCAGCTTTACGTGTGCTTTGCTCACTTCACAAAGCGAGCAGCAAGCGGCAGCTCCAGCTACCTCAGGACCTGCTGAGAGAGCAGCAGTGCTCACCTGCCAGCATGCTGACAACCGACAGGAGGATCTTCTCCACGCTCTGCACCGGACTCCACCGCTCCGCGCTGCTCTCGTACCCCATGGGGTCATCCCCGGGAGCATGAAGGATAGAGATGCAGACTCTCCCATCTGGGTAAACTGAGCAAAAAGAAGAGAGGATTGGTTGTTACTCAGTGGAAACGCTTGGCTTCTCCAGATCTTTAGCACAGATCAATGCTGGGACTTGGCCTTTTGTATGACTGAAGCCAAAGCCAGTTTTGAATTTCCTCTTCCAAAGGCAGGAGGACACAAAATCTGAAAGACAAAGACCTTCTTTAAGCAATTCTAACAAACTCCTTCCCCAAGAGAAACCTGTTAGAAGCGCTCTTGTCATTTAATAACCAGTGACAGGCTCCATGGGAAACATAAGAGATGTAGCCCATGGAATAAGGCAAGGATTTATGCACAGACACAGCTCCAAGCAGGTAAACAGTCCTACTTAAATGGAACTGAATGCACTGAATGCACGTTGGAGTCCTTCATTGGACTGTGACTGTGAAAATAATTAAGCAAAAGGAGGGAAAAGTGTTCTGTTAAATATGTTATAAACATGAATGTCATAAAAAATACAGTGTTATGTTAAATATATCATAAAGAACAGAACTTGTCTTGTTTTGAACATTACTGAAATGCAACCAGAAGAATTCCTACTACTTTTTTATTTATTTATTGTGCTTCAAGCTCAGCTGCATTAAAGCACCTGGACCCAAGGAAACCTATGAATTAAGGATCCAGGCATCTTTCCCTCTACACCTTTAGCATAAGCAAAGTGTCTGCAACAGTACAAGCTGCCTCCACAGAGACTGGCCTCTGCTGACTTGGTAATGACACCAAACAAAGTTGAAGAGGCAACACAAAGAGAATGGAGTTGGAAACACTGCTCTAGCAACACAGCCTAATTCTGCAGCCTCCCAAGGAAGGACAACTTTAGCCCAGTGCTTTCAGTGACCAAACCTGTGCCACTGCTAGGAAAGCAAGACAAAACAAAGTGGGAATGACTGCTGGAAGCAGCTGTGATCATTTCCAGTTCCTTCCATTCACCCAGCTGTGTCTGCACAAGCTGCTACATGTAAGCACTGTGGAAGACTTTTATTTACATCCCCTCCTGCAGCCCCAGGCTGGGGACTGGAGCTGGTCTAGCCACAGCTGGAAGAGGTGAAAACAGCAGTGCTCAGTCAGCACTGCTCCCTGCAAGTTAGGAACCCACTGGTAGAAGGTACTTCACTGGTGAGTGACTCTCCTGTTTCTGTGCAGTGACTCATTTCCAACAGCCAGAAGACAGTGACACAGACCAGGTGGCAAAGGCTGGTTCCAGGAAGACATAGTCATCTTTTCCCTCTCTGCTCAGGTGAGAGCCCACCTGCAGTGCTGCCTCCAGCTCTGGGGCCCTCAACATCAGGAGGATGTAGAGGTGCTAGAACGTGTCCAAAGGAGGCCACAGAGGTGCTCTGAGGATGGGAGCCCTCTGCTTTAGAGACAGGCTGGGAGAGTTGAGGGTGCTCACCTTGAGAAGAGAAGGCTCCAGGGAGGCCTCAGAGTCCCTTGCAGGGCCTAAAGGGGCTTCAGGAGAGCTGGAAAGGGACTTGGGACAAGGGATGGAGGGACAGGAGACAGGGAATGGCTTCCCAGTGACAGAGGGCAGGGTTAGATGGGATACTGGGAAGGAATTGTTCCCTGTGAGGGTGGGCAGGCCCTGGCACAGGCTGGGCAGAAAAGCTGTGGCTGCCCCATCCCTGCAAATGTCCAAGGCCAGGTTGGATGGGGCTTGGAGCAACCTGGGCTGGTGGAAGGTGTCCCTGCCCATGGCAAGGGGTTGGAATGACATGGGTTTTAAACTCCCTTCCAACAATCCCTTCCGTGCCTCCCTGTGATCTTCCCCTGTTGTCACTCAGTGCTAACACAAGCATTGCCATTAACCACTACTTTGAAGTTGTCTTCGCCAGAGCATCCAGGAAGGTCATTTCAATGTAAGATAGTTCTGAGGTGTTTTGATTCCCCTTTCACATAACAAACTGCAAAGAGAAAGGAGCACAGCAAGCTTTTAAAACATTTCCCTTGCAATTTCTCACAGCAGAATAAATAAGCACTTAAGGAACAGAAAAAGCACAGCTTGCAGCTTTTCTGGGTAGAACCAGTCCAGCACAACCCTAGCTGAGAAGAAAGATTTAAGTGTTTACTTCAGGTGATTTACAAGAGCCAGGGTCTTTAAAGAGCTGAGCTGACCGCCCAGTATGTCCCAGTTAATCCCAAGGGAAAAGCATGCATGTGTAAAGCCACTCAGTAACAGAGAGTCCATCAGTTTGTGCTCCTCTGCAGCCCCCTCCTCCTGGCACCGCTGCACACAACAAAGCTGTGAGCAGCAAACCTCAAGCCAAGGCTACAGCAGGAGCTGCAGAGTATTGCATGGACATGGATTTGCTCATGGAGACCAGTCCTGGCAAGACTTTTGGGTGAATTAGTCCAGCTGGAGCAAGGTGCCAATGTGGCCACACTGCTTCCAAGTGCCAAACATTGCCCTGCTGTGCACACCAGAGCTCCAGAGGTGATGTCACACCGCCTTGGGCATGTCCACACAGTTCTATGTGATGTGTCTTCCCCAGGAGAACAGAAAGATGTGGATTAAATGGGCAAGAACCTGCACGAGTGGTGCTTCCAGAAGGGAAGAACAAAAGAACTTCAAGAAATTGCAAAATTCCTTGGAATAGGATGAAATAAATCGATTCCCAGCTGAAGTTATGATTTGTGTTTTGCAAGTGTGGGAACATCAGCTGGAGAGGAAGCTCTAGGCAGAAGGGCAGCATTTGCCTTTTATTGTTCTTAGGTGGCAGAGACCTAAGAGCCTGGAACACAGATCCAGCCCACCAAACCTGGGTGACGATAAACAACCTTTACAGAATCCATGTTGCTTTAGAAGATGTCATAAGCAATGCTTTTACACAGAATTCCAAGGATGACTCCAGAAAGCAGTGTTCCAGGCTGCAAAAAGGGGCTTTAAAGTTTTTTCATGTCCAAGGCTCAAACTTGTTAGCTGTACTTCTTGTTACTGCACTTGCTTCCACTGAAAAGTCATAAAATAATATTGTCATTATCACAGAATCACTAAGGTTGGAAAAGATCTCTATGACCACGGAGTACAACTGTAATCAGAACTGCAGAGCAAAGTCCAGCAAAATCTTAATATTAAATGCCTGCAAATGTGGCATTTGTTTGGACAGAGCACTCTGTGTATCAAAAAGGTCCCATCAGAAATGTTACACAAACGTGTGACTTCATGCTGCCTAATAAAGCTGCACCCACACTCTGGTGAACATGAGCAGCTTTTCACTCATTAAAATAACACCAAACTACCTAAATACAAGCCACAGAGCAACACTGAGTTCAAGAAGCATTTGGACAATGCTCTCAGGCACACAGTGTGATTCCTGAGGTGTCCTGCACAGGGCCAGGAGTTGGACTCAATGATCCTGATAGGTCTCTTCCAACCCACCCAGCATTTTCTATGATTCTATGACTGGAAAGAGCCTGTATTAATTCACTAGGTCTCACATCATGTACAGAAGATTTAGCTTTAGATTTAGCTTTATCCAAGAGTCACAACTATTCCCAGAATCATCTTAAAGGCAGTGAATTTGCTGGAATCCTTACTGGACTGTTTAGGAGCAAAGGTTTATGTGATAAAGACAAAAGGACCCTAAGACAGAGAAAAACTACTGAACAGCTGAACGCTCCTACTGCATGCCCAAGGTTGGAGAGAACCACTCCTGGGAAGGATGCCAGCTCTCCTACTGCAAAAGTTTGTTTTTAAGGTGCACAAGTAACCCACTGCCCCGTGGATCCTGCTGCACCAGACTCACTGTTGGGATGGAACATCTCGCACGTGAACCTCATCTTCGGAGGACTCAGTGGGTAGTCCAGTGGAAAGCTCAGGATAGCAGGGAAAACCCCATACTCGAAACAGGTGTCTTCAGGACCCCTAGAAACAGGTAAAATATTAGTCAGCAGTTTTAAACAGCTCTTTCACCCCAAATTCTTGTCTAACGAGATGTCTGAAGCTTCAGCTAGCATCATCTTCTCCAGGAAACAAAGAGTTAACGTGCTCTTACCCCACACCTCATAAACTTAAATCCAAATACAAGGCTTGGGAGGCAAGGGGGAAATCAAAGCTTGCACACTAAATTACTAGGAAGGTCACAACACTGCTTAATTAGCAGGGTGTGTCTGGATATAACTAGAGTATCTGGCTCCAAGGCATGTTCCAGGATTTGAGTGTCTGCACGTCAAGAGAAAGCAGAGGCAGGTGTGGGACTCCTGTGCCTTTGAAGATACTGTTATGCTGCACCAGACAGAGATGTCAAATGCTGGAGCTCCAAAATAAATTCTAAACCCCCCAGAGATCCCAACTGCCAGTATCGAGCACAACCACACAAACACTTATCGCTGTCTGGTGCAGAAAACACAGCAAGGGTTTGTAAAAATAAAAACACAGCTAGGAGACCATAATTGCCACATGAGATGCAGGACAACAATGTGTCTGTGCAGTCTTCAGACACTGAGTCTGCCCTCCCTTGAGTGCACGTGGAGAACAAATGGCTTCATCAGGGTTCTTGTAGAAACATTTCCTTATTGTGTTCAGCATCTAGTTCAAAGTGCAACCGAGTTGAGAACGTAAAGACAACTATTTCACCCTGCCTACATAAAACACTTTTGAAAAGTGAGCAGGGGAAAAAAAAAGTTTATTAGCCATGATTTATTCAAACTTGATGAAGCATCTGGAAGTTGTAACACAAACGTGATTTCCCTTGATTGGAAAGATGACGAAACAAGCTTCAGCACCAACAAATGTAGCCAGGAAAAACCTCACATATTTAGCAAAAAGCCATTTAAACAAAGGTTCTGCTGTCTGAGAAAGAAGGTTTAGGAACGTATTCATGCCTTCCCCTCCCAATCCACGTTCTCTATGCCAGAAAGAACATTAAAGTTCAAGGATTCCTAACAGTTAAGACTGCATTTGATAACTTAGAGAAAAAGAGAATTGAGAGCAGCAAATCCTATAGCCTTATGAGACTCACACTCTCAAACTTTGAGATTCAAAAGACTTGGCTGGTAGATAAATACAGGAACTGTGTGATTTAAACCTGAATATTGACACTGGCAGGTAAGATAAGAGAAATGCACCAACGTTCTGCAATAATGAAAGCTACACCATCTCACCCACTTTGTTCCATTTCTGGCCTTTTCCCTAAATTTAGTCAGGATTCAATTCACATCTGAGAGTAAACTGAATGCATTTTTTCCTTACCATTTTAATTCCAGCTGCATTTTAAAGGCTTATTGTTGAACTTCTGAGAGTATGTACATACAGGCATTGAAAAGCTAGTGGGTGTCTTCTGTTCTGTTTTGAGAGCAAACCCAGAGCCTTGAGGGCTCTTCTGTCAATACAGAATCAACCCAACACACTCCATTTTTGGCCCTGTATTATGTGAGCAAAATGCTTTTGTTTTAGCCACTCAGTGCTGCCAGGATCAACTTCAAAGGAATTATTAAAGTTAATCCAAGACAGCATTTGCAACTACAAAACACTCAGCATTTGAACTTCACAGCATCACTTTCAGCTCCAAAAGGACACTGGCAGGGACAGGCAGGTAAGAGCACAGCAGCTTCTGCAATCACCCCCCTGCTCTGCAGTGATTCCAAAGCTGCCATAAGACAGAGCATGAAAATGAGAAACTCTGACCTCCACGAGCTGGATATTGCTCAGGCAAGGGGCAGAAAAGGGTGGTGGGTATCTGCCAAAATCAGAGGGAAAAGTGCCTTGAAAAGGACAGCTAATGGGGACTGTTTAGTCTGGAAAAAAGGAGGCTCAGGGGGGACCTTCTCACTCTTTACAACTCCCTGACAGGAGGGTGGAGCCAGGTGGGGGTTTGTCTCTTCTCTCAGGTAACAAGGGACAGAAGAAGAGGAAACAGCCTCAAGCTGTGCCAGGGTAGGTTTAGATTGGATATGAGGGAAAACTTCTTCACTGAAAGGGTGGTTCAAGCACTGGCACAGCTGCCCAGGGCAGTGGTGGAGTCAATATCCCTGAAAGTGTTCAAAAACACAGAGATGTGGCACGTGGGGACATGGTTTAGTGGTGGATTTGGCAGAAGGCTGGGCTTGATGGTCTTAGAAGTCTTTTCCAATCTTAATGATTCTGAGATTCTTAGTTCAGCTTCACAGACATTTGCAAATGGCTTATTTGTAAAAATATAACTGGAAAAAGACCAAATATCAGATGCCCAAAAGGGGAATAGAAATGAAAGTCATAAGCCTAATTAAAGATCTAATTACCTTTCTAGACAGCTTTTTGATAAGCTGACTTCAATTTATATTGTTTAGTTTTTAAGCAATCTTTAGGCTAATAAAATCCTTAACAATCGCATGGTTTTGTCTTTTGGGGATAAACTGTAATAGCAGCACACACATGGCAGCCAAGGAGGGCAAAACTCAGCCTTGAAATGTTAAATCCATGAACACAACACAGCCTGAAGAACCTCACGCAGTGCTAAGGAATTGAGAGGCATAAGGCAACCTCTCCTGAAATTCTGCTGCAAAGCTCTGACTTTCAGAAATGCTCCCCACTGCTCAGAAAGGTTTCCATGTGGTATTTTCAGCTCTTGATCTATTACACTCATTTTGGGAGCTGTTCTGTCCTTCAGACATGTCAATACAGCCTTAACATTTATATGTTTCACATTCCTCCAGCACTGCTGCTGCGGGCAAGAACACTGGAAATACAAATTATTCTTTCCATTATTTTAAAAGGCATTATTTTATCTCCGAGCCAAGCTCTTACATCAATCTGTGCAACAACACCCAGCCCACCTTCTGAACTGATAAATGAGAGATGTCTTTTCTCTCTCTTAGGTCTCTCTTTTTTTTTAATATTTATTTGCCATTACATGTGCTCCAGCTTTATATAAATTGGGTGAAGGAAAAAAGTATTCTTTTCTTTTCTCTATCACCTTACTTACGTTTTGTACATCATCTGTCTGAAAATTTGAACCTAGCTTTACTCTAATTTCTTCACCTGCACACCTCTCCTTCCCAGAATCTCATACAGCACATTTGAGATTACAAAACACTGGAAGAGATCACCACAAATACAAACAAGCCGTGTAGCTTGCTTTCCAAAAGGTACGCAAACACTGCTACTAACAGGGCTTGTAAAGAGATGAAAGTAACCAAACGTGTTTAGGGTAAATATGTTTCTATTGTACCACAGCTTCAGAATTGAGCAGATCTTAAAATATACCTTGATTATGACACACACACAATACAGAAACCAAAATTAAAGCACCTCCGCCTCTCATTTTACGCTGACAAAGACCTGAAGCTCAACACTCAGCACTTTAAAGGGCTTTCAAGTCTGCAGGCAGCTCCTCCATTCTTTAAGAATGTTATGGGAAATACGAAAAAGTATTGTCGAGGCTAAAACAAAACTCTACTCAGCCACACAACCTCTCCTCTGAGAAAGTACCAATAGGCAGGAATAGTCCAAGAAGTGCATTATATCCCCTGGGATTTCCATGCTCCCAGCAATGCACAGCTGCCTGACCTGAAATCTGCCACATTACAAAGCACATGTGCTGACTATGCCACTCACAGAGAGAGAAGGCACAAGGCCCCGCAGCCAAAATCTTTGGTGTCAACCTATTTCCATGCTAAGTGTTTATTTTCAGGGGACTGAGCTACCAGGAAGCACAACCTGTTATCCCAAGAGAAATCACTGCACATAAGCAGAGGCATTTGCCAATTCTTCCCATCAGTGAGCACACAATCAGTGGTAATCCAAACCTCCACTTACCAAGGCCTAAAATAACTCAGAGGCTCCTGCTTGCCATACAGCAGGATCACCCACGCAGCCTGTGTGGAGTAAGGGATTCGCTACAGCTCGGGCTGCTTTTGTATTGGTTGTGTGCCCGAGCCCAAGAGACAGAAATCTTGTTTTTCATCCCTAGACAACACATTCCAAGCAAACCAAGCTAGGAAAACTCTGCCACCCACACCAGCTGAGAATCTCACCAGTCAGCACTAGTGGTTGCAGGGAAAACCTGCCCAAAGGACAGTGGGAATGGAGCAAGTGGGGCCATGGCCACGCCTGCTGTCCTCAGAGTCCTGTAGGAGCCCCCAGCCCTGGCTGAAGGAAAGGAAATCACCAAAGGAATCCTGAAATACAGAGCCAGGATCCACCCTAATAACAGACCATCACATTCAAGAAGAACTTTGCCATTTAAAGCTTCATCTTTTAATTGTGTAGCATTTGCATAAACTGTCAGATGTGAGTGACAAAGGTCTCTTTTTCTCTCCTCCACCGTTTTAGGACTTTATTTCGTAAAAACCAAAAGTTATTCCATGTACTCAAAAGTTCCATTCATGTACCCAAAGTTCCCAAGGTTCCCCAAGCATGAGTGAGAGTACAAGAAAGAAATAAGACAATTTGGAAGATGCTGGTCAAGACGATTCTGTCTTTCCATGGCTAATTTTGCTACCAACAACCATACCCATCACAGCAGGTCATGATCACAGCTATTCACCAACAGAGGAGCTTTCTACACAGAACCACTGCACTCAGCTCTTCACACCACCAACCAATTCATGAAGTGTAAAGAATTTCAAGAGATTTTTTTATTGACATTTGAACACTTTCGGATCAAAACCTTTCAATTTTTCTAGGAAAAAAATTGAGCAGTAACTAATTAGACATCGATTTTTTTTTTCCTCCTGTTACTAATAATCTGTGTCTTTTGCTCCATTTAAAATCTCTCCTGCATTTGCAGTTAAGCGATGTTCCAACAGGTCTGTGATCTACAAGCAGTTTGTTGTTTTCCTACAGCGTTTGTAAATGTAACATATATCCAAGGGAGTCCAAATGAGGATTCCTGAAAAATTTGCAAGCTTATTATTATGACACCTGTACAACAAGTGATCACAAGTTGTACATTTCACCAATGCTGCCTCTGTCACCCTGTTTAAAATCCAACTATAACTGACCTGGTTTAGGTCAGAGAAGGAGTTCCCAGCCTAACGTAGGCCAAGGCTGATGTCATACAGAACTGATAGCAATTTTCTACATTCTTGCTCTCCTAGATGCTAATCACAGCATGCAGCTGCTGATTTCAGACACAAATCAATATTAACTCACATGATTAAGGCTTCCCACTCAAAGAAGTTCTCTTCATTCATGGGACCTACGAAATAAAACAAAACAATGCTCAGGGTTACCTGAACACAAGGTTACAGCTCCAGAGAGCACAAACCCTCCTTGGTTCCTCACCTGCCACGATCCCTTCTGGTGGGTTTAGGGTCAGCTCTGTGAAAACAGAAACACAAGGAAGGTTAAGGTGACCTGCAAGCCTGAGCATTTCGGGCAGCGTTTGGCTTGGCCACAGCTTAGCACAGACACCCTTGGAGAAGAATCAGTCTTAGAATCTCAGACTTATTTAGGCTGGAAAAGACCTCTAGGACCACTGAGTCCCCATCTTCCCAGGGGCAACAATTTAAAACTGAGAAGGAAGATAAAAGCCTGGGAAATACCCCCCTCTTGGATCTCTTTGGTATCTACAGGTACAAACTCAACAGCCTGCAAAGAAAACAGGTTGCATTCCTGTGACCTCTCTCCACCCATTCAGGTTTGATGCATTTCAGTACAAAACCCAGAACAGTGCAAAACGAGGAGAAACAAACACATTTGTACCATAACCTTCTGCATCAGCCCCTCTTTTCAAGCCTAGTGAAGCCCAGTAATGCTGTGTCCTGATCAAATAACAAGGTTTTCTCCTATCTACTGCAATGATCATGGGCTCCCAATTTCTTATGTCCTGCTGGGTGGCAAGCAGCAGGTGAGGCACAGTTCAGCTGCACACAGGCAGCCAGTGGCCTGCAGTCCTGGGGGTTCAACACCAGCCCCACGATGCTGAGCAAGTTATGGGGCAGCCAGTGGGACTGGTTGCAGGAGGTGACGCTCCCAGCTGCTTATCCAGCACAACAATTCCTAACCAATGGCCTGTGGAACATCAGTGGCCCATAATACACAGAACACAAGAACCACCAGCGCATTCCCACGCATGGAAACGAGCAGGAACACGGACCCTGGCAACATGGGAAGTCACAAACCAGTACATGAGATGCTCAACCTAATTTCTGTTAGGCTCCAGGTGAAAACTGCTGCATGGGACCCATTTCTGCTGAATCCTTTACTGTAGGATTCAAAGACGTGCCACAATGCACTGATAGGAGAGACTGTGAAACTCTTCCGTTCACTCAGGTTGCCCTTAGCCCTGGCAGAGCCCTCTCTGAAGTTCCAAAGCCCAGAAACCCCAGACCGAAACTCAATCTTACTGTTTCCCACAATGTCCTGACATTCAGGGACAGGTTTTTCCAGCTACACAGTGGGTCTCCAGCAGCTTTTCTTGTTGATGATTTTACACAGAAAGAGGAAGATGTCAAACCCAGGAGTTCCTGGAATCATTTTGCTCCATCTTGTGGCTCTCGCTAAGAAAACCCCTCTGACGTTTCCCCTGATTTCCCTGGAAAAGCCGGCTGCAACACCTGTGTGTGTATCCCCTGCAGTGGCAGCCAAGCAGAGATGTGCCATACAGCCCCCCATTTCAAAGAAAACTGGGGCAATGGGAAGCAACAGCTCAAGCCCACAGGGTCTTCAGGAGAACATTCTCCACTTCCTGGCTCAGCTCTCCCCTTGGAGAAAGAGGTTTTCATTCTTCAGGATCAGGCAACGTGGGAAATGGGCAGTCAGGGGTGCAGGAGATTTGATTTTGAGTGGGTGCTGCTACCCCTGGTCACTGAGGAAAGAAAAACCCCTTTTCCACAGGACGCATCCTACCCTGTGATTTCTCTAGAGCTGTTCAAAGGGAAACTGTGAGCAGTTTTTGGAGCTGCACAGCATGAACTGCTGGGATCTGACACAGCAGCAGCTGCTTCAGGCTCACCAGAGCCTCCAAAAATGGGATGTCAGGGGGGCATTCCAATTATTTATAAATGAGCAGTAAAAAGCAGCAAAAGGCTAAAACAAATGCTCTGATCAAAGCAAATGAAAACCAACTTTGACAGGCCAGCTAGGCCAAACAGTCTCTCAGTGAAGAAATTTTCTCTAATTTCCAATCCAAACCTCCCCTGGTGCAACTTGAGAATGTTATCTGTTACCTGGGAGCAGAGCCTGATCCCCACCTGGCTCCACCTTCATGTCAGGGAGTTGGAGAGAGCACGAAGATCTGCCCTGAGCCTCCTTTTCTCCAGGCTGAGCCTCTCCAGCTCCCTCAGCCTCTCCTCATACGAGTTGTGCTCCAGACCCTGCCCCAGTTCCATTATCACTCTTTGGAGAGCGAGTTGTTGAGCCCTGTGCCAATGCTGAGCATGGACAGTATCCAACACAAGGCACTGACAGGGAAAACAGGGATCCTGGTGCTACACCTGCTGCTTGCCCAAACCTGATGCAGCAGCTACAGCTTTGGGGCAGGCAAAGAAGAATTTGGGTTGGAAGGACCTTAAAGCTCATCAAGTTCCACCCCCTGCAACAGGCAGGGATGCCACCCACTAGAATAGGTTGCTCTGGGGCCCCATCCAGCCCGGCCTTGAACAATCAAAGCCAGGACACTTCTGATGACATTTTACATGGTGCTAACTACCAGAGCTGCCACCAGCAAGATTCCCGGGTTAAAGCAGCTTCCCTACGTGCCCAGGGAGCTCCCTCCCTCCAGGCAAGCCTTGGGTTCCTGTTGTAAATCACTTGCACAGGAGTGACAGTCAATGGAACAGTATGGAATGGTTGGGGAACCTTGAGAGCTTTTTAACAAGCCAAGCCAGCCCAACCCAGTCTGTTCAGAAACATGTTACCCAGCTCACATAACCAGGGTGAAAAACAACCATGTATGGAAGAACACCAGAGCTCCCTAAAGACCCCCAAGAAGACACCAAGGAGAAAACAACTCATTTATGGAAGATCATGGAATGGTCCTGTAACCACTCATGTAACTGGTATGGATACTTCTGGCTAACAAATAGGTGTACCACCTGGAGCCAAGCATGCAGGATAGAAGTTATCCCCCCTGCATGCAGCACTGTAATAAAACTTGCTTCTTAATACTACCTTGGTGTTAAAGAAGTTTTATTCCAGAATTTTGGCTTCCCGCAGAGTACACACACAGAAGCAGCAACGTCCTACTAAGAGGTTCTGAGAGGTGGAAGGACAATGAATTAATTTGGAAAAAAAGAACCAAACAGCAAGCCAAGAAAGGAATCAGCTTTGAAAGAGAGAAAGGGGAAAGCTAAGGAAAATCCCTGTTGCTTGTAAGCTTAAAACAGCTGACACTACAGAACTGTGATGCTTCTGTTGGGAACTTGGGGCAGATTTGGTGCATAATCAACAGCTTCATTTCACTGCTCTTTGTGGAGTCATTATCGGTCAATTACACCTTCTTATTAAAGCTCTTAATAAAGAGACCCATCACGTCCTGATAAGAGAAGTTCAACAGTATGTTTTCTAAAAACTGCATCCATTTAGCATACCTCCAAGGGGATTAAAAGCCCAGGACGTGGGAAACATTAAGGGCAGTGCTCACTGAAAGCATCTGCACTGAGATGCTTGAACACGACTGTCCCCAAGCAATAAGGATGGGAAGTACTCACTGAAACATTGCCAGGTTCAGAAGATGTATTATTTCTGTGAGTTCTCAAATCTCACAGCTTAAATCTCGTATTTTTAACCCGACAGCACTCCCAAAGATACCTGTCAGCATTGCAATCTACTGCTCTGTTGCCTGTTTGTACCAGGAAAGAAATACAGTGCATACAACCAGGCAGTATAACTCTCAGGTCTCTAGGGATCTGACTTAATTCTTCCAAAGCAACCCATTCTAGATTTGAAATTTCAGCCAGTGTAAGATATCTTCAAGATCAGGCAGCCAGGAAGCAGCAAACTTTCCATCCCTTTAACTCTCATATATAATGAGATACTAATGTCAGGCCTCAATACTATTGCACATCTAGAATTAACAACAGACTCTGTAAAAATAACAGACAAACCCCAACTGACTCTAATAAAAATGATGTCCTTTTCTATATCTGATTTTTTTGAAAGCTTTAGTCACATTAGTTCTGGCAGAGTAGATAATAAATACGAGACAGCGAAAAGCCAAACATGCAAACAAAGAGCTAAATTAGGACCAAAAACCCAATCTATATCATCTGGCTGCCCACTTTCTTTTTCAAAAGGAAATAACAACAGTGCAGTTTCAGAGCTCTGTCCCACAATGGAGCAATGTATTTGGGCTCTGACAGGTAGAAACTCCTCACAATGTCAAGCATTTTTCACATAAGGCAAAAAGAAATACTTATTCAATAAAGATTTAAATATGCATGTGCACACGCACAGAGAAAAAGCAAAGCCCACAAATCAAAAAGGAAAGAATTGGAAGTCTGGTAAGCAAAATACATCCACCAGCAAGGCACTGACTGCCAAACCCCTCTGTCATGACTAGAAGTAACTAAAGGAAAGAGAACTACCTATGACCAGGAACTGTTTTCATTCTTCAAAATAGCTTTTGCTGAAAATCTCTACAGGGCACGAGAGCTTCAACTAACTGCCAGCCTTTTGTGAAAGACTAGGGGAGGGTTTTAAGTCAGGCTTAATTCTGGAGTTTGCAGCAAGGTTTGAAGTGCTAAAGGAAAGTAACAACTTTGCAAAGGCACATGCAGCACAGGGGAATCCAGGCAGCCACAGACACCAGAACGTCTGGGTAACTGCACTGCTGCAGCTCCAGTTTCCAGAAGTGAAAGCACTGTGCAATTAGTCACATTAATTTTTTACAATACTGTGTTTTACTGGAGGTGGGAAAGCGTTTCTAAAGGCAGATCACGGACCAAACATTATCTCAGTTCATGACTAGTGTTATCCTGGGAAACCAGACAGAGAAGATTCACCTCAGGTCTGCCCGTGCCATTAAGTCTCAAAGTCTTTCCAATGGCCTTTAATAGATATTTTTCCTAAAGATTTCATTCATACAAGACACTTGTGTAAGATCTCTGAGCTCCTCAACAACAAAGGCACAGAAATGCTTTTTGGGACTGAGGGGTTCATGCGAGAGAACAGACAGAAGCAGAGCCAAGTCTTTTTGTGCTTGTTTTTCAGGTCAGTGCCTCTGGATTACACAGAAAATGCACATTTCTAGGACACACACGGTCAGCACAGGCTTTGCCCACCCAGCCACGGGGCACACTCACCACCCCGAGCTGTCAGTGGCACTGCCTGACCCCCCAAACACCTGTGCTCTGCAGAGCAGCCTGGGAATAGGCATGGTGTTAGCAGGAACCGGGTATCTATAAACACTCTCTTTCACACAAGCTGGAATCTTCCACTAAACGATGGCAAAGAGATAAATAACTCCCCCCACCCCGGACAACCTGGGGAATGCAGTAAGTGACCGTCCCCGGAGGAGGAAAACAGTTCTTAAAGCTCAGCTCGCTCTGTCCCCACCGAACACTTCATTTCTTCATTCTATCTCCTTGCTGTAAATAAAAGGCAGAGCATCAGAGCCCAAAAGCAACTAGCTAAACAAATATTTCTTGCCAACAAAAGGCACCTTCAGACACCTCTCAAGCCCACCGGGGAGCAGATGATCTATCCCAGGAGATGTGGGATTGCCAGGGGGGCGCGGTCCCTGCTCCCTGTGGTGAGGATCACTGCTCATCGCCCCCTACAAGTCACATCTCACGCTGACTTTTAAACAAACAAACAAACAAAGTCTACGTCCTTGATCCTAAATTCGAGTTTAAACGCTCTTACTAACCATTCCACTTCCATTAAGGACAAAATCCCAGAATGGTTTGGGCTGGAAGGAACCATAAAGATCATCTCATTCCAACCCCTTGCCACGGGCAGGGACACCTTCCACTAGCCCAGGTTGTTCCAAGCCCCATCCAACCCGGCTTTGAACCCTTCCAGGGATAAGACAGCCAAAACTAGAAGGTGTCTATCCCGACAAACACCTCTAATCAGCTTCGAGATAACAAACCGCTCCAACAGAGACTTTTCCCACGTCTGGAAAACTTAACAGGGAAAAACATCAAAGCAACTGGCCCAGTGTTCCCAGCCTCGCCCATGACCAAGCCCCTGGAGCCGCGGAGCCCCTGCTGTGCCACCGACACCGCCCGGCCCGCCTGTCCCTGCGGTGTCCAGGCTGTGTCCCACCTGCCAGAAGGGGCAGCGGCGCCGGGCACGACCCTGATGCCTAAAGGTTTGGCGTGTATTTTGTAGATTTTTAGAGTTTTGGAAGTACAGGTTCTCTTGCTCGCATATTAAGTGGTGTTAGAAGTTACTAAAGTGATTTTCTCACACATTCTCAGTCTCTCTGAAAGTCACGATGTTGATCAGAGACAACTGCGAGATAACTTGAAGTCAAAATAGAAGAGTTCAGAAACCCATGGAGGTGGTCCAGGGGGCATAGCCTAGGACCCCGATGGGGGGACCACTGAGAGAATTGGAAATGATGACTGATTATAGATATCTAACATATTAATTGTTAGGAAGAGTATAAAAACTGTAACCTTTGGGAGGATGGGATTCTTTGGGCATTTTTGGGCGCAGAGATCCTTGCTGAACCAACGCTCGTTTTGCAGGCCCCAGTGGAGCCCCAGAGACCCCGAACTCCCAGTAAAAAGGCATTATCTATCTTTCTCCACTAATGTTTTCTCTGAATGCCTATCCTCCAGGACTTTAGGCACCCACCCCCCCCCGCACAGCCCACGGCGCCCCGTGCCCATCACCCTCCACCCCAGGGACTCTGCATGGACGCGGGGAAGGCCTTGCGGCCTGCAGGGGGCTGGAGGGCCGGCGGCCTGGCCTGCCCCGCCGGGGTTTGGGGAGGATGCCGGCGGGGGTCCCGGAGAGACCCGGTCTCCCGGGGGTCCCGGAGAGGCGACTCACGCTTGTACTCGGCCATGAGCCGCTTCAGCGCCGTCCCCGCCATGGCGCGGCCCCGCCGCCGCCGCCGCCACTTCCGGCTGCGCGCCCAGAGCGGCCGCCGGGCCGGGGCGCTCTACGCCGCACGCCGCGCCTCTATGGTAGCGCTCAGTCCTCCAGGAGGCGCTGCGGGGATTCCGGCGTGGGTAACACGGGAGGAGACGGGAAAATAGGGAAAAAGGATGTACTGGGTGGTAAAATCCCCTGCCAGGGTTTTGTGCAGGAGGTTTGGGGCAGCAGCTGGAGCAGGTCCTGCATGGGCCATTCCCGGCAGGACCGGGCAGGCAGAGCACGGGGCTGGAACCTTGAGAACCAGCCAGGATTAACCATGTGGAACAGCACAGGTCCCAGTCTGGATTCACCCTGTGGAACAGCACAGGATCCCAGGATTCACCAAGTGGAACAGCACAGGTCCCAGTCTGGATTCACCCTGTGGAACAGCAAAGGGCAAATGTACAAATCCAGGACTGCAGGACATCCCACCCCAGCCCACCAAGCAGAACACGAGAAAGGGAACAGTGGCCCTTCCAGCAAGTTCCCTGCGAGCAGGAGCAGATCTAACGTGGCCAAATGCAAAGAGAACAGGCTGATAAGGATCCCTTATCAGGGCAGCCTGAGTTAAAATCCACGTGGAACAGGCTCCACGCAGCCCAAACCACCACACAAAACATCAGACCTCAGCAAGGTTAGGGAGCCAGGAGTGCAGATGATTACTTTGAAGACACCTAAACCTCTGTCCTCGCTCACCAGCAATTCTGCATGGGTTGGTGACATTAAAAGTTGTTTTAATTCCCCCTCATTTATCAAGGTTATCTACCAAAAACAAGTATTGAAAAGGAACCTGAGGCCACAGACTTCCAGGACCCACAGAGAAACAGAGTCAAAGTTAAGGGAGCAGGAGAAGGGGACAGATGCTGCCTGGCACTCAGCAAACAACTGGAATTTCAGCAACGGGATTTTAATAAACTTGCACAACAAACAACATCGCTGCTCTATCACGAGCATTAAGTTTTTGGACCAACTGCCCAGTTCTGCAATAATTCAGGAAAAAAAAATCTGATTTCTGCATTAAAAAAGTAATTTTGGACAACTTTATCATAATATGACAAAACACATGTAAACTTGGAGTATTTAAACTCTACCCTAAGCACTGTCTCATGTTCCAGCCCTGTGCCGAGGGCGTGACGCTGCTCAAGGGACTGGCTGTGTTTGCAACAAAAGCTAAAGAATTAAAACCACTATCTGTTTCTTCTCTTGGTTGCATCCTAAAAGGAAGCTTTCATGCTCAAAACTAGCATGAAAATATACTGATTTACATAATTTGAGTTAAACAGAGGGGCAAGACTGACCAGAGCCAGGAATGAACATTCCACGTCCCAACACATGGATGAATGTTTAGGCCACAGGTTTAAAGAAAAAAACCCCTCAAAAAGATAATAAAAACAATAATTAAAAAAAAAAAGGTGACAGCAGAAAGACAATACACGTGACTTAATCTGAACTTAAATCAAACTGGACCAATTCAAACACTGATCCATCTCTGCAGATACCGTTTGGACTTGAGCACGCAGAATATCAAAGAGAACAAGCAACTTTGGCAAACGTCCTCTAAAGTTTCAAAGAGCCCCATCTGATTGGAATGTTCATTTGTTCACTATTAAAATAGCAAACCCAAGGACAGATGAGAGAGTGAGGTATGATGAGGATCCTGAAACTCCTCCAAAGGATGCCATGTGTCAGCAGCCTCCACCTGTCTGCTGCTGGAACACGTCAATCGTGTCTTCATTTTCCATCTCTAGCTGTGGGAGTAACATGGGCATTATTTTAACATTTTAAAAGTATGAAAATTTTAAGTGATACAGAAAACTTGAAATACCAATGGTGACAAAAACACTCGGCTCTCTTCTCCTAACTGGCAATAGGAGCACTTCAGGGCTAACTTTAATTAATTAATGCATGAAACACTTTCCCTCAGTCATCCTGAAGAAAATACTTGGAACATGCTAGACTCACAGCAATTATTTCAGGATCAGTTTGATTTCAAGCCCTTTGATCATCACACAGACATCAGAATATCTGTGTAGTAATTTGCAGGAAGAGTGTTTTTCATAACCTGTGCAGGTGTGTCTCCTTCCTTAATTGGCTGTCCATCAAAGTGGAATCTAATCTGCCTCATTGACAAGCCCTGTGAATGCAAAGCAATTAACATGAGAAGCCATGCCTTTGTTTCTGAATCCAAACTAAGTATTCATGGATTTACTGTCAGAACAAATGTTAACAAAATTAACACTCAAAAGACAAGAAAGAATGGATTCAAACTGACAGAGAGCAGGTGTAGAGTAGATATTGGGAAGAGAAAACTTTTCCTTGTCTGTTAAACTTCTTTATCTCACAGATTATTTGCATTTTCCCTAAACTGAATAAAAGAGATTTTTCTCACAAAACCACCACACCAGGACCACAACTGGAGGAATTCTGGCAATGCCAGCACGGGGCATGAGGGAGCACCTGAGGAGCAGCCCCACTGCTGGCTGTGCCTCAGCACGGGCAGGGCAGCAGGAGGGTCCCGTGGTGAGAAAAATCTCTTTTATTCAATTTAGAGAAGATAAAAATATCTGTTGTGGGAAATAAAAGAATATGGTCTTATTACAAGCAAATGGTTCATTAACTCAGGAGTTATTTTTCTTTAGGTGCACCTCAGAAGCTGTAAGGTGCCAGGTCCTGTCTGGGGGTGGTGCCAGGGACAATTTGCGTTCAGGAATAGGGAATTATGAAAGCAGATAAAGATATGGCCCAAACAAGCCCCCCCGCCACATGGCAGGTCCTTTGTGTGCAGAGGAAAGTGGTCATTCTGAGCAGGAGACCCTGCCCAGGGGGCACACCAAACCCAGT
>JAWWTY010000010.1:21870130-21913448 GCA_035222235.1 Margarornis squamiger
ACCCTGGGGCCCAAGAATTGGGGTCCAAATTCCCTGCCCAGCCGAGATTTTGGGGTTTCTCTGACCCTGGGGCCCAAGAATTGGGGTCCAAATTCCCTGCCCAGCCGAGATTTTGGGGCTTCTCTGACCCTGGGGCCCAAGAATTGGGGTCCAAATTCCCTGCCCAGCCGAGATTTTGGGGTTTCTCTGACCCTGGGGCCCAAAAAGTGGGGTCCAAATTCCCTGCCCAGCTGTGGTTTTGGGGCTGCTCTGACACCCCACCCAAGAAGCGGGGCCCAAATTCCCTGCCCACCGGTGGTTTTGGGGCTTACCTCCCGCCACCCCCTGAGCACCAGCACCACCAGCAGCAGCAGCAGCAGCAGCAGCAGCAGCGATGAGGGCCAGGGCGCAGAGCGGCAGCGCAGGGGCCATGGCGGGGCCGGGCCGGGCCGGGCCGGGCGGGGCGGGACCCGCCGCCATGGAGGGCAGGCCGGGGGCGGGCCGGGGGCGGCCCTTCATCCCTGGGGCTGGGGCTGGGGCTGGGGGGAGCAGGGACGGAGGGAAGGGTGAGGGGGAGTGAGGGGAGAGGCTGCCCCGGGCGGGGAGACCCCCGGGATGAGGGACCCCCGTGGAGCTCCCCCGGTCTGAGGGACCCCCGGGCTGAGGGACCCCCGGGCTGAGGGACCCCTGACCAGAGGGACCCCCGGTCTGAGGGACCCCCGGGCTGAGGGGCCCTCGGGCTGAGGGACCTCCACAGGGACTGCCCTGGCCGGGGGGATCCCCCTGGAGTTCCCCCGGGATGAGGGACCCCCATAGGGACTGCCCCGACAGGAGGGACCCCCATATGGACTGGCCTGACCAGAGGGACCCCCATAGGGACTGTCCCGGCCAGAGGGACCTCCATATGGATTGCCCTGGCCAGAGGGACCCCCATATGGACTGCCCTGGCCAGAGGGACCCCCATATGGACTGTCCCGGCCAGAGGGACCCCCATATGGACTGTCCCGGCCAGAGGGACCCCCATAGGGACTGCCCTGGCCAGAGGGACCCCCATAGGGACTGCCCTGGCCGGAGGGACCCCCATATGGACTGTCCCAGCCGAAGGGACCCCCATAGGGACTGTCCCGGCAGGAGGGACCTCCATATGGACTGTCCCGACAGGAGGAATCCCCATATGGACTGGCCTGACCCGAGGGACCCCCATAGGGACTGTCCCGACAGGAGGGACCCCCATATGGACTGTCCTGACCAGAGGGACCCCCATATGGACTGGCCTGACCAGAGGGACCCCCATAGGGACTGTCCCGGCCAGAGGGACCTCCATATGGATTGCCCTGGCCAGAGGGACCCCCATATGGACTGCCCTGGCCAGAGGGACCCCCATATGGACTGTCCCGGCCAGAGGGACCCCCATATGGACTGTCCCGGCCAGAGGGACCCCCATATGGACTGCCCTGGCCGGAGGGACCCCCGCGCAGCCCCTCGCCGGCCGCAGGAGGGGACCAGACCCCCGCGGCAGGAGGAGGAAGAGGAGGAAGAGGAAGCACGTTAATGTTAAAATACACACTAGTCCTCATGACACACCGCGGTGTGATGCGGTAGCGGAGTTTTATTGCAGGCTTTGGTATTGTTCGTGCTGAAGTAAAACAAACAAAAGGACAGACCGGCCCTGGAGAGAAGAATTTTGCCTCTGCAAAGCTCAGAACAGACCCCAAGGGATAAAGAACATCCCTGGGACACGCAGGGTACCGCAGCATCCCACCCCTCCGGCAGGGCTCTGAGACCCTCCCAGCATCGCCTGGTGTCACAGACCGGTCACTGCAGCCAGAGGGACTCGGGGACAGCTGGATCAAGAGACAAGCAGCAGGACGCTGCAGCAACGGAGCAGCTTTGCCAAGTTTTACTGGGACTGGAGATTTGTTAGTGCTCAGTCAAGTCACATTGTACCTGAGAACATAATGGGTGTGAGAACTCCACATAAAACCACATTTGGGTGCTCCAATTTGTCTGGGACATCTCATGCCCACAAAGAAATATTTACCCTTGTAAATCCATGCTTTGCATCCCAGCCTGGTGCCTTGGTCAGCACGGGCCAGGCGTCAGTTCCATGACACACAGCGTGCTAGGAGTCTTCGCCCTGGGCAAAGCCAGGCACCCCTGGCCTCATGCCCACATGTTCGGTGTTCAAGATGTGAGAAGCTGCATTGATATAAATGGGGATTTTCACATTCTGTGGGTCAAGAGTGCACTGAGAGCTTCCCTGTGCTGGAGCCAGAGCTCCACAGCACTTGTTCCATGCCCAGAGATGCAGACAGCCCAAATGAAATGGCTTTCCTCAGTTGCTGTGAGGAGGGGTGTGATGCTGCATGTGCAGAGCTGCTCTGGTTGGGCTGATCTGCTCTAATCCCAGATCCCTTGGGAATGGGGTAAGAGTGTCATGGCCTTGTTGGCAGCAGCAGCAGGACAAAACTGCAGTTCCTACAAGCACACCCATCCCTGCTTCCAGTGCTGCACCCATGGGTACCACTGGGTACTGTGTCTGTGCTGGCTGCTGCTCCTCTGCTCTGCAGTGACGGCTGGAGCCACCAGCCCTTGAGGCTGGGTGGGCATCGGGCTCCACCACAAAGCCAGATTCAGCCACGCCAATTCAGAACAAGGCCAAGATTCTCCAGGTAGACCCATGGCTGCTGACACCATCAGCACTTACCCATGGCACCCCCAAAATAAGCCTTGCCCCATGCAAGGTGCAGGCAGGAGCAGCAGCCTGGTACAGGCAATGGGACAGGTAGACACGGGCTATCTCGGTAACAGCACCGTGGTCAGGCACACCCTTGGGATCCCATGGAGGGAATAAGCACTACATGGGTGTTTCTCTTGCAGGAGAGCTGCTTGGGTTATTCGTGGCCAACTGATTTTGGCTGGGGGACAGACATGGAGGGGTGTGAAGGTACCTATAGGTAAGGGGTGGTAGGCAGCACCAGAGATGCTCAGCAGAGCTGAGCATGGGTGCTGAGGTCAGATCTCTGGCTTGGTGAATCACTGACTCCTTGGTGTGAAGGCACCCCGGGGAGAAAGGGTAAAATATTTTGGATTGCCTAAACAAAATGAAGACGATGACTGATGTTTTTCAGCAAAACCCCAAAGAAAACGATCCCATAGCTTGAACAAGCAGCAACACTGGCCACCCCTGCCACTGCCAGCAGCATTGTGGAGCTCATCCTCCTTCTCCTAGGAAAGCTTTACTCTCCCTGTCGTGTTCCTGGTGTCCTTGAGAGCCAGATGGGCTGGCTGCTGGTGACAGAGCTCCTGCGGGCTGGGAGAGTAAGCGGCCGGTGGTGCTTGGTCGGCTGAACCACGGGATGCGGGGGCTGAGCCGTGGGAGGTGTGTGACACAGAGGAGGGAGCCGGTCCTCTCTTCATTCCACCACCACAGGCAAGCGCTCTGGTGCCAGCAGCCACCTCTTGCACGTGGTTCAGATTTTGGCAGCTCCTTGGGAGAAAGATGGGGCACTTCGTGTGTAGTGAGGACTCAGGGGCTGTCAAAAAGACATGGGACCTGTGTGTTTGCTGTTCTGAAAGAAGCTGGTGCTTTGGGTAGGGCAGGCACTGCTATGACCCTGGCGTTAGCTGGTGCAGGCAGGGGTCTCCCTGAAGGGATCCCCTTCCAGGCTGGAGGAAGCTCTGTCACACTGGCTGAGCAGTGCCCTGAATCCAGAGCTGCTGCCGAATGGCTTGAGAGGAAGGAGGAACCATCAAGCAAGCCATTTCTATTTGCAAAGCACCTCATTCCTTTGTCCTGGGTCTATCAATGAAGCAACACCCTGGCTGCAGAGCATCCCAGTGGCACGGGCAAGGACCCAGAGCAGCGAGAGTGGGCAGGGAGCCAGCGGGCAAGCCGGGGGAGACTGAAACATCACTCTAATCCCAGTGGCCTTTCCTCTCCCTCTCCTTATTTGTCTCTGAAGGGGATTTTCAAACCCTTCGAGATGGCCTCAAGTGGTTTCCAAGGCGACAGTGCTAAAGTCATCACTGCCATGGAAACCCTCTCGTTGGCATCATATAAATATTCCTCTTGAAGGAGGCTGGATGAGTGGGCGATGCACTATTTTCTAGCACTCCCTGGCTGCAACAGGACAATCTCCAGGAGATGGAAGGGAGCTGGGGAGGTTAAAATTAGCTTGCCACGCCGGCCAGCAATAGAAAGGGGTGATTGCTGGTGTTTCAGCCCAAAAGCTGGGATTGTTTGTGTCAGCAGGGACAACATGAAAAACAGTTTCTATGTAGGGAGACAAAGCGGGGAGGAGGAAAGGGGAGGAGGGGCGAAGGTGGGAAGTAAGATTGGAAAAAACTTGCTTTTTCTTGCCCTTCTTCAAAGTTTTCCCTTTAATCCCAAGTCCCCTTGGGTGAGCACAGGCAGATGAGGGGCTTGGAGCACCTCAGCCTCTCCTGGGAGCATGTGCACAGCTAAGATGCTTTGTTTTGCTCTTGCTCGCCTCCTTTCTGTCTAGTAACTCACCGACACCTTCATGTGAGCCTGGGGAGAGAGAGGTATCTGCTTGCAGCCCCAGGTGTAGGTGGCGGAGCAGAAACCCCCAGAACACTCTTGTGCTGTGATGTCCCCATGCCAGGGCTGCCCATGAGGGCAGTGTCTCTGCCATGGGCTCCAGCCCACTGTCCCCTCCAGCCCCCTCCCCAGGCAGGCTCCCCGTGCTCAGCACCAGGGCACAGCTCTGGCGTTCCCAGTGTCCTGCATGGCAGGGACATCCCACCAGACCCCTGCCACCTCACCATGCCAGCACTCATCAGCCACCAGGCAGGATGGATTTCTGAGCTGCCATGGGAGATCCCAGTGCAGCAGAGCCAGTGTTTTTCTAAACAGAGATGTCTGCATTCATCACTGGGGCCAAGCTCCGAGCAGGGCGGAGGTGCCAACGGCGCACTGGGAGCCGGGATGAGGCTCTGCCCAGGCTGGTGTAAACACTGCCTGTCCCTGAGCAGATGGCTCCTCTCACATCCACACTCCAGGCAGACACCAAAGGGCTTTCCTGACAAATAAACCCCTGCAGCACGCAGACAGGTTCCCAGGCCTGGAGCGCTTCTGGCTTTCCTGGAAGAAGGGGATGCTCCCTCCTTGTTGGACCGCCCAGGCTATTTTTAAACCACTGTGGCAACCAGAGGATGGGGAGACACTGTGTCCCCCCATCACGCTCTTGCCTGCTGCTTGCTGGCCTTTAGCAAGGGGCTGTGGATGAATGCACGGTCCTGGCTGGACTGGAGGACAGGGGTTCACCCTATGATCCCTCCAGCAATGCCCCAAAAAGTCTCCCAGAGGCAGGGAGCTGCTCCAAGACCTATTTGCCCTCCCCACTCCGGGAGGTGCTGCCAAGGGTGTTGGAAGACCAGCAGGGACTGGTGTCGGGAGACCCCGGTACCTGCTTTCCTCTTTGTCCCTTTGGAAAAAAAAACCCACCCCAAATCCAGAGCAAACAATTAAAATGTTCCAGCTGCTGGCTCAGAGCAGTGATTCCAGATAAAACCCCAAGGATCTGCCGGCTAAAAATAGCCCGAGCCCCATAAATTAAACAAAAGCTTTTTGCTGGGCTCTCAGAAAGCCAGTTCCAGTGCAGTTTTCTCTATGTAAGGTATAACTCTGGCGGTATTTGTTATTATTAGCCCTACCTCCCTCATGTCACTGACCTCCCCAAGGCTGTTGTTTAGGAACAGGAATTTTGCAGAGCCAGACTTCTCCCTCTGGGCAGCTTTTTTGCTGCAGTGAGATCACACCTTATCCACTTCCCTGCTTTTCTATATTAGTTTAAACCTCTTTTTTTTTTTGCTTTTGGACTACTGATTATTTGATACTCAGACATCCTATGTTTTCTAGGGCTGCCCTCATTTAAGGTCTGTCTCAAACAACTGCCTGATCTTTATCCCTATCAGCTGTCCTAGGAGTTGTGAACCCTTAAATAAATTCCTGACTGGAATGCAAAGGTGTTGGAAAGCTCTTGCCAATACTGTGCAAGCCAATGTGCTTGTAGGGGCTTGTCTCACCTCCTTTGTCTCATCAAGGTTATTAACAATATTTTCTCATTATATTATATATATATGATGTTAAGCAGCTAATGACTTACAGCTTTCTGAAAGTTTTCTTTCCCAACCCTTTAAAGAGCTTCCAGCATCCCGCTGCCTCAAGTGCACATGGCTGGCTTGTGAGGATGAGTTCTCTCCACTTCCCCTCCAACGCTTCTTCCCAACACTCCGTGCTGGATGTGAGGAACACATCGAATGCCTGCTTTCCCATCCCAGTTATTTAGGCTTTCTTGCTTTTCCTATGGCAAAAGTATTTCACTTGCTGCACCTGGACCAGCTGCACCCCGAAGCCCCTGAGATTCTGGCCCCTTGCTCTGCCCTGGGGCTGAACTCTGATTTTGCTGCATTTGCCTGCGGGTCTATGGCTGAGTAATCCAGCCCACGTCTCCAAAAGGTGTGAGCAGGGCTGGCAGCCCAGGAACTCCACACTGCCTTTTCCAAGAGAAAGCACCATCTCCTTGCTGAGTTTTTTCTCAGCTTCCTGTCGCTCCTGGCTCTCAGCAGCAGGACTGGCTCTGCTGAACCCACCCAGTGAAGTTCCTCCTTGCTGAGCTACATGCCAGCGAGCCCCCACAGGTGCCACCCCTTTGTCTTCTATGTCATCACGTGCCCCAAATCTTTTGGCTCTCTGGTTTTTTGGCAATGGTTTTGAGACTGATAGACCTTTCCTGGGCAGGGTGCATGGAAGAGGACCTCACCTGGTTCCTCCCCAGGGGCTGGAGGCTACCCAGGTGCTCTGCACCTGCAACCCCTTCATCCCTCAGGACCATCCAAGGGTAAGCAGGAGAAAGGGTGAGGTTCTCATCCCACCATCTCCTTGGGTTTGTAACCCTGTTTGTAAACATGCCTCTATCTGCCCCCTCGGCAGGGCACAAAAAAAACTCCAACATGCTATTTTAGGTGAACTCAAACCAAAAACAAAACAAAACAAACAAAAAAAAACCCAACACGCTCAACAAAACACAAGAAGTCAACTCCAAGGCTGTCATGTCTATATTTAGTTGGAACTTTTCTGTCCAGGATTCAGACTCTATTTGGAAACCCTGTGTTTTGGCATGCAGCCAAGCATCTCAGTTTTATACAGTAATCCCTCAGCATATGGCAAACAGTTCTTTTCTCCCGGTGACTGCGGCACTGGCCCTGGCATGGAGGGATTTAAGCTGAACCCGAGATAAGCTGGCTGGCTCTGGTTTAGGATTCGCATTAGAGACCCAGAAGGTCTTTTAATAGCAACATCTTCTTGATGTAGCTTTGGGAAAAGAATCACCCAGAGAGCATCAGAGCTGCCTCCCGCTCCAGGCCCCCAGGGCTTGGAGGGCATTTTTAGGGTGCAGACCTTGAGGCATCTCTACCAGCTGCTGGTCTGGGGTGATGGGGAAAAGGATGTGGGGCAACCCAAGTCATGTCCCCAGGTCTCCCTGGCTGGTTCAGCTGTCAAGGTGGGAAACAGCTTCTGGATTATTTTGTCTTTCTCTTCACTGAAAATGACATGAAAATTCCCATCTATGATTCTCTGATTTCACATCTAGGAGTTCTGGGCTTTACACAACCACTGCCCAGCACATGGTGTAGTTCCCAGTAAAGTGATGGTGTTTTGGTGCCAACAGTTTTGTCCTACCAGTTTGCAGGTGTCTGAGGGATGCTTGGGGAAGCAGCATCCTCGTGTGCCCAGGTCCTGGTCCTCTCCTCTCCTTTCCCCTTCTCTCCTCTCCTCTTCTTGTGTGCCTTTCAGACGAAACAAGGCTTGTGACAGCATCTCTCATGAAAAACCCAAAAAGTAACAGAGAGTAAACCTTCAGGTTCCTCAGTACCACACACATTTCACTGCTCCATGGCAGCTGTGGGATAAAGGGAGGCATGAGCCAGTCAAGGAAAGGTGATCACACAGTTATTTATACAGCCCTTCCAAATATTTGAGGCTTGTGACATGCATGAAGATGTATAACAAAAATATCTCCTTCAAACCCTTCCAAGTTAAATCCCACATCCTTATTTTAATTCAGGAGTTCAAGGGATTTGAGAAAGTGTATACTTGAAGGGATTCTTCCTATCACTCGCAGCAAGGAGCGCTCCAGCCAGCCCTCAGGGACAGCGGAGTGGGTTTGGGGACAGACCTCTAATCCAGAACCGTGACCCTGGGGAAGAGGAGCCTCAGGGGGGACACAGGCTAGACAACTTGTAGGGATAACACAAAGGGCATCTGTGGGGATGTGCAGGATCAGCATCTTCAAGGTGGTTTGATTTGGGGACCTCCCTCTTACTGGCAGGGGGGAGAGTTGGTGTCTCCTGCAGCCTGGTGCTCCAGATTTCTCAACCTAACAGGGTTTCTGATGAAATGAGCTTAATTTTGCTCATTTAAGAGAGACCAGATCACCTGAGGGGGCTCTGCAGGGCCCAGGAGCTGGGGGACAGCTGAGCCCCTGGCACCAAACAAGCACTCCTGGGCATGGCTGTCCTGGCAAAGCTTGGCTCACAACAGCATGCCATGCTGGGACTGCATGCTCCATCCCCAGGCACCCATACTGAGGTCCCTTTCCTTGTCTCAGGGGTAGCACCACCATGTTCAGTTCCCCTTGACCACAGAGCGTTTTCCCCGGCTCTGGTAGGAGAATGCTGAGGACAAGCAGCAGAGCACGTTCCCGCCCGCCCAAACGCCCGTCACAGCTGAGCCAAGCTTTACAGAGCACTTGAACCACCCACCAGCGTGTTCCCTGCAGCCCTGTGATTCATCGATAGCCGCTCCACGCAGCTCTACCCTTTCATCATCCTCAAATGCGGCATTTCCCGAATCACATGGGCTTTTTTCTGCCGCTCTCCCACACCTACGGGCCCAGCTGCTCCCTCCCTGGCATGCTCTGTGTGGTGCCATTGTGTGCTTTGGGGTGCCTGCCGCCCAATGACACGTGCTGCCTCGAGGTGACACACGGGTTTGTCACGGCGAGTTCCAGCCCCGCTGCCTTCTCACAACCCCTCGTCCTGTGGGCTGGGGTTTCCATGCCCCAGCTATTGTCCCACACACCTGCCTCCCTCGGGGTGTCAGATAAAGAGCCAGTGGCTCTTCAGGTTTGGAAGGCTGGGGGAAAACCTTTTGTTTAGGGATGCAGGATCCATAGGCACATTCCGGGTCAGGTGGGGTGTCCATGGGCAATAGATACACCACCAGAAGTGACCTGCAGTTGGTTGGGTGTGTGGGATCCACACATCCCAAAAGATGCAATGGGTTTCCCAGGAGCTCCGCACTGCAGTGAGGATTTTTGTTGTAATCCTGGGTTATTTTCTCGCTCTCATCCTGGGAAGTTTGAGCTCGTGGTGCCAAACGCCGCCCCAGCGTGTTTATTAATGCTGATTGTAAAACCTTGGCAGAAGCATTCACCATCAGGTCTGCAGAAATCCTGCAGGATCCACTGCCTTCCAGCCAGATGGGCCTTATGAAGAGGTGTCACACCACTAACAACATCTGACAGCTCCTTTACTCCCTTCCCTGCTCTTCTCCGTGCCCTCCGGCTGAGGCAGCAGCCGGAGCTGGGAGGCAGGATCCTGCTGTTCCCACACCTGCCCCCAGGGCATGGAGCCGTGGCTCTGCCTTTGTAGGAGCTCCTGCCCCCCAGATTTGCTTTGTGCTCTTCTCCTGTCCTCCTTCCCCCTGATGGAGGTACCCAGCTGCACCCGTGGTGTGCGCTGAGCTGTCACCCACAGCGTTGGATGCTTGAGGTTGCAGGTGACACACTGATATCTCCATTTATTCCATTTATTTATGTTAAATTCGGGATTTATTTCACCATGCTAAAAGAACTGCTGGGCACACAGATGTGGCAGTTTTCTACGTGTTTTAATAACATAGCAGCAGCCAGAGGCAGAGCACCTCCTGCCCAGCTGGGCTGAGGCATCCCTCTCGTCTTTGCTCTGCATTTACACTGACAACACATAATTTGGGTAGCAGTGTGGTTGGGACGTGGATGGAAGGCAGGATGTTTCACCCTGCCTTTCAGGTGTGTGGCCATCCCTGGTGCTCTCTGCCAAAGGGTTCTGATGCTGTGGTGCTGTGACACTGTCACCATGGTCATCATCAAGTTCAGAGGAGGCCACAAACATGATCAGAGAGATGGAGCACCCCTCCTGTGAGGAAAGGCTGAGGATTGTTCAGCCTGGAGAACAGAAGGTTTCAGGGAGATCTTATTATGGCTTTTCAGTACCTACAGGAGCTCCAAGAGAGCTGAACAGGGACTTTGGACAAGGATAGGGAGGGACTGGACAAAGGAGAATAGCTTCCCACTGACAGAGGGCAGGGTTAGACTGGATTTGGGGAAGAAATTCTTCCCTGTGTGGGTGGTGAAGCCGTGGCACAGGTTGGCCAGAGAAGCTGCGGCTGCCCCATCCCTGAAAGTGTTCAAGGCCAGGTTGGACGGGGCTTGAGGCAGCCTAGGATAGTGGAAGGTCCCTGTTGGGGACAGGTTGTTGGAACTGAATAACTCTTCAACTCAAGGTCTTTTCCAACCCAAACCATTCAGTAGTATTATGATTCTATGATCATTTTCTGCAAGCTCAAGGTCACTCAAGGGGAAACAGGACAGGGATGAAGTTCAGAGCACCCACGGGTGCTGTCTCACCCCATAGCATTGCTCTCAGTCACCCAGCTCCTTCCCACCTCAGTTTCCCCCCTGTACTGAGCTCCTTGGCTCAGAGGGAGCCAGTGGCTTGCAAGGCTCCATGCTCTTGGTGTGGAGTCTTCCTCCAGCCTTGGGAAGATGCTGCTTCACCCAAGTCCCTGACTCACTTGCACCATCTTTCCCCAAGAGCAGGCTGGCTCTGTGCAGAAGCTGGGCTTGGGCAAGAGCTGTGCAGCCCTGGAGAACTGCTGCTGGCACTGCTACCTGTGTTCCCTCAGACTGTGTCACTGCAGCTCTCACTTGCTGCCCACCAGCCCCATGGATTCCTGAATCAGAAATATTTCACCCTCCAGAACATCATCCTGCTCTAAGGGAGAGCTGTGCAGGCTGTTCTCCAGGCACAGAGGCAGTGATGGAGGCAGCTGGCAGCCAGCAGCTGAGATGCTGTTGTTTCCTCTCTGCTGCTCAGCACCCCAATGCAAGAAGTTGGGAAAAGCCTGCTCAGGTGACACCAACTTCTTTGGGAAAATCCACAGCAGTGAAAGTGGCAGAGCAGGTGACTGTCCTGCCCTGCCACCGGCTCAGCTCACTGGGTGCAGGAGCCCCAGCACAATGCCCAGGGACACCCATTTCACAATGACTGGCAGCTGGGAAGAGGCCAGTTCAGCCACACTGGCATCTCCTGGCTCTGATGTTGAGTCCCTCTTGGGGCATATCCCATCCCTGCAGCGTTTTCTAATTTCCAACCTAATCTACCTCTCTCCAGGCTCACCGAGACTTAATATAACACTGGCACCCTCCTGGGAGCAGGAGCTGGAGAGCTCATCCTTCTCCCAGGGCATTGCTGCCAAGCAGAACTGTACAAAAAAATCACCCTGGAAATTTCTCAAGTGTTTTGAGGGGGTGGTTACAACTTTCCCTGTGGTCACTGAGAAATAACCAGGGTGTGAAGGGCTTCCCAAGCAGCTGCTTGTCTTTGGAGCAAGAGCTGGGACCAGGGGAGCCTGGGGTTATGTTAATTTTGTCTTCACTGCAGTGCTCATTGCTCTGCAGTACCCATTTGTAATCACACATTCAGTAAAATAATCAAGTTATAATTGCTTGGGATTCCTCCTCCCCTACGTCACAGAGCCCAGGAGGGGAAGGCATGCTAAAACTGAGTCAGCAGCCAACCTCGGCATTGCCTTGGGCCAGCATTTCAATAGCAAATTAACCAGAGTTAAAGCAAGAAGAGAGCTGATAAAAATCCCCCAAACCTGCCCAGCTGATGAAAAGGCATTTTTAACCTCTCCTTTGTTTGTCACACTGAGAAAGGCATCTTCTTCCCTCAGATGCCCCCAAAATAAGGCTGGATCAGTGCCCACCCTTTGCAGAGCAATCATCTCCGTGGGAGCCCGGGTGCCCAGAGTGGGCAGGGAAGGGGTTTCAGTCCCCTCTCTGCAGATCCCCTCAGGGTTTGGGGTCTGCCTGGGGGAACCAGTGAAAAAGAAGAAATCACTGAGCATCAGAACAAGGAATCATAAGTGACTCAGGTTTAAGAAGAACAATTTCTGCCAGGCAAAATGTGATGGCTTTTTTGGACAGGGCTAGAAAATGGGGCTGCAGCTCTTCTTAATCCATCACTTGCATTAATATGGAGAGTGGGGCTTGGCCAGCCCTGGCCTTGAGGGGCAGGGCTTGGCTTGGCAGGGGCACTGTGCTGAGGGGCACCAGCAGCTGCAGCATCTCTGGTGGGTGGTGAGTCATCCCAGGGAGCCACTGGCACAGCAAGGAGAGTACTGGTAACTGGCAGGGACCAGGAAGGCATTGCAAATCCCCAGGGTAACATGCCCGTGCTGGCACCTTGTCCTTCCCACTTCTCCAAACAAGGTTTTACTCCTGTGTGTGCCAAGGCAGTGCCCAGAGGCTTCACAGCTGCTGCCAGCACCCCTGGAGCACAGTTGTTGTCACCCCAGCAAAGGGGTTCTCCTTCTCCCTCAGATACAGAGCACTGTATGTTGCATGATCAGGGCTTCCAGGCTCGGGAACCTGTGTCAAGGCACCCATAAGTTGCTCTCATCCTCCCAAAGCTGACCCCAGTGTCCCACTAAGGGAATCAGTCTCGGGGGGTGAATCTGCTGCTGCAGCCCTTTGAGGGAATGGGAATGTGTGAGGACACAGAATGCAGATCTGCAAGAGAGAGACATCACCACCAGGGCTTGTGTCTAACCGTAATAATTTGGTCTTTCTACCATTTTAATTTACTAATTAATCCCTGGAAGGGATACCTACTTGGATGCAGGAAAAGAATGAAACTCTCTTCTCTGGAACTGCTGTGAATTTCACCAATAGACCAGGCAGAGCATTAGCAAAGTCAAGGCAGAGTGAGGGAGTCCAACATTCTGCTAGGCCAGCAGTTTTTCATGGTTGGGCTGGCCCCCTTGCCTGGAAAAAAATATTCATGCCTCACTCCTGCAGGGCCATTCCAATGGCTGGAAAACCTGTGGGAGCTCTCAGTCATCTGGAAAGCCCTGGGGGACTGCTGCTGGCTGGAAAGGGTTGCTGGAGGTGTGCATCCCAAGTGTGTCACTCCCAAACAATCTGGAATCACCCCTGATCCTTGAAAGGTGTCATCTGGTGTGAGGTTTCTTTTGGGAGAAGGGCTCTGTGTCTGCCAGCTGAGCCCTTGCAGGAGGGATTTCACCACCTCTGGCCAGGTCTCTGCCTGCCCAGTCCAGAGATAATGTACCCTGGCACCCTGTGTGCAGACAGTAGTGGATGTCCAGTCCCAAAACCTCTTCATTCTCCTCCTCCTCCTCTCACCTATGTGTTTGTCAGACTGTTGCCTCCCTACAATAATTGACAATAAATGATAAAACGAATTTATTATTAATTTCTCACCCTGTCCCCCCCATAGCAACACACATCCCACCAGCTCTTCACTGGGACCTGCAGCCTTGCTGCTCCCCATCCCCATCCTGGTCCCCAATCCCAATTCCATCTGCAGGATGGAGGAGAAGTGACCCGGAGCCATCGGACAGGGTGAGGACAAGGCTGGGACACTCATCTCAGGGGAGAGGAGAAGTCACCCACTTTGGCTGAGTCTTGATACAGGTTATAGCTCCTGAGAGAGACAGTTGGCACGGGTGGGAGCAGGAAGCTCAGGGTTCTCTTCCACTGCTCTGGAATGTGGACTCCTCTGTGTTTTGGCACAGCCCATTACCAGAGACTAAGTTAGTTCTTTGAAGGGACACTTCTCTTTCCTGGACACAGGTGACAAGTGCCACTATTGAAAGTTAATGGTTGGACTCAGAGGTTTTCTTCCACCTAATTGATTCCTTGATTCAATCCCCCCTAAAAGTGGCATGGCTCTGAGGACTCCATCGTCCTCAGCATCCCACCAAGGAGCCCAAAGCCATCTCTCTGGAGTCCCAGCCAGAAAGGAGGTGGGGAAAATGGGGCTGGTACTGGAGAAATCCCCAGTGTAGAGCAGGAACGTCATCTGGGACCTGAATTCAGCATGCAGTTCTAACTGTGGATCCTGTTTCTCTCGAGAAAGTTCAGTCCCAGCTGTCAGTCCCTTTCTTCTGCTTTTTTTGAAGTTGGAGAACTACGTACATGGATGGCGTCTCTAATTAATATAAATATAGTGAAACATAAATAATAGACATGCCTGAAATAGTGTCACTCCCAAGCAGGCAGTCAGGCGCGTCATGGAAAGAAAATAAAAATGCTTTTTATCTGCTTTGGCATTTTTTGTTTGTTTGTTTTTGGTGCTTTGTTCTGTTCCTGAGGAAAAGAGGAACCTTTGCCATGAGTGAAACTGCTTGAAAATGAGAGACCGATTGGCAGAGGGAGGGAAGGCCCAGGGAAGAGAGTGGGATGGGGACTGGGATGGGGACAGGGACAGGGACGAGGATGGAGATAGAGATGGGAATGGAGATAGGCAGGGGGACAGGGACAGGAAAAGAGGCGGGGTTGGGCACGGGGAACTTGGAGGCTGCGGGGCAGGATGCGGGGTCAGTGGAAAGCGGGGAAAGCCTTGCCGCTGTGGGAAAATGGGAATTCATAATAAATGAGTTTTTTTCCCAGACACGCGGCTCCCGTTGCGCTCGCAGCCGGCTGCTCCCTCCGCGGCGCTCCCCTCGGGCATGGGCATGGGCATGGGCATGGGCATGGGCATGGGCATGGGCATGGGCATGGGCATGGGCATGGGCATGGGCAGGGCCGGGAGAGCGGTCGGGGCCCCCGGGCTCTTCCCTCCAACTCCTCCTCCTCCTCCTCCTCGTCCTCGTCTTCCTCCTCCTCCTCCTCCTGCCGCTCCGAGGCGGGCGGAGCGGAGCGGGGCGGGTCGCGCCCGTTCGCATCCCTCCGTCCCCGCCCCGCCGCCGGAGCGCGGAGCTGCCCAGCGCTGCTGCCACCCCAAAATCCGGGACCCGCCGGGCTGCCCAGCGCTGCTGCCACCCCAAAATCCGGGACCCGCCGGGCTGCCCAGCGCTGCTGCCACCCCAAAACCCGGAGCTGCTGGCACCCCCAAACCCCGGAGCTGCCGGGCTGCCCAGCGCTGCTGCCACCCCAAAACCCCCGAGCTGCCGGGCTTCCTAGCGCTGCTGGCACCCCAAAATCCCGGACCCGCCGGGCTTCCCAGTGCTGCTGGCACCCCAAAATCCCGGAGCTACCGGGCTGCCCAGCGCTGCTGGCACCCAAAAACCCCGGACTCGCCGGGCACCGCCAAACCCCGGAGCTGCCGGGCACCGCCAAACCCCGGACCCACCGGGCATCGCCAAGCCCCGGACCCGCCGGGCACCGCCAAACCCCGGAGCTGCCGGGCTGCCCAGCGCTGCCGGCACCCCCAAACCCCGGAGCCGCCGCCGCCGGAGCGCCCCGACCGGTCCCACCGATGGCACCGCGCTGCCGCCACCAAGTAAGGGGACACAGCAGCAGGGGGACGTGGGGCGGGGGGAGAGAGGGGGTCCGGAGACCCCTGTGGGCTCATCCCTTTCAGTCGTGGACAACCCCTCTCATCCACGTGGGACCCCACGCCGCACGTCGGCTCCCGTCTGCTGCCCTCGGACAACGCGACCCTCCTCGGGCTGGTCGTGGCGCCCTTCCCGAGCGGTTTGGGGAGCAGAACAGGCGCTGAAGGAATGGGGCAGCGCTAGGGGCTGGGGAATCGGGGTTCCCCATGCTCAGGCCCCTGGAAAATGCTTCCTGGAGGGTGGAGAAGGAGAGGGCAGCATCTTCTTGTCCCCGGGGTGGGGAGCACGGCAGCCAAGGAGCCCTAACGTAGCCCAGGGAGCTATGCCACCTTCACTGGTGTTTCAGCCCGTGTTGGTTCTCAGCCTGGCTGTAAAACTACCCGTTCTTTGGCTGGGCAGAAGAACAGCCCGATCCAGCCGTTCCCGTGTGTTGCCAGGCCAGAAAAGCTCGTTAGTGTCTTTCTTGTTAAGTAAAAATTGCTGGGGCCGTTGGCTTTGGAGGGCAGGAGGACTGAGGAGGTACTTGGCGTGCCCAGCCTGCTGAAGGAGGCTGGATGTGACTTGTTCTGCAGGTTGTGTTGGGAATGAAAGGGGAGAAGACTGTATTTCAAAGCTATTGGAAAGCAGTGATGTCCTGCACAAGGTGTGGTTAACCCATGGGACCCGTGGTCGCAGGATTTCTGCAGGGAGAGAGCCAGAACTTCCCTTTGGCAGGTTTGTAGCACTCCTGAAGCCCTGGTCTTAGTGATGGATGTGGGACCCGAGGGAGAATCCCGGCCCCTGTGCTGTGGGACCAGCATTTGCTTCCCTGTCTGGCATGGGAAGGGGCTTGTCCATGAGACAAGGTCTGGCTGGGACCTGCAGGGACAGTGGTGAAGGGACGGGTCTTGCTCTGAAGGCATCCTAGCTCAGATCCAGTCTGCTCTGAACTCAGCCAGCAAAATTATTCTCTAAAAAGGCAACAGTAGTAAGCCAGGAAGTTGTTGGTGTCCCTGGGGTGTGAACCGAGCTGTCCTGGCCCTGGGTGGAGACGAGCTCCAGGGCTGCCGTGCTGGGTCCCCGCTGTCACAGGGTTCAGCTGAGCTCTCCCAGTGCCCAGCTGGGAGTCAGTACATCCACAGCCCAACCCTGAGGCCAGAGTGCTGGCTGTGGCCACCCTCCTCCCTGTGTCGCTGTGTGGGAGAGCAAGGATGTTCTGGTCACCTCTGCCTGCACCTTTCCTTGCCCTAGTGCCATGAGGGTGCTCAGAACTCAAAGCAAAGTTGATGTGAGGTACCTGCACAGCGTGCCTGGCTCTGTGTGGGTGGGTGGTCAGAGGGCTGGGGGAACACGTAGACAGCAACAGGCTTGAAGAATGGAAAAACCTAATCTTGAGTGTCCTCTTGGGCTGGCGAAATGCAGAAAAGTGCCTTCTCCTGTCATTGCAGAAAATAGTTGGAGCGTGACTTGGTTGGGGTTTGTTTGCTGCAGTGGGACAGGAGGGATTTACACTCCACCCACTGCCTCAGGGGCCTCTCCCCATCCAACACAAAAATAGGCTGATCTTTCCAAAAGATGGGGCGGGCAGGCTGGAAAATGCCATTCCTGCAGGGACTTGTTGTGCTTCTGTCCCAGGAAGGGATGTGGCACTTGACTGTGGCTTTGTGTGGGCCTGGGCAGGGATGCAGGCAGGAGCCCAGCATCGTGCCATGCTGTATCCCACTGCTGTCGGGGAGCCACAACCTCCGCACGTGCCCACGTGTGTGTGCTCAGCAGGAGCGTTCCGTCCTCATGTTGTATCCTAAACCTAAAGGACCAAATGTTTTTCCTTCCTAAAGGGCACCTGCAGCAGAAATCTCCTGCAGGGCATGTGCTGCAGCCCCATCCACATGCTCCTGCTGGGGCTGGTCGGGGGCTGGAGGCTCTGCCAACACCTGAAAGCTGCCATCCCATTGCCCCTGGTTCCCTGCCCCAGCATGGGCAGAACTAGGTCCCCATCAGTAGCTCAGGTCCTGGGGAGGTCAGGTGGGTGCCAGTGGAACAAGCCCTCTCCATGCCATGGTGAGCCCCAGAGCACCATGGTGTGACAGAGGAGCTGGGTCCTCCATGCTCAGCAGCACTGGGCAGCCAGTGGCCAAGGGCTGTGGGGAGGCTCCTGGGGGGCTGGAAAAACAGCTCTTTTGCTGTCCCATTGCTGCTTCTGAGAGACCCCCATCAGTGGACAATGGCAGTGCCCATGGGCAGCCCTTTCTCAGGGATATCGAGATGTTCCCAGTGCCCGTGGCTTGGTCCTGCTGCTTGTCTGGGCTCCTCTCACCAACACGGACTGGCCCATGGCCAGCCCCTGCCTGGCATTTCCCTTGTTGACGTGTTTCAAGCCCTACATGGCCTGGCCCTGGCTCCCACTGAGCCGCACCTCTGCCTGCACCCGTCAATGCTCCCTACGGCACCTCCTCCAGCACCAGGACTGGCAAGATGCTCCACGCAGCTTCCCGAGAGCTCCAGCACCTCCTAATCCCCCGGGAGGGCTTGGGGGACTCCAGGCTCCCCCTTCTCCATCCTCCCCCAGCCACTTGAGCCTCCCTGAGTCACGCCACGCCGGGCGCTGGCAGAGCGGGCACAGAGCGGGGAGGGGGAGAGGGGCCACGTCCCGGTGAGCGCCTTCAGGCAGGGTAATCCAGTGTTATTTGTAACACTCGTAGGGAGCTATTTTTAGCGAGAGGCAAATTTGATTTAATAGGACATAATTTGCCGCTGACAATTCAGAGGGCAGCCAAACGAGGAGCAGCTGGATTCCGAAGGAGGCTTTTTCCTGCCTTTCCTGAAACCCAAGGCTGACGTGCCAGAAGTGGCATTTGTTATTCCAGCAATTGCTGGGGGAAAGCCCCTTGGGATAGCCCAATTAGCTCCGCTTGGTGCCGCCCCATCACCCGCAGTTAAAAGAAGCAAGGGATATTTTTGCTGCCGTCTGTTATGGGAGGGCTCAGTGCTCCCAAACTCCTTCAAGCAGCTGGAGCCAGCCATGTCCCCCTCCTTTGCCTTTCCTTCTAACTAGCTCTGTGCTCTCAACATCTCCTTGGATAAATTTAGAATGAAAACCAGGTTCTGATCCAACCAAACAGCTCTTTTGCCGGGAAACACGAAGTCTGTGTGTGCTCCTGGGGGCTTTTCTTATGGATTGAGTTCTTCTGGACCAGCCTCAAAGACACTTTATGACAAAACCCATCATCCAGGAAAGGAGCAAACACCATGTTCTTTCGTGCTTGTGCTTTCCCCGAGATGAAGATTTCCAGAAAACTGATGTTAGTGGGGGAAGACACTGGGTAGTTCTTTCCCAGCCCTAGCTTGTCCCCAGTTGGTGGCATGGGGACAGAGAGCTGCCAGGATGAGGTGGGATAGCCACAGGCTGGAGGCAAGTTGCCATGGGGCTGCAGGGCCCCGATGAGAGTGGGAAGGTGACATTTCCTCCAGGATTATGTGCTGTCCCCACAGAAGTGCCTCAGGGCAGAGCAGTGAGGGCACTCCTCCCCATCCTGGGACAGCCACCCCTCCACCACCCTGGGCAGGAGCAGCATTTTGTAGGATCCCCAAGCTTCACAGCCCTCCAGGCAGCCTCAGAAGCAGCCGAGAAGCCCCAGACCATGGAGAGGTGAAACGACTCCAGCAGCTGTGTCCACCCAGAAGGAAAGGACCGAGCGGGACTAAGCATTGTCATGACTTTTAACTCCAACAAATGTATGCGCAGGGTTTGGTGGCTCCTCCAGATGTGCAGTCACTCCCTGCAGCTAGAAAACCCCTTGGCAGACATCTGGATGGGTGCTCAGCCCTGTGCTGCTCGCTCAGGGGTCCTCCCCACAGCCCTGAGGAGGGTTTGCTCTCTCCTCCTCCAACACCAGGCTTTGCCCCTGGACCACACCTTGGCCCTGCAGCACTTGTAGCAGCTGAATATGAAGCCAAAATAGCATTAGTAAAGAAATACTGGGGTAAGTCCTGAGAATGAGAGGTTAAGAGACTGCTACACCCCATATGTTGATGTCCCTAGGGAAACCAGCTGGGATTGGTGTGGCACTGGGACCTGACAACTACCCCAAAAGACTGGCTCACCTTAATCAAATACCTTTCTCTGTGAATGAAAAGGTGCAGTCACCTGGGGGGTGTGGGTACTCCTTGAGCATCACCCCAAGTCCTCTGACCTTTGCCAGCTCATCCTTGCTCTGCCTGTTCCAGTCTGTCAGGAGAGAGCTCAGGCTGGTGGGAACTGGGAGCTAACATTTAGCAGGGAAATGGCCCTGAAATGGAGATCTAACCGCTTGGAGAACAACCACCTCCTTCAAATGTTGCCCTTTGCCTCGTGACCAATTCTGTTAAATGAAGAAACTAATCAGTTTTGAAGCCTGAAAATGTGTGGGCTGGAGAGGGCCCCTTGGTTGGGGTTTCTCTGTGGCACAGGTTTTTCCCTAGTCCTCAGCTTTGACTGTAGATTTGCATTTACAGTGAGTCTCTGAAGGTCACCACCAGCTTCAGAGGTGGAGGAGTGAGCTGAGAGTTTCTGCTCTTTTGGATCCCCTGCCTCTGGGGTGCTGCATCTTCTCTAATTAATCATGCCCTTCCTTCTGCTCTTCATGCTGGGTTCCCCTGGGAAGTGCTGGACTCTTCCCTCAGGGACACCAAGCCCTGGGGACAGTCACACAGAGAGGTGCCCTGAGCTTCAACTTGTGCTCACCCCTCTTTCTACCAAGCCCCTCCTGCAGCACACACTCTCCCCTCCCTGTTCCCTGGGGAGGGGGTCCCCCATTCTGCAGTGGTGAGGGAGGGGCCCTTCCCAGCTGGGAAAGCACCCTGGCACCCCATTTCCAAACCCATGCACCCCCGGCTCCACAGACCCCCCCTGCTGAAGGTGGCTGTCCCTGGGGTGCTGTGACAGGGCAGCCTGTGCAGCAGGACCCAGCCCCTGCCTGCCGAGGGCAGGGCACTGCTGACCTCCTCCTCTCTTTCTGTGCCCCTCCAGGGAGGAAGGTGCTGACCAGGAGCCCTGAATCTCGGGGGTTCACTGCCCATGGGCTCAGGAAGATGATGCCAGCAGTCTGAGAGCCCCCCATGCCTCTTGCAGTGCCAATGTGACCGAGTGGCCGGCGGGGACCTGTGGCACTGAGCCTGGCACTATAGTGCAGCAGCTGGTGGCCCCTGCCACGGGCTCTGCCGCCCAAAAATGAGTGATGGCATGTGGATCTCGCTCAGTCCCTCCGAATTTGCTCAGCTCCAGCAGTACACAGACTGTGAGTACCCTCTGGCCCCTCCTGGGACAGGGAGAGGGGGATGGAGAGTCCTGTTGATCTGTGCCAGACCGGTGTCCTACGCTTCCATAGTGTCCTCCTGAAGAACTAGGTGATCCCTTAGATTTTGGATGGGGAGGCTGGAAAGGTCCCTGACCCCCAGCACTGGCTGGTGCATGCCTGGGAGGATTTAGCTGAGCTTTGGGGGCTGGACACGTGAGCACGGCTCGGTCCCTCTGAAGGCGGCGGGCTCCCACGTTTGTTAACGAAGTGAAATGCCAACCAGGAAAGCAGCCTGGCTTTTCCCAAACACATGGAGCTGCTCCACAGCTCGCCTTGGTTTGCCAACCCTCTGTGGTAATTTTCCTTAGTGCTTTTGAAGAGCAACCTTCTGCAGCGTGTGCCAAGGGATGGTGGCGCTGCCGGAGGGGTCTTGGGGCTGGCAGTAGCTGGAGAGGGAGCCTGGGCAAAGCCCAGGGGTCTGAAATGAAGTCCTTGAGGTCCTGCCTGCCAAAGAGCTGCTCGTAACAGCAGCTGAGGGGGAAGCAGTGCAGCCTAGGGAGGTGCTGAGCGCAGGGCAGGATGGCCAGGAAAGCCCAGCCTGGATGACAGAATGAAGGAAGAAGGGGTGTAAAATCTCAGGGGTGTTGCTTTGCAGAACTGGCATGACCCTGGGGTGAGCAGGCTGGATGGGACAGAACTGAGAGGCAGAGGGGACCCCGTGAGCCCTTTAAGGTTGTCTTTAAGGACGCTGTGCATCAGAGGGATGAAGGTGGGGGCAAGTTCTCTCCACACCCCTGCTCACCAGCCAGAGGCCTCAGTCAGAGGCAGGCAGGGATGCAGTATCCCTCTCTGCATCTCATCCTGCCTCTCTGAAGGATGGGCTCTGCTCTGCTGAATCCCAGCCCATAGAACACCATCAAAAGATGGACAGCATCTTCGTTTTGTTAATCAAAGTGTGACCAGCAAGGCTGCAGCACAGGCAGCTGCTTCCTCCCCAGGAGAGTGGCCTGGCATGGGGATGAGGAGCAGGCTTTGGAGGTCCTCCCAGTCCTGGGGCCAGGACCCCCCTCTCTGAGGGCTCCAGACATCCCAGATGGTCGTGGTGCAGTGCTGAGTTCAGTCTCCAGTGGAGGGCTGGGGGGAATCAGAGCCAGCACACCCCTTGCTTGCAGAGAGGATTTCACAGTAATTAACAGGACTGGTGTGACCAAGATCCTTTTAAAAGCACATGCCCAGAGATGTGTGTGGAGGTGAGGGCTGAATGTCCCCTCCCCTTGATCTTTTTTTAATGCTTTTCCTCTTTTTCTTTATTTCAAAAGGACCAATTTCCCTCCAGTCACTCCAGCCCTGGGAACACCAAGCCAGGGAAGGTCATTACATTGCTTGTGTGGAAGTTTGCACAGAGCAATCCAATGACAGGACAAGAGGAGATGGCCACAAGCTGCACCAGGGGTGGTTTAGATTGGATTAGGGGAAATTTCTTCCTCAAAAGGGCTGCCAAGCACTGAAACAGGTACCCAGGGCAGTGGTGGAGTCACCGTCCCTGGAGGGATATAAAGGCCATGTAGATGTGGGATGTAATTTCGTGGTGAACGCAAGTGCTGGGTTAATGGTTGGACTCTACAACCTTAGAGGGCTTTTCCAACCTAAATGATTCCATGATTCTGCAGATACTGATCTTTTTCTCCCTCCTGGCACCTTCTGAAGATGCCATTGGGCAGTCCATGGCAGACTCTGGCATGGCTAGGGCTGCCAAAGGGTGCAGCATTCACCCAAAGCCCTTCACTGGGGCAGGGACAGCCAGGCATGTGCTCAGCATCATCCCCAGAGCAGCCAGGGCTGGGGAGTGGTTTGGGCTTTCCTTGCTTTGCTCTGGGTTTATGTTCATTTTCATACAGGTAGGAGGAAGCTCTCTATATATGTAAAGCTCCCAGGCCAGCTTTCCATATCTGCCCTGCCCTCTGAAGGCAGAAGGGGAAGCAGGTCATGGATGGCCCTTTCCAGGCATGGAAGGATCCAGAATTTGTATACCCAGCAGATAAACCACTCTGCACCATCTTGCTGGTGGATGATGAAGGAGGCTCAGCGAGGCCATGCTCAGCACAGTGCCTTTTGTCTCCCCAGACTCCACCAAAAAGCTCAAGGATGTTCTGGAGGAGTTCCATGGGGACGGCGTCCTCTCGAGGTACAACCCCGAACAGGTATGGCCCTGTCCTGCCAGCATCCCCCCGTGCTGCTGGCAGCTCCCAGCCCGCTGCTGGCTCCCCCAGTCCCTCTGCCACACCTGAAAGCAGCCGGGAGAAGGCAGGGCTGCCTCACTGTCCCCCAGCTCTCCCCATGGCCGTGCTCCCAGGACTGAACTCCCCGGCTATCTCGGGGACTGTGCACACCACATGGCCACCCCATCCCAGTGGTGTTGCCGTGGGTGATGGCAGCTGGCTGCCTTGCTGAGAGCTTTTTCGGGCATCACCTTGCCAGTCAGAAGCTGGGAGGGATTTGCTGTCCCCCCAAAAGCAATTTACTTTGCCAGTGTGGTGACAGGAGGGGTCTGTGCCCTCTCACTCTCCCCTGAAGAAGGCTGGGGTTATTTTTTCTGAGTGGTGCTTTCAGAGAGACCTATTAGTGTGCCAGCAGGACAGGGCCTTCCATGAGGGCTGTTATCACTGGAATCGAGGCAAAATGAGGAAAGTCAGTGGGCTGAGCATGGCAAGGAAGGGCACAAAGCCACTCTGCTATTCCAGGGCACCACAGGACCCTCTTTCCAGCTGGGGCCACAACAACCCTCGGGAAGGCACAGTTCCCATGCAATGGCAATGCCCAGTGAGGAAGGAGGAGGGGAGGTGACCTCAGGAGGATGATAATCCCCAGGGACCGAGGACAGGCTGGAAGGTCCTGTTGCTCTGCCCTTCCCTGCCACTCCCCCAGCTCCTGCCCCAGCTGCTGAGCCTGCTTCCAGCACACTGCCCTGGCTCAGCCACGCTGCCACTGTGCATTTCTGGCCCTGCTGCCTCCAGGTCCCTTTAGGTTGTACCCCACACTGGGAATTGGGAAGCCAGCGGTTCTAGGGAGGGCTCTGTAAGTGATGTGCACAGTGAGGGGGACCGAGGGCATGGAGTCCCACCCTCCTGGCAGCTCTGCACCCTCGTGGTGTGCCTGAGGCACCTCTCTCCTCCTCTGTCTCCTCCCCAGCCCATCGATTACGAGGGCTTCCGTCTCTTCATGAAGACCTACCTGGAGGCAGATGTGCCCGAGGAGCTTTGCCAACACCTCTTCACCTCCTTCAAGCGCAAGATATGCCAGTCCTCCCCTGAGGCTCAGCACAGCACCCTCGGTGAGCCAGCTCTGCCACCCAGCTGGCCATGGTGGGGTTGCTCCCACGCTGCTCACGGGGATGAAGGTCGGGGAGTGACACCTGAAAGTGGATGGCATCGGGGCCAGCACATGATGCAGCTCTTCTCCATCCAGCAGATGGGCTCCTGGGGCACTGTGCTGCTCCAGGCAGGGATTTCCCTAGGATGGGCACCCACAGGGCACCATGGCACTGGTTCCTTCCTTTCCTCTGCTCATTCAGAGCCAATTGTCAGCATCTCCATCCAGAGCAAGCTGGCCTGTGCCTTTGTCAAAGGTACCAGTGCAGGCAGCCACCCTGCACTTGGCAGCACCCAGAGCAGGGAGTGTGTGCCAAGCACTCAAGTCTGCCTCCCCCAGCCCTTCCTGGGTGGATTCGTGGCTCGTGGAGACATCTACTGAAAGGACTATAAATTGCAAAAGGCAAGGGAGACCCTCCCCAGGCACTGGGCTTTGGCTGATGGTGGAGGACAACGTCCTCCCCGTCTGGTCCCAAGCACCATGGTGACCATCATCCAGGGATGGGAGCACTGCTGGGAGCTACTGGGCCAGGCAGGAGATTGAGGGGGCCACCTGCAGTACCCCTCAGAGACCCCTGGGTGCTGAGATGCTGGGACAGAGAGGCATGGGGCTCGCAGAGAGCACCCAGGGCGAGCACTCAGCACCCAGTTCCTGGAGTAAGGGACGCCCTGATGTCACGCTGTCCCTGGACACGTCTTGCTTTTCAGGGATCAATGGGAAAACGCTTCGAAGCGCCCTGGGACGACACACTCCTGAGCCCAAGAGCTGCCACAGCAACGTGGCTGAGCTGCAGCCAGCGTCCCTCACCCCAGCATCAATCGCCAATGCCTCCCCCAGCTGGTCCAGATCATCTTCCCAGAAGTCCACCACAGGCACCGCTTCTGCCCACAACTCCTCAGGCTCTTCGAGGATCTCCTCCATGTCTCTGCTCAGCCCTCAGTCGCCAGGTGAGCTTGGCTGTGACTCCATGCCAGGGACACAGGCAGTGACAAGCCCTCCCCAGTGTTTGTGCCCTGGCAGTGCAGCTGGTCAGGTCCCCAGCATGCTGGTGGTGACCTTCCAAACTCGACGGGTTCTTGGCGTCTCGACACCTTTGCTTGGCAAACTTAAGCCATCAATCCCATCCCACAGAGACCCTGTCACTCCATGTCTTAATTACCTGGCAGCATCTCGTAGGGAGGGGGGAATGGGGCAGTGAGTCATGGCTGTCCCCCACCCGGCTCCTGCCAGCCCCCGAGGAGACAAGCACTGGGAAGGGCCCCTTGCCAGGAGGTGCCATCTGCCAAAGGCTGCTGTCGGCACCGGCAATAGCGAGTGTGAGCTGTACTGGCACCCCAGCAAGCTGCCTGGGTGCCTGCTGAGCTTCTCACTCCTTCTGGGTGGGTGCTTATGCCCATCAGGGCACATCCCCATGGGCTCTGACTGCTCATCTTGCCTGCACTTGCAGTGATTGAGGTATGGGGGTCTGTGCCCCAGGGACTGAGGGGCAGTGCCCAGCCCTGCTCGTGCAGTGGCACCCAGCCACATGCCCCCTTTGTGCTCCCAACCCTACTCTGCAGTGTCACCCAGCCCCACATCCTCTCTGTGTTCCAGCTCTGCTCCTGTGATGGGCCCCAGCCCCATGCCCCCTTTGTGGCCCCAGCCCTACCCCTGTGGTGCCACCCAGCCCCATGACGAATGGGTCCCTACCCCAGAGTTCCCGTGTCCCACCTGGGGATGACTCCTGACCCAGTATCATTCCTGTGTGTGGTCTCTCTTCCTGCCCACAGGCACAAGGACCGTGGAGAAGAGGTTACCCTTCAGCCTGCGGAAGAGCCCCAGCTCCCTGAAAGCCACCCCCCCTCCACCCCCGACCCCCGTGGCCCAGGTGGTCCACCTGAAGGACATTGTCTGCTACCTGTCCCTGCTGGAGAGGGGACGAGCAGAGGACAAGCTGGAGTGTAAGTGGGACCCTGTGGTCATGCTGTGTGGAGGGGGGACCAGTGGCTTGGGGCATCACCTGAGGGGGGTTTGCCTGAGGAGGGGTACAGGGCTGGATGTTCCTGCTCACTTGGGAAAATCATTCAGCATCCCCCTCTGCTGGGTTACCCATGTCTGGCAGAGGGGCTTCACTCCCAGAGCCCGCAGCCCCAGGGTCACATCTCACCCCAGCCGAGCTGGCACAGCACTGCTCCCACCTCAGAGCCCCAGCAGCCTGGAGCTGGGTGGCCTCGGGGTGCCCCGGGATGCTGTGGGGCTGGGCTCTAACTATCAGCAGCTTCTCTCCTCCCTCCAGTTATGTTTCGCCTCTATGATACCGATGGAAATGGCCTCCTGGACAGCTCGGTGAGCCTTCCTCAGGAGAGAGAGCGGGGGCTGCTCGGGGGGCTGGAAGCATGCAGGGTACTGTTGGGGTGCCCCCTCCCAAGGTGAGGTGCTCCAAGGTGAGGTGGCCACTCGCAAGGTGAGGGATGTGGGAAGGGAGGAGGAAGGCAGTAGCTGGACCACAGGGCTAGGGGATACATGCCAGGTCTGCTGCATCCAGCAGCAGTGAGGAAAAAAATCCACCCTGGGAACTGTAGCTCTACATCAGGTCATAGTGTTTCAGAGGAGAAAAAAAATCACAGGCAGCTCCTTCTCCTTTGGGATGTTTTCTCTTTATTCTTTGGTATCACCGTTGAGACCTGTTGCAAATAAAATCTGGTTTGTCAGAATAGTTTTTCCCAGGGAAAACCCACTGCAGATTCTCTTGCAGGTTTTCAGGGCAGAAGGCAGCTACCAGCACCCACTGAGGCCTGGGGTGTTGCTGCCATTCCGATGTAGGTGGGGACTGGGGGGGCCTTGGACATATGAGAACATAAATGTGACACATCCCCAGTTTGGGGGCTTGGGGCTGTACACTCTGCTCATGCCTGGAGCCATCACTAAGCATGAGGCACCACCATCTCTCTGTGCTCAGGAGCTGGATCGTATCATCAACCAGATGGTGCACGTGGCTGAGTACCTGGAGTGGGACTCCACTGAGCTGAAGCCCGTGAGTCCTGGGGCTGGGGGCAGCAGGGGTTGATGTGGGGACTCTCACCCAGAGCTGTGCCTGGCATCATCATATCAACCACCTTTTCTCCCTCCTCCAGATCTTGAAGGCGATGATGGAGGAGATAGATTACAACCACGATGGGACCGTGACGCTGGAGGAGTGGATCCGTGGTGGCATGACCACCATCCCCTTGCTGGTCCTTCTGGGGATGGAGACTGTGAGTGTCCCTGCAGGGACCTGCTTCGACTGCATCCAGTCTACCTCCAGCAACAGACTCTGCATTCATACAGCACCACATAGCCCCACACTGGCCCCCAACCACTTCTGACACCCCCACCCTGCCCCCTTCACCCCCTAACCTTCCCAAGGTCAGTTCTGAGCTGCAGTCACTGCCAGCTGCCATGCCCAAGCAGGCTGGGCTCCCTCCTTGCTATTGCAGTGCACTCCAGTTCATTGAATATTTAGCCAAAAAGTTAAGATGAGCACCTAAAATGGTAACTCCTCTCATAGGGTGAGCTTCAAAGAGCAGAGGTGGGGTGGTTGGAAGTCCCCTTATTTCTCTGTGTTGTTTTTTTTCATCCTTTTGGCCTTGATTTCTTCTTTCAGGGGCATCCCCAGCCATTGGGTAACAGTTTGCAGGGCAAAATCGGTGATGGAGAGATGGGGGTGGGGGACAGGCTTTCTGGCAGGAAAATTCAAGGAAGCAGGGAATTTTAACTGGCTCCCACAAAGCACTCATGCCTGGCAGCAACTATAAGAGGCTTGTGCTTTGGTCACCCCATGGTGGTGATGGCCTGGCTCCAGATGTGGAGTCACCTTCTTGTCAGCCACCAAGATCCTTCCTGTGGCTGGACTGTGAAGAGGGGTCGTGGGAGCCAGAGCTTGGTGCCTGGAGCTCGACATGCCAAGGCCCTTCATGCTTGGAGGAACACCAGGGAGAAGGGGAGCAGGGGGAGCCCATGATCCTGTGGGGAGCAAACTCCCACCAGCAGAGTGAGGAGCTTTAGGGGATGAAAAGCTGATTAAAAAGGTGGATTGAGGGGTCTGGGACCCCCAGCAACAGGGGAGTGACCCCTCACCCTCCACTCTCGTGCCCTGCAGAATGTGAAGGATGATGGGCAGCATGCCTGGAGGCTGAAGCACTTCAAGAAACCCGCCTACTGCAACTTCTGCCGCACCATGCTGCTGGGCGTTCGCAAGCAGGGTCTCTGCTGCTCCTGTGAGTCCTGCACCCTTGCCAGGATGTGGCACCCCCAGGCTGGCAGGTCCCACCCCGTCTAGTGCCCTCGGGAGGGGGGACTGGTCCCTGTTAGTGCAGGGAGGGGACAGCTCTCACTGTGGGGAGCGATGCTCGCCACCTGCTTCCTGGCACGTGGGGATTTGGTTTGGTGGTGGCCTTGGTAGTGTTGGGGCAACAGTTGGATTCAATGGTTTTAGAAGGCTTTTCCAGCCTAAATGGTTCTGTGGCTCTGTGGTTCTCTCTCACCAGTCTGCAAGTACACAGTCCACGAGAGGTGTGTGTCCAAAGAGATTGCCTCCTGCATCAGCACCTATGTTAAATCCAAGAGAAACACGAGTGTGAGTAGACAGCCAGCACGTTTCTGAGTCTCCTGACCCCTTGGTCTCCTGCTCTGTTCCCCCATAGCTTTTTCCCCTGGGATTTGCCCCTCTCCTCCTGGGCAGCAGCTCACAGGCATTCCCAAAATCCAAAAGCCTTGCAGGATGCACCCTGCCTACACTCCCTGGGCACTCCCAGGACCTCTGCCCCGAGGTTTGCCATGGTTCCAGGATGGGGAACAGGTGTCCCCACTGCATGGAAGAGCAGAGAGGGAAGTCAGCCATGCGAGGGGCTGGATTGGATCAGTCAGCATCAATGCAGGACAAGCCTCTGAAGTCGTGGCAGCTGCCCTTAGCAGGAGGAAGATGCCTGCAGGTCAATCATGTGCCTGCAGTGTCCCCCTGTGCCTTGCAGGTGATGCAGCACACCTGGATTGAGGGCAATTCCCCCGTCAAGTGCGACAGATGTCACAAGAGCATCAAGTGCTACCAGGGCATCACCGGCCTGCACTGCGTGTGGTGCCAAGTCACCGTGAGTACCCTGAGCCCGGGGTGCACCCACAGTGCCCCCAGAGTAGCCAGCCCTGGGGAGGAGAGGCTCACAAGCACAAGACAGCAGGTGTCTGCTGCTTAACATCCCCTTCTGCTGCCCTTCCAGCTCCACAACAAGTGTGCCTCCCATGTGAAGCCAGAGTGTGACGGGGGACCGCTGCGGGACCACATCCTGCTGCCATCCTACATCTGCCCGGTTGTCCTGGTAAGTGCCCCTCTCATCCTGATACAGGTGACCCTTTCATAGTGGTAAGTGCTTCCCTTGTCCTGATAAGTGCCCCCCTCCTTGCTGCTGGTGATAGGGACTGGTCAGGGCATCACTGGGGCCGCCCTGCCTCCCTCAGCTGCTGGCACTGCATTCTCAGGCAGTGTGGGCATCCATACCTCTGTTCCCCAAAGGACAGGCAATCCCACTGCCGGCGCTCAGAGAGTGACTCCCCTGCCAGCACCAGCCCCGAGGACACTCAGGGCTTCAAGTTCAACTCCACCACAGTGGATGGGCAAGGGCTGCAGGTAGGCTCCTGCACTGGGGCTGCAGGTGAGCTCTGCCACTGAGCCCAAGAGCAGGCAGGAGTTCACAGCTGCCTTTTCTGCCCTCCAGATCAGCCCCCGGCCTGGGACACACCCGCTCCTGGTGCTTGTGAACCCCAAGAGCGGAGGAAGGCAAGGGGAGCGGTAGGTGGGGTCCTGCCCAGGGAGAGCATCCTGCCAGGGCTGGGGGCTGCTGGTCCCTTGGGCATCACTGCTGGTGTGGGACTCACTTCCACGGCGTTCCTCATGCCTTTCTCTTCCCAGAGTCCTTCGGAAGTTTCACTACCTGCTCAACCCACGCCAAGTGTACAACCTGGACCGTGGTGGGCCTGCGCCGGGGTATGGAGTCCCTGCAGGTGATCCTCTCCCCTTTCCCACGAGCTCCTGCTCCCCCGTGTCACACCTTGTCCCTCCTGGTTTTCTCCAGGCTGAACTTCTTTCGGGACACTCCGGATTTCCGCGTGCTGGCCTGCGGAGGGGACGGCACGGTGGGTTGGATCCTGGACTGCATAGGTGAGCAAGGGATGGCTGTGTTCCCACAGAGCATCACCTGCCTGCATCCTTGGGGATCTGCCACAGGTTCACAGTGTTGCCCGTGTGACGATGGGGGGATGTTCCTGCCAGTAGCACCATCCCAGGCTACCGGCCGGGAGGGACATGGAGAGGAATGAGCCTTGTCAGCCCCAAACTTCTCTTCCCCCTTGAATTGCAGATAAGGCAAACCTGGTGAAGCACCCGCCGGTGGCTGTCCTGCCCCTGGGGACGGGCAATGACCTGGCACGGTGTCTGCGCTGGGGAGGAGGTGAGGCCAGATGAGTGTTGCCCAGGGGGGGCCGAGTCCTTGGGGACCCTCCCGTGCAGCTGGGTGGGTGCCATCCCAGGGGAGGAGGGCTCCTGGGCTTCTCGATGTGGTTAGAGCTTCACCTCAGCCTGGTGCCTCTAGCCCCTTCCAAAAAGAGCAGCCACTGCTTCCTCAACGCCCCTGCAGCCAGGTCCTGCCCAACCTTTTCCATCAGGAGAGCCCCACCATCGCCGAAATCTCTGCCACCCCTGTGAGGACGTGCCATAGCAGGAGCCCCAGGCTCCCACAGGTGCTAGGCACCCAGCTATGACATGGCTGTGCTCCCCTTCATCCTCCTTCATCCTCCTCTTTCCCTTCCAGGCTATGAAGGAGGCAACCTGATGAAGGTTCTGAAGGACATCGAGCACAGCACGGAGGTGATGCTGGACCGCTGGCAGATAGATGTTATTCCCAGTGACAGGGAGGCCAATGGAGATCCTGTCCCATCCACTATCATCAACAACTACTTCTCCATTGGAGTGGTGAGTTCCACAAGGCAGGGATGGGTCTTTCCCTCCCTGTTCCTCCTTGATCACATTCCCAACCTCCCTCTGTCTCCTGGCCTTGTTTTTCTGCTTTTATTGTCATTTGTAATGGCAGCACTTAGATACTTAGATACAGGCACTGGATTTCTCTCTTCCTGGTGGGAGTGTTGCAAAAGCAAGTGTGAAAGCAGCTTAAATAGGGTTCAGGGAAGTTTGGGTCCCAGGGATGAGGACACTCCACCTGCCAAGACAGCACCCATCAGGAAAGTCCTGCTTTGGTGCTCAGACCCACATTCCACCATGCTTTCCTGACCCAGAGGAGAATGGCAACCCCATGCCATAGGGGTTTTCCCCCAGTGCTGGGGGTCAATCCTGGGAGCAGGAGGGCTCTGGGGAAAGCCCTTCTCTTCCTGGGGGCTTGCAGCACTTTTGTCCTGGGCCAAGGGTGCCACCACGGTGTGGGTACCCACCTGCAGCTCTGTGGGATGCTTCTGGGGTCACATTGGCTCTTGCAAATGCCAGGTGGTGTCACTGCAGGTGGCATTTGGTGACAGCTTCTGACTGGGGCTTAAACACCCCCACCCTGCATAAGGAGAGGTTGTGATGAGCTTCAGGAGAGCTGCCACCCTGCTAGGGGAACTGTCAGGGTGCAAGATCCCAGGGTGCCCTCAGAGCCCCACTGCTCCACTGGTGGCCCCCTCTTCCCTCCTCAGCATGCCTCCCATGGGGAGCCTCTGTGATGAGGGAAGGAGGCCAAGTGCACTCATTATGTCTCACTTAAGCTTTGGGAGGAGTCCTTCTGAGGGTCCCTCCATCACCTTGGCTGCCTTGGCATGGCCCCCACGCCGTGTTCTTGTGTCACGGGGGCCAGTGATGGGCACAAAGAGCCGAGTGCCCATACCCTGGCACATGGCCATGGAGCACAAAGTGGGGGGGTCTGTTTCTCTGCTGTGCCACTGATGTCTCTGTGCTCCTGCTCCCTGCAGGACGCCTCTATCGCCCACCGCTTCCACATCATGCGAGAAAAGCACCCTGAGAAATTCAACAGCAGGTAACAGCTTCCCAGGGCCCCTGAAAGAGCTGGGTGTGGGGGGACACCCTGGGGCTGCCAGGCATCCTGCCAAGGGGACTTTGTGTTTGGCCAACCTTAGGGGACAGGCATGGTGTGTACTGGGCATGGTGGGGGGCCAGGGCCAGGCATGGCGGGGATTGGGGTGCTCCTTCAAGCCCCATGCGGTGTGTCAGGCTGCTGGAACTTGGCCATGCACCCAGTTACGTTCATTCATGCTTTATAATTAGCATAGAATTCCAGGACAGGCAGGAGCAGGCCAGGCAGTGAAGGCAGGGCAGACAGCAGGTCACAGCTTGCTCCCTGCTGTGCTTGGGGCATGTGGAAATGGGGTGATGGCAGCAGGAGCTGTGGCTTGTGACCCCCATCCCCAGGTTCAGAAATACCTGAGAGAGAAATCCCCAATGGACCAAAGTGTGTGGCTCTGCCCTGAAATTGGCTTACAGCTCCTCACAGCTTACAGCCCCCCATCAAAGCCCAGCACAGCACCTGATGCAGGGGATGAGCCATGGTCAGGGACTGTGAGGCATCCCCTCCGTGGGGTACCCCGTCCCCAGCAGCCCTGTCAAGATCCACCATCCCATCCCATGCTAAGAGAGCACTCAGCACCCTTATCTTCCCTCTCCACAGGCTGTCCAAGCCAGGTGTGCCTGAGCCACCCCCTGTTCTGTCACACAACTCCCTGGGGTCATGATGCTGGCAGACCCTCCCTACGATGGCTCATTTCCCCATCCATGGCTCGTTTCCCCATCCATGCCTCATGTCCCCAGCACAACAGCTCCAGACAATCCCTGGCAGCCCGTCCTGCTGCTAACTGGGGCAAGGCACCACTTCCCAGCAGGATGCTGACATGTCTCTCTGCCCCAGGATGAAGAACAAGCTGTGGTACTTCGAATTCGGAACATCGGAGACCTTTGCAGCCACCTGCAAGAAGCTCCACGACTACGTTGAGGTGGAGGTGGGTTTCCTGGGGGGGGTCCCTGGCTCCAGCCCCAGCACAAAGGCTCTTTGGGAGCTGTGGGTCTCTCAGGTGGGCCTTTTGGCTGGTTTGGGAGAGGGTGCCACGGTGGCTTTGACCCTTCACGGTGGCAGGAGGACACAGTGGCTGGCACGACCCCCTGTTCCACCACGCGGCACTTGCTGCAAAGCCAGCCAGCTGCAGGCAGAAGAATAAGCCTGTATTCCCCACTTCCAGCTGTATTGGAGAGCGTGCCTGGAATACTCTCTCTCTAAACTCCACACTGCTCCCAGCCCTCGTTGGATGACATGGAAACAGCCTTTAATTAGAGTCGGGAGGAGGGCCCGTGGTTGCTAAGAGTGCTGTCACTTCTCCGGTGGCGCTGGGGGGTTCGGGCTGTAAACTTCCATCTCTCCTTATCTCTGGATAAACCACCCTTTTATAACTTAGGCTGGAGGGTCAGGGGAGAAAAACAGTGCGTGCTGCAAGGGACTGGTGGGAATCACAGCAGGTGTTGTGCACAGGGGTGCTGGCAGCGGGCAGAGAGTGGGGCAGAGCCCGCAGAGCTGGCTCTGCAGATGTGTGGCCATGGGCACACTGAGTTTGAAGCCTGAGATGGGTGACTGCACCCATGGAAGCTGGTGGGAAGGGGCAGGAGCGGCATCAGAAGCATCTCACCCACTTCCTCATCCATGCTGCAGTGTCCCAGGGTGGATCAAACCCCACTGTCTGTGGGGTTTGATGCTGCTGGAGATGGGAACGAGGTGCCCCCCGTTCCTTGCCGGGCGCTCCCCACCAAGCACCCCCACCAGCTGAGCCTCCTGGCAGGAAAGTGTTAATCCTGCCAGTATATGAAGTTGAAAGCAGCAGCCTGTCCTCCCTCGGCTCCCAGGCAACTGTCAGCTTTGCAGAGAAATGGCAGTTTTGTTTTGGAAATTGGCACTCATTCTCTCGACGACTTCTGGAAATGAATTTGCTTTTTCCCCCAGCTGCAAATTTCTCCTTCCAACTTCAGTGCCAGCACGCCATCAGCTGCCCCTGCTCAAAGGGTCCATTGTAGCTCGCTGGCACAGGAACCAGGGAGGACTCCACAGGGAGAACTGCTCCTGCCCGTGGGGGTGTGGGCAGGCGTAGGCAGCTGTGGGCAGGAACAGGCTCCTGCAGCATCCCATCCCAGCATCCTGTACCCTGGGCAGCCAACTGACTCCCATCCCACCGTGCCTGGGTTGGTACCTGCTGCCTCACAGGCAGGTGGGAAAGGGGCCTGCAGTTGGAGTTGATGCTCAGGGTATGTTGTCCATCCCACAAGGAATTGAAGCCCCCTTGCTTGGTAGCCACTGCTCAGAGCGTTGAAGCCTTTTCTCTTCCTACAGATTACAATATCGTTAAGATGTACTGAGAATGAATTGATTTACATCCTTCCCAAAAGATAGTTCTTCCTTCCCAAACCAGAAGATTCCTGCGTTTTGCTTTCAATGAGAGGCTAAAAATAAGATGCCACAGCATCAGGGCAGGCAGAACAGATCTGACACGTTGAGGGGTTTGCTCGTGTGAGCACCCACCTCATACACAGGGCTGGTGTCCTCAGCTCTGGCCAAGGAGGGGGATAAAAATAAGCTACAAACCTTTGCTAGAGGAAAACAACTGGAGTCAGAGCAGCAGCAGCAGGGGCTTGTCAGCCCGTTTCATTCCTCTTGGCACAGCAAGTGAGAGCAGAGATGCCTTTGCATCACCAAGATGCAAGGAAAAAGCTGTGCTGGAATTTGCTGAAGCACAGAGTGGCAGGTAGAGAGCAGATGCCTCAAGGAAAATAGGAGTGCTCTAGAGAAATTCTAGTTGGATGGGAAAGTGGCTGCCTGCACCGGAGGTATCGAGGAAGGGGATCCACGTCTGGGTAATGTGAGAAGACCTGAAGTTAAGAAATGCATTTCCCCAGCTGCTGCTTTCAGTCCTGTAGCAAAGCTGCAGGCAAATGGATATTTTACCTTTTACAGGGAATTTTCAGCCAGGGCAGTCCTGCTGTACGACAGCAAAGCCTGAGACACCAGTTCTGTGTGCTGTCTTGTGGATCTCACTCCAAAACCTGACATTTTTCCCTCTGACACCTTTCCCATAATTTCCTTCCAGCCTCATTTCTAGTTTCCAAGTGTCTCTTGAAGACACACTGGTTGGAGCTATTTTTTGGGCAGCCAGACTTTCCAGTCCTTTGGAGTCAGTTTGAGCAAGGGGAAATGGGGAAGCATGTGCTGGAGCTCCTTGGATGGAATTCACTTCAGGGCCAAGGTGATGTTGCCTCCTATTTTGTGTCACATCACCGAGCCCAGCCAAGGTTTGCTGTGGTCTCCCAGGAATCTGCTTTTTGAAACTGGCATTTTGGACATGTAAAATTCCTATGGAAATAGAGGGGAGAGCAGGAACAAGGAGGGTGACGTGGTGGTTGCCAGCTCTCAAAAAGCAAAGCGAGGAGTATTTGTTTGCACCTCCAACCCCAGCCACCCCAGGGCTGCCTGTGCCAGCCAGGGGACTATCCTGTGTCATACTGTGCTCAGGGATCTGTGCCCCTTTGCGGGGGCAGAGGAGGCTGGGCTCCATGGTGATGGGCACCAGCCCCCCCTAGCCCACATTCTGACACTGCCCACGTACCTGGCAGTGTGACGGGACCCTGCTGGACCTGAGCAACACGTCCCTGGAGGGCATTGCTGTTCTCAACATCCCCAGCATGTACGGGGGCTCCAACCTCTGGGGTGAAACCAAGAAGCAGCGTGGTTACAACCGGCTGGGCAAGAAGGCACCGGAGAAGCTGCCCGGCACGGTGGTCACCGATGCCAAGGAGCTGAAGTTCTGCGTGCAGGGTGAGCACTGGGTGATTAGGGGGGTGTGGGGTTAGCACAGGGGCACTGGGCACCCCCCAGCTCTGAAACAACAGCACCAGAGGGATTGGTATTGGCTCGCTGTCTTTTGGGGTGCCAGGATGACACCACCGTGTGGCAAAGGAGGAGCTGGAATGGAGCTGCAGAGCTGGCATCAAGGGGTTTCGTAACCATCTCTTCTCCAGGCTCTGTCACAGTGCTGCCAGCCTGAGTGTGGGGTTCAGGAGCAGCACAGTACCCACACTGTGCCCTGGCCAGCACCTTCCACCCACTGCTGCAGCCACTGGAACCATCCCCGTGGGCAAGGGCAGCCTGAAGTGCTGGCAGCATTCCCCAGTGGGTTACAGTCGGGTAGAAAGCAGGCAGGAAAACAGGCAAAGTGCCTGGATTTTCCACCCACCACCTCCCACAGCCTGGGGCTGGGGTCAGAAACAGCCCCTGTGTGATGACACTGCAGGCATGGCTGTGTCACATCCCAGGCCATCACTGGCCTGGGTGAGCCAGTGGAAAGAGGCAGCAGGGAGGGTGACAGAGCAAAAGCCAGTCCCAAAGGCATGCAAGAGACAGCAGGGTGGGCACCCTGGGGACATCCCCACTTGTGGGTGGGTAGGATAGTGTCAAAGGCTCAGAGGGCTTCTCATGGGTAGAGTGGCAGGGGTGGAACCTGAAAGGGAAACCTGAAGGATCGAGGTGTGCCAGAGTTGGGTGCTCTTGCTGGCAGCCCAGAAGAGCAAGATGAGCTAGGAAAAGGAGCAAAACCCTGGGATTTGAGCAGATTTCTCCCACTGAGGATTCTGCCATGCCGGGACGGGGTGTCACCCTTTCATACAATCCAAACAAACAGTCAAAGGGCTGGGGACCTGGGCTGGGACGCTGCAGCCAGACAGACCCAGGTGCTGTTGCAAACCAGGAGTATTTTGCCTCCAGAGATTTTGGATAGCAGCGTTGCCTAGCACTGCAAACACCCAGATTGGTACTCTTGAGATGCAAAGGACGTCAGGACATATCCCCACTGTGCCACCAACACTGCTGCACTTCAGGGCAGCCAGCAGCCCTGGGGTGCTAGCCCTGCTGTTTTGCATGATTCCAGAAGGATCCCTGGGCATGGGGGAACCAGCTCAGACCCCTCTCTCTTGCAGACCTCAGCGACCACCTCCTGGAGGTGGTGGGACTGGAGGGTGCGATGGAGATGGGTCAGATCTACACGGGGCTGAAAAGCGCAGGGAAGAGACTGGCCCAGTGTTCCTCTGTCACCATCAGGTATTTGTCCCTGCCACAGCTGAGCACTCGACCAACAGCAAAGCCTGTTTATGTCTATGTCACCCCCTGTTCCCTCTCTTTGTGCTTTGCAGGACGTCCAAGTTGCTGCCCATGCAGGTGGATGGGGAGCCCTGGATGCAGCCATCCTGCACTGTGAGTCCCCGGGGAGGGCTCAGGAAGCCGGGGTGGACAGGGGCTGGCAGGATCTTGGGATGGGGCAGGAGGGGCTGGCAGGATTGGACAGCCTTGGCTTCTGGTGGCAAAGCCTCTGGATTTAAAGGAAGGCTCCTATCCTTTCTGGTGGGTGTCTGCAGAGCCCAACCAGCTGTTACTGTGCCCTGAAGGCTCTGGATTCATGACAAGCCATCGTGGGAGCTGTGGGGACAGGGACACGCTCATCCCTTTCTGGATGGGTGAGCACAGCAGCGTCCCTTCCTGGGGGAGTTGCAGTGATGTCCTCCACCATCTGGCAGGCAGTTTGCCCAGAGGAGAAACCCTCTTCCCACACTGCCTGGATGTGATTCCAGAGCTCTTTGTCCCTATGCTGGGTGCTGAGCTGCTCCCAACTGGCTGGAGTCACTCCCCAGGGTCTTGGGGCTGGAGGGTGGCCCGGAGAACTCACAGACCAGGACCCCCTTACTGAGCTGGGCTTTACCCCTTCTCTTTAGGTCAGAATTACACATAAAAGCCAGGTGCCAATGCTGCTGGGGCCGCCCCAGAAGAGCAGCTTCTTTTTCCTGAAGAGGAGAAGCCGAACTCGGGATTAAAGAGCATCCAAGGAGCTGCAGCCTGGAGGCACCCAGCATCCCAGCCACTGCCTGCTGTCAGGGGTCCCCAAATCCCTACCCTGTGGCTGGGACAGAAACTCCCCCCTCCAAGCCCAGCAAAGGCTTTATCCTGTGAAGATCTTGAAGGCTCCTTCCCATAAGCATCTTCTCCAGCTGGGATGGAAGCAGTGGGCAAAGGCAGGCTGGCATGCAGGGAACACATTTGCTGGAGCAGCACTAGAACTGGGATTTTTTTTTTCCCCCTTTATTTAAATATCCCCCATCTGAGCTGTGAGAGAATTTGCTCCTGAGGCAATGCCAAGCTCCACTTATTTATTTTTCACCCTTCTGAAGGCCACTGGATGTCTTGCTGCACTGGCTGTCTGTCCTCCAACCCTTGCAATGGGAGGAATTATTTATTTCCTTAACGTGGAGGAGCTGTCTCAGCCACTCACCTCTCTGCTGTGGGGTTTAAGAGAGATGCAAAGAGCCATTACTGTGAGTCACAAGGTGTGGGACAGGCTGGGGTCTGACCATGCACAGGGATAACTGTGGGGTGGATAGGAGGAGACTGTTTTGATGGGGAAATGGCCAAAAAAGGAACTCTGGGGGGAGCTGCCAATCTTGGGAACCCCGTGTGCCCCAGCTCTGGGCTTCGTCTCTATATTTATGTATTTATTTAGCAATCTTTGGGGCTCACCTTTTTATGAACCCGGATTGGATACAGATACCACCTCCCTTCTCTGTGGCTGTCCCCCATGGCACCTCCTTCCACATAAACTTTCTTCTTTCCTAAAGCCTGCCAGCCTGCACCAGGGGCTGGGGACAGACATCCAGAAGCTCATCTCACTTGGAAATATCCCTGCTGCCCTTTGACACATCTGCCCATGTGCTTCACCAGTCTGGTGCTTTCCTGGTGTGACTGATGCTGCCTCTGATGCTCTTGGATGGCTGCAGGGAGTGTGGGAGAGCAGTTACACCTCAGTTTCTGTATGGCCAGGTCTCCCTGCAACCCACTCCATATCCAAGGAGTCTCACAGGTGCTGCTTCCTGCACAGCTGCCAGAGCCCAGCTGCAGTGCACAGGCAGGTATCACCCGTGGATGGAGAGATCAGGCAATGCAGCTTCTCCCCAGGATGCACAAGAACCAGAAAATGGATGGATGAATGAATGCATGGAGGCTGTGGTGGTCTGGATGCACTCCCAGAAGTCAGGAGTTGGCAGAACTGGCCCGTAGGAAGGGCTGCTGGCTGCTTCTGCCTCCAGCAGTGGCCTTGCATGCAGGACACACCCAGCTCCTGAATCACTCCTGCTCTCAAGCAGCTCCCTTGGAGGCTCCTGTGCTGCTGTGAGCAAGCTGGGAGCAGTGTGTGCCCCACTGATGTCACCTCCGGTACAAAAATGGTTGCTTGTCCCCACTATGCTCCTGCCACAGGGCTGGGACAAGCCACCCTGTCCTCCCCAGTGTCCTAGTACCCATCCTGTCCGTCCTGATGCTGCAGGTGCCCATTCAATAGCATTCCTCTGGCAGTGCAGAGAGTGCTGCTGTTATGTTTTGGAGTGAACAGCGAGCTGAAAGGGAGCATACACAGGCACACTTCACCAGCAGTGCATAAATCCACCCTCCTCCTCGTCACCCGAGGCGGTTGTTAATGAGTAGCCAGGTGAAAGCAATTGGAGAGAGGCTAAACAAAAGGCAGGTCCCATAAACCAGCTGCCTCCGTTTCCCCAGCCCGCTCTGGACAGTGGCAGTGCCTCACAGCGCCACACTTGGGGAGGGTGAAAAAACTACTTCTGCCATCTCCACAGCTTTGCCAGCCAAGGGGGTGACAGGTTTATTCTGCGGGATGGCAGCACACAAGGTCGGCAGGTTTGGTTTCATTTCCCACACAGCTTCAATGTGGGGTTTTATCCCAGTGCCTGTGTGGAATCAGAGTGCTCCTTGGCCCCAGTCATGGTTTGCTGGGCTCTGGGCAAAGAGCAGCACTGGGGTCTCTGCTATGGTGGTGCAGCCAGGGGAAGCAGGTAGGCACCATGCCCATGCCCACACCCATGGGCCTGGCAGCACTGGGGGCAGGGAGTGCTCCTCTGAGCTTAAATCCCAAGGGGAACACTCAGCCATGTGTCCTGCAGGGCGTGATGACGATACACCAGCACTGGTCTGCCAGGAGTGCTGAGCTCCAAGAGAGACATTACCTCTGATGGTCAGGGAGATGGTTCTTGCCACCTGCCCCAGGGGACATGGCTCCAATCTGCTCCTGCCCTGCCAAAGCCATGATTCAACAGCCATGGCAGCTCCCAACCTCCTTAGTCTGATGGTGCAAAGGCCCCCAGCCCAGGAGGGACCCTTCAGCCCAGATGTCCCTGGCTCCAGTGAGGAATATGCCATGCAGCTGAGGGATGCTCGAGGCTCTGAACCCCCCTATTCCTCTCAGTGTCTCCCAGTTCGGCCCAGTTCCCAAGGGCATGGGATGGAACGAAACCCCAAGAAACTGCCCCAGGCACCGGTGCCAGTGCTGCACTGGGGGATCCCTGAGAGCTGGGGAGCTCCATTGCCACAGGAGCCCCAGCCCCCTCCTTGTGCTGTGTGTGTAGCTGTGGTTGCCTGCATGGAATGGCGTCCGTAGCGTAGCGCGTGTTACTGTGCACACCTGGACTGCTGTGGGCTTGCCTCCAATAAAGATGGTGATGAACATCTCGGCTGCTCCTGGGGTGAATGGGGGGGTGATTCCTGGTCAGGTGTGGGGTCCCCACCTTCGGGGACTAAAAGAGGTTGTGCCCAGTGCAGGGTGCCGGGGCTGAAGGGGTGCTGGCAGCGGCAGCACGATGGAGCAGTGCTCAGTGGGAGCTGCATCCGGCTAAATTTGGAGCCTGCAAAATTTTTTTTTTATTTTTTTTTTTTTCCCCTGAGTGGGCTCTAAATTTAGCAGGCACCGGTCTCCAGTCCCCCTCCCAGCCTTGGCTCTCCAGAGGCTTGGGCTCTTCCTGAGGCACTCCTGTGACCTCTCACCTGCCTGTCCCCCAGCTGCACTTGGCCCCATCACCTCTCGCTCTCCCAGGGGTGCTGAGCAGCCCCCAGACAGAGCACGGGTTGCACATTGTGACCCCTAGTTCTCCGGTGACCCAGCTCGCCCCAACAGCCCACCATGCTTCCAGGACCGGGTTTTGCCACCCACCTGCTCGTGTGTCATCTGCTAATTTTACCTGCGGTGATTTAATCCTGGTTGCCTTTGTGCAGAGGGGAAGTGAGAGCACCAGCGCCTGCAGAGCCCCCCGGGATCTGGGTGTCCTTGCTGCCCTCCGTGCACTTCCTGCCCCCAGCACACAGGCACCCGGAGGGCAGTGTATCCTGGCAGCCCCCTGCCATTCCATCCAGGACTTGATGACAGATGAGCTACCTGCCAAGACCAGCATTATCCCTGGGCAGTGGAGGTGGCCCTGAAGGGCTCTGGAAACTGATTGGTAAACCAGCATGGGCAGAGGGACTCCCACCAGCAGCCCAGAGCCATGCTACGCAGCTCCCCTAGGACACTGACAAGTGCATGACCCGAGGCTGAGCATTTCAAACTGGCCAGGGACAGCCTTGTACTGACAGGCTTCCTAACCCTGGGCCACTTCCCAGGATCCAAGCAGAAGTCTCTTCTCCTTCCCAAGCTGAGAAGAGCAGTTTGGAACTGAGCACTATCCCTTGTTTTTGCCTTTTCCAGCAGTAACTTCCCAGTCCACAACAATGAGGCCTCCACACAGTCTATTTATCCTGTGCAAGCTGCTGCATCCTCCGTGAGCAGCCACTGGCAGGTCCCCATGGCAGGTCTCCCCACCTTCAGTTACAGGGGGCAAACTGATGCTCTTAGCGTGGAAATGATGCAGTTAGGGGTGCCTGGCAGGCCCCCAGCAGCACCACTCTGTCCTGAACTCATTCCCAAACCTCTGGGACATTTGCATTCCTGCAAGGGCACATGGCCACGAACCGGCTTGGAGGGATCCGTGTCTGAGGCAGCCCAAAAGCCCTTGCAGGTGGGAAGTCCTTTTCCCGTGTCCCCTTCTCAAAGGCAATCCTGGCTCCAGGGTGCCTGCAGGGGAATGGCTGCCCAAGCAGGACTCAGGCGCGGGTTAACCCCGGGCTTACAGGGGGGACCCGTGCGAGGGCCCTTTGCTGTTGAGAAACCACCTCCCAAGCAAGAGGAGGGGACCCCACGGCCTTTCCAGCGGGTCCCCACGGCCTATGAGGCCCAGGGCCCATCCCATCCACAGGTTCTCGGGCACGGGTGTGCACGGGCCGTTTCCTAAGCGGGATCCGGCCCCTCGCTCTGTCCAACCAAGGCCTCCTGTTACCCCCGCACCCCCTCCCGCAGGAGGCCGCGGCCCCTTTAAGCGCCGCGCTGCCCCAGCCCCACCCGCCAGCCTTTTCCACCTTCTATTTTTTTATGAATGAAAAACGTTTCGGGGCGGGGCCAGCCAAATCACGCCGCTTCCATTGGCCGCCCCGCTCCCCGCCCTCTTCCCCGGCCGCCAATGGCGCTCGGCGGAGCGGCGCGCGGGCGGGCGCGGCGCGGGGCGACAGCCAATGGGGTGGCGCGGACAGCAAAGCGGCTGCTCCCCATTGGCTGAGGCGGAGGGTAAACAAGCGGCGCGGGGCGGGGCCGGTGGGTCGGGGGTGCGGGCGGGCGCAGAGCGGCAGCGCAGCGGTGCCGGGGCTCGGAGCGGTGCCCGCAGCGCTGCCCGGGGCTCGGAGCCGTGCCGGGGCTCGGAGCGGTGCCCGCAGCGCTGCCCGGGGCTCGGAGCCGTGCCGGGGCTCGGAGCGGTGCTCGGAGCGCTGCCCGGGGCTCGCAGCGCTGCCCTGGGCTCACAGCGGTGCCGAGGCTCGGAGAGCTGCCCGAGGCTCGGAGCGCTGCCCGGGGCTCGCAGCGGTGCCGGGGCTCGGAGCGCTGCTCGGGGCTCGCAGCGCCGCCGCGCCTGCCCCGGCCCCGGCTTGGCTCGCCCCTCTGCCGCTGAGCCGCGCCCGGCCCGGGTACGTGAGGGCCTGGCGGCGGGCGGGGGGGGGCGCGGGCCTGGGGCGGGGGCGGTGTTTATGAATGGCGCGGGCCGCGCGGGTGTGAATGGCGGGGGGGCGCGCGCGAGCGAGGGAGAGGGGGAGGGGGGGCGGAGTTTATG
>JAWWTY010000010.1:21913458-21932572 GCA_035222235.1 Margarornis squamiger
TTATGAATGGGGCGCGCGGGGCGGCGTGGGACCGGCGCGGGGAAGGGGCGGGGGCACCGGGGAGGGGGCGAACTGCGGCCCGCCCGCTCCCCACTCCTCCTCCTCCTCCTTCTCCTCCTCCTCCTCCTCCGCCCGCTCCCCACACCGCCGCCTCCGCCCGCTCCTCCGGCGCGTGATGTCACGGCCGTTTCTATAGAAATTAGGTGACATCACGAGTCGGGGGGCTGCGACCCGCCACGGCAGGAGTGGGCCGGCTCCCCGGGGAGGCCCCGCACCGAGCCAGCCCCGGGGCCAGGAGCTCATCCTGACCCCTCCCCGTCCACTCCCCCCACCAGCCGCGCACCTGCCGGAGCCCAGGCGGGACCCCTCTGACCGGGCCGGCGTCGATGCTGAGCGGGCCGGGGGCACTGCCCGCCTCCCCCGCACCATGGACGGCTTCTACGACCAGCAGGTTCCCTTCATGGGCCCCGGGGTAAGTTTGCCCTGCCCGATCCCCGTTGACACCTCCCTTCCCCGTCCTTGGGGCACCCACCCCTCGTTCTCGGGAGGCCCCCCCTTGTCCTTGGGGGCACCCTGGGGTCACCCTCCAGCCCTGGGGGCTGCCGCTCTCACGGGCGGCTGTGGCCCTGGTTGTTGCAGAAGTCCTGTGCAGAGGAGGGCCGAGGCCGGCTGGGGTCCGAGAGAAAAAGGAAATTTTTGGAGACTGACCTAGCCCACGACTCAGAAGGTAGGCAGGGCTGGCCCGGGCGGCCATGGCCCCTCTTCGTTCTCCTCGCGTTCGTTGGTTTAGAAATAATCCTGCAAATAATGGCAGTTTTATTTATTCATTCTTCTGTGGAGCACATAAGTCTTTCACTCTGTTCCAGAGCTCTTCCAGGATCTCAGCCAGCTACAAGAGGCCTGGCTAGCTGAAGGCAAGTCTTCACCTCCACCTTTCACCCTGTAAAGTCTCTCTACAGGATTTTTATTTTTTTTGAGAACTGAAAACACCATAAATGCACTTTTTTGTTTGGTTTTTTTAGCTCAGGTGCCCGATGATGAACAGTTTGTCCCAGATTTCCAGTCTGACAACTGTAAGTGATTGTTTTGGGTTTTTGTTCTCCAGGGGGCGGATGTTTGGGTGCCTGTGCAAAACTTTGCACTGGGTTTGGAGCTGCTTCCTTGGGAAAGCAGTTGTTGCTGGAGCTGAAATGCGGAATCGTGAGCTTTTGGGGGAAAGCACATGTGGTTTGGGTTCACCGAGATCAAACTTGCAATGTCCTGCCTTTTGTAAATGGGGAAAAATCGTGGCCAAAAGCGTGGTAATGTCCCTGATTTATCTCTGGGCTCCTCTGAGACACGCTGCTTGGTCATAGTAAGGTGGATTCGCTTCTCACCGCTCCTTTTCCTTTTCAAGGAGAAGCGAGAGCCCGTGCCGGGCTCCTCGGTTAGCCACAATCTCTGCAGTTCCTGGAGCTTTGCACAGTCCTGGCCCGGCGCTGTTGGCAAGAGTGGGCCTGAGCGGTGAAACTTGAGCCGCTTTAAGCAGCATTAATCACTGGCAAGCGAGCGTGTTTAAAAGGAGGCCAGTGAAAATGCAGTCCCTCGTGAATTGCATAAGAGCGAGAGTTGGTTCTGAGCCGCGCTGCGTTGCTGGGGTGGGTTAGCAGTGAGGGCAGGGGCTGGGCAATGGCGCGTGGGGCTTGCGCAGCAACGAGTGCTGCTCTCTGGACCTCGGAGGGGAAGGAGGCGGGGGGGAATCAGGATGTTTTGAGTCGTTACCTGGCAAACACAAGTAGCAGCTTGGTGTCGGTGGCTGGGTTTTTGCTGCCGAGCCAGACGGCTACGGAACTTAAAGGAAATCAAATTTAGCCTGCAGTCGAACAGATTTTTCATTCCAGCTTTGTCACAGCATGCAGCAGGGTATCTCCTCCGACAGCAAATGCATGTTAATTATTGCTTTTTGATTACTTCGGAGTGGGAAGCTTGCCATTAAGCTGTTCCAGACAGCCCAAGTTTCAGATGTGCTTTCTCCCCTGTCTCCCCTGAGATAAAAGGCGAGCCTGGAGTCAGAAACACAACGGGCTGTTGACATCCCCAGCACAGCCCGGCAGCTCTTGCTCGGAGCGGTAGAAACTGCAGTGTGCGTGGGAGGGTGGCTCTTGGAGCTGAAGCTGTTTCCAGTGCCTTTTGGCAGTCTCTTGTTTCCTTGTAACCTGAAGAGCTCAGGGAGGAGAGGCAAACTTTTCTGGGTAATGCAGGGAAAAGAGGGGAAAAAGGAAAAGGCATTTGGTCAGGACTCTTAAAATGTTTTGACCTGCTCAGCCTGCAGACCTAGTGTTGAAACGACTTCATGACTTGAAAAGAGATCTCCCTGCATGACTCCCCACTACGATAATCTTCCTTAACTTTCCTAGGGAGAGAAAGCAAAGGTTTTCTTCGCTGCTGCTCTGTTGGCTTTGAGGGGGCTCAGGCTCAGGTGGAGGGGAACGGGGAGCCTGGCTCTTCCATCCCTGCACTGAGGAGATTTGAAAGAAGAGAGAACTCCATTTTACAGCTTTCTGACCCTATTTTCTCATTTTACTCCGGTTTTGAACCCTGTGCCATGTAGAAAGGAAGAGAGGGACAGCTCTAGTGCAGCTCCTGCCTGCACCTGGCTTTCAGTAAGAGGGCTGGGCTGCTTTCCTGGCCTGGCACACACATTGGGGTTCAGTGTCCTTTAGCTCCCAGGGGAAGGTAAATCCCTCCTTAGTCCCCCTACGGTTGTTTGTGGGCACACATCGGACTCTTCCTGCAGTCGTGTGCCTTTTCACTGAGGAATCTACTGCCCTCTTACCCTGAGCAAACTTCAGTCTCCTGCCCCATCGTGCACTCTCAGGGCCAAGCTTCCTTGGCACAGCAGCAAAAACCAGGCTCAGTTTGGACCCCACTGCAGTGGAGGGGGGGGTCATGCACTGCTGCATGTGCTGTGGGGAGTCTCAGAACTGCAGCCTTCTTCTCGCCTGGCTAAAACCCTGTCATAGCTGCCTGCGGCTCCACTGCTTCCCACTCGTTGTTCCCAATTCCATAGCCGAGATCCCTGGAAGACAGGGTTTAAAGTTGGGGCTCGGGAGCAAAATAACATGCCAGAGGGCAGTGGGTTGCTGTGCTGGGGAGGAAATCTCACTGCAGGGAAAGCAGGGCTGCTCCGAATGAGGCATGGTTTGGTTCTCAGCACCCTGGACTGAGCACCAAGAGGCTGGATTCAGTGTTTTTGAGTTGCCCAGGGCAGTGGTGGATCCTCCTGGGAAGGCAAGGAAGGCATGGGTGATTCCACAGAGCTCACCACGCTGGCTGTCATGGCCGGGCATAGGTGTGGGTTCACCAGCAATGTGGACCTGGGGAAAAGGGTGGAAGGGTGTACAGTGTTATACCTCCATCAGTTGTTTATGTACCTGAGAAGCAGTGGGATCATTCTGAGGAGATCAAGGACCATAGAAGGTGGTTTGTTCCCAGGGCACTTGTGGCCTCCCTGCACGGGAGGCACGTGGCAAAAGCCACGGGCAGGGCACAGAGTGGGTTTTCTTACACACCAAAATGAAAGCGAGAGGTTTGTTTGTGAGGAAGAGTTGTTTAAACAAAAGGAAAGCAGGAGCCTGGCTTTCTATTTCTGGCTTGTCTCCTGGCGTGACCTTGGGTGCGTCCTGTAGCGGCGGGAGATGGAGGGGCAGGCGGGGAGCTCGGCTCCCAGGTGCCGGCTTGAGCAGGTGCCAAGGTCCCTGCGCTGGAAGTGGTGCTTTCATTGCCTTCCCCTTGGCTCGCACAGTGGGTGCTGCTGGCAAAGCCAGTGTCCTCCAGGCTCGGCCTTTTGGAGGTCCAGTGATGCTGGTGGCACGGGAACAACGTGCCCTGTCCCCTGCTAAAGGATTCACTGGGAATTCAAGGCCACAAGTGGGTCTGGAGTGTCACCCCTTTCCATGGGAGACCCCTTGGCTGGTGGTTGGCATTTGGGGCATCTCCAGTTTGGCTGGTTGTAAGGCACTGAGGTGGTTTGCCTGAGCTCCCCCACCTTCCTCTCCTGTCTGGGCAGGGCAGTGGCACATGTGGCTGGTCCCCTGCCCAGCCTCTCCGAAAACCTTTCATCCCTAGGGGTTGAAGCAGCCCAGAGAGGGGCCATCAGGCACCCACGGGTGCTCTCGGTGCTCCCATGGCTTAGCCCTGGAAATGGATCTGCCAAGGCATGTTCTCCAGCCCCATCTGTAGTTGAGCTGCTCCCTCTGCCTATTTTTATATGTTTTTTTAGCTTTTAATTATAGTGCCAAGGGCAGGCCCGGAAAGGGTAAAAGTGCTCATGCACCGGTGTTCTTTGAGACCTTGGGTGGTGGGGCAGGGCCCTCCTTCCCAGCCAAGGAACCCTCCTGCCTGTCTGCTCGCTGCTGGAATCCAAACCCCCCACCTCCCCTGGTGCTGGCCCCACTGGCCTTGGTGCCCCCTCAATCCCTCCAGCCTCCTCAGCCACGAGCTGGGCATCAGGAGTGCATCGTACGAGCAGCGCCGACCAGCCCTGCGGTGTTTGTGTAGGAAATCCAAACGTTGCACAGAGCCTGGGCTTGGACAGCTGGTCTCTGTTAGGATCTTAAGGCTCATTTCCCTTTTTTTTTTGAATGGCAGCGCTAAGCTCGGGGGAAATTTTTCCTTTCTTTTTCTTTTTTTTTTTTTTTTCCCCTCCCTCAGCCACATGAATGGAGTGCTCCGAAGTGTTTGTGAATGGAGGGTGGTGCCTGCTCAGGGACTGGAGGCTTTTTTTTTTTTTCTCAATGAATAACCAGACCCCATTGTACGACTGGCGGAAAAACAACTCGCTCCAACAACACGGAGCCTGTTTGGGAGAACCGTGCCCGCGATAGGCAGCTGGAGCCCTTCCAAAGCTAGTTCCCCTTTGCTTTCCCGTGGCTTGTGGGGCGCCTGGACTTTGCCGCCGCCGTGCCGGCCCCCTGTTAAGGCTGGAAATGCTGAGAGCGGCAAAACCTCGCCGGGGAAGGGGGGGAAGGAGGAGGAGGAGTGGGATAAATCCGGCTTGGGAGCCAGTGGAAGGCATGTGGGGGGCTGTGCTGGCTCAGCACTGGCCTTTGTGTTTCGAATCCTTCTCGGGGGGCTTTTATGCCCTTGGTACCAGCTGTGCTGGGCCCTTCTGAGGAAGGGGGACGAGTAGAGAGGGGAGTCAGCAGCTTTTTAGAGGGTTTGACAAATTAGGGGAGCAGCTAATTACCTGGCAAGCTGTGAACAGTTGTCCTGGAGCTACTCCTCTCCAGTGTAGCTGGGCTGTGTTTAGGCTTCACATGAAGCTAATACTCCACTTCCGATTAGTCTTGGCTCTCCTCTGAGGCACTATTTAAGTGCAGATCTCCGAGGCATTTTCCCTTTCCTAGAGCGCCTGCTTTTAGAAATTAATTAGCTTAAGCGTATATTATTCAGTTTATATATAGCAAGTGGGCTTGGGAGTGGGTGGTGAGGATTTGGGTTTAATGGGATGTTTGTCACTTGAGCTCATACAGTTGTGGGACCCCGGGGCTGAGTCCCTTTGGAGCACCTTGGCTGGGGGAAGGTGGATCCCATTTTCTGACTGTCTGGGTATGCCCCTGTGAGGACAAGCGGGTTGCTGTGTCCTGTTTATGAGCTTTTGGAGCTCCAGTCTGTCAGGCCCCCAAATTGCTTGCTCCACAGCTTGAGGAAGCAGCCACTGCCTGCAGAGCCTGGGCTCAGCTCTGCTTGCTGAGGGGCTTTTAGCCTGGCCACAGCAATGTGTCTCATCCATGGCTGTTGTCAAGCTGCCTGTTCCCCTCTCACAGCCCTAGCTCTGCCCCTCTTGCATCCTGATGGGCAGCAACTCCCCCTCTGTGAGCAACACCCTGGGCTGCTGTGCCTGTCCCAGTTCTGCCCTCCCCTGCCACCCCAGCTCAATCCTGTGCCAACGTTGGGGTCTGCCGGGGCACCATCCTGTCCTGGTTCAGTTGCCTGATGCTCCTGGCAAAGAGCACTCAAGCAGATGCTCCCAGGGGTGACGTCCCCACGGCTCTCTCCGATGTGAGTGAGCCTGTACCCTCCTTGGTCTCCCTGCAGTGGTCCTGCACGCCCCACCTCCGGCAAAGATCAAGCGGGAGCTGCCCAGCCCGTCCTCGGAGCTGTCATCCTGCAGCCACGAGCAGGCTCTCTGTGCTGGCTATGGGGACAAGTGCCTCTACAACTGTTGGTAGGTAGCACAGGGACTCTCTGCCACGCGGCAGCGTCCCCGCTGGCGTCGCCGTCAGCCCCTGGCCCATCTCCTTTGGCAGTGCCTATGACAGGAAACCTCCCGCCGGGTTCAAGCCATTAACGCCACCTGCCACGCCGGTGTCCCCTGCACACCCCGGATCGGCCCTGCCACCGCCGCCACCGCCGGCCCCGGCCGTGCAGGGGGCTCCCCACGTGCTGCAGGAGCAGCGGCAGCAGCAGCAGCAGCAGCAGCAGCAGCCGCCCTTCGCTGTGCCGCGGCCGCCACACCCGCCCATGCACATGCCAAAGATGATGTCTGAGAACCAATACCCCACAGAGCACAGGTAAGGGGTTCCCCAGCCTGGCAACCACTGGGATCCTCTGCAGGTTTATGAGCACTCTTGGGGTGGGTCAGTGACCCCAAGGTGTGGGGAGGGAGGGGGGATGCCTGTCCCGTTTTGCACCCATGCTGCGGTGGCAGACAGCGGGCCAGATGTTGCTGCCTGGGGTCCCGTGTGGCAAAACTTGCTACTTCCTACTGGGATCTTGCGGTTCTTCCTCCTGGTGATGGGGAACTGCTCCTCCCAGCCCCCTGCAACACCAGCAGAGCCTTTGCCTCTCCCTCCAGAAAGGTGAGGGAGGTAGAAGCTGCATCCTGCATCTGTCCCTGGGCCAATGGGTGGTGGTGCTGAGTCAGGGTTCTGCTCTCCTAATTCCCATGCTCTGCAGCTGTGCCCTCAGGCTGAGCCCCACCAGGCTGGGGAGCTATGACCTTCCCTGCCCTGTCCCTGTGCACTGCTAGGCTGAGGATGGGTCCTGTGTTCCCCTGTGTATCTCAGGGCATCACCATGATTTTGGGGTCTGTGGAGGGAGACCCCTGCTCCCTCCTTCCTCTTCAAGCTGTGGCTTCATCCCACATAGCTCCCACATCCCTGGATGCTTTTCCAGTCCCCACCCTCACCATGGGTCTACTCTCACGAGTGCTCTCAGTAGGTGCCACAGCACAGGTCACAGAGGACCTCTTGCTTTGCTTGTGGCCTCTGGATGCCTTTTGTTGTGACAGCCACTCTGTCCCCTCCGTGGCCAGGGGGCTAGACGTGGCCGTCTGGCAAAGACCATGCAGTAGGGCCATGGAAACCCTTGGGAAGTGCCCACGGTGGGTGAGCATCCCTCCCCAGCCAAGCAGAGCTCTGGGTGACCTTTGAGCTATGCGGGGGGCTAGCTGCGACCCCTTGGGAAGCACCGTGCCAGCGCAGGGCTTGGGTTTCATTCAGGAAGGGCAGAGGGACACCGATCGGAAATGGAGTAATCCCAGCCCGGCAGCTGGGAGAGCTCGGGTTACAAAGCCAAATGGTCCAAGGCCAGCTGAGAGGAGCCGGCACGGAGTTCCGAGATCGCCTTTCAAGGTGCCGGAGGACGAGGGGATGTGGCAGCACTCCCTCGAGATGGTCCCTCATCCATGACCTCCAGCAGAGACCGTGCTGTGGCTCTGACCAGTGGTGGCAGCACCGTGGAGCCGAAAATAGTGCTCCCTGCTGTCGAGTTCAAGGTTTAATCCCAGCTGTGCAGGCGGATTAGCAACCGATTGGAGCTGCAGAGTGGATTTGGCTTTGCGTAAGCGCCCACCCATGTGCAGGATCCCCTGGCCCTGCAGTGCTGCCCCTCACCCTGGGGGCAGAGTTTACTGATTTACAGAGATAGGGCTGTTGTGGGCTGGGTTTTTGGTTCCTTGTCTCACTGCTTTCCAGATATCGGAAGCCCAGACTGCTTTTCTCTGATGGCCCATGTGCTATCCTGTCCCTCCAGCATAGGGTCCCCAGCACTTGGAAGGGGATGGGGCTCCTCAGCACCCCAGTGGTCCCCATGGGATGAGCCCCTGTGGTGGCCATGCTCCTGAGGAACCATCCCCAGCCTGCTGTGGGCACACCCTGGGAGCACCCCAGCCTGAAGACACTCAGCTGTCAGTGCAGCTCTGGTCTGGAAGGGGAGCTGGTGGCAGGGCTCACCCCCACCGCACAGTGATGCCGTGTCCTTTCCCCCCAGGTTTCAGAGGCAGCTGTCTGAGCCCTGCCACCCCTTCCCACCGCAGCCTGGGGTGCCGGGGGACGGCCGCCCCGTCTACCACCGGCAGCTGTCGGAGCCCCTCGGCCCCGCTGCCTCCCGCCCCCCTCAGGGATTCAAGCAGGAGTACCACGACCCTCTCTACGAGCCCGGCGGGCCTGGCCTCTCTGGCCCCCCTGGCCATGGCTTCCAGCCACCCATGGGCATCAAGCAGGAGCCCCGGGACTACTGCATTGACTCAGGTGGGTGTGAGTCGAGGGGTGGCAAAGGGCTGGCTGGGGTTACACCAGTGACATCTAGAGGAGCAGAGCATCTCTGCCACCAGCGTGGTGCACGCTCTTGGAATTCCTGTAGTCCTGGGATGCTGCTTCGCCTTTTTCTTTCCCCTCCTTCCTCTTCCCTTTCCAAAGCCGGGGGACAGAACAGGCATTCACCCAACGCTGTGTGGTCTGGTCAGTGCCATAGCCATGGGCTGGGGTGCCTCATGGCACCCAGTGAGTCCCCCTGCAATCCTAGCTTTGGGCAGGCTGGGATTGCTGGACCCCACCAGCATCACGGAAAAATCCTCTAATCGCCTTAGGACCTAAAAATATCCCAACCTCGGGATGGAAAGTGGCACGGGCGAGCAGATGGTAGGGGAGGCGTGGTGGTGCCTCCCTTCCTGTGGGGCCTGTGAAAACCCGAGCTAACTTAGCCCTTGCTCCAGTATTCCTTGCAGTACCACCCCAAATCACACTGGGTTTTTCCCCAGTGTTGAAAGTGGATGCGGTGGACCAGGAGGCATGGGGAGAGGGGAGGAAAAAAAGGCCTGGACTTTGCTGCAGGACATGCTAGGGGTAGGAAATAGGCTGCTAAATGCTTTGTGGGACTCACAGGATTTATACCCTTAATGTCACCTTCATCTCCCTTGCAGAAGTGCCTAACTGCCAGTCCTCGTACCTGCGGGGAAACGTCTTCCCCAGCAGCCATGACGGTGAGTGACCCCTCCCCAACTCCCCCTGTTCATGGCATCCCTGGTGGGTCCCATCCCACCCCTCTTTTGGGGCAGGCAGTACCCTGCAGGAGGCCATCAGAGCTTCTGGGAACCCCGAAAACACCCACAAGAGCACCGTGGTGCTTGTAAGAGCTGCGTGCATTGGCACCAGAACTAAAAGCAGCCAGCAGCCCCTGTGAGTGTGCCACAAGGGCACGGCAGTGCTGTGTAATCTGGGATAATGTGCCTGATATAACTGCTAAGAGGGTTTTGGTTCCACCAGCTTCCCACAGTGAGGGGGGGGCAGAGCTGCACAGTGCTCAGCCACTGAAATAACTGGGGACAAGTCTGCTCCTGGATCTGGGAATGGGATCTGTGCTGGGTTGGGCCAAGCTGGGGTGTTTTAGGGTCCAGTCAGAGTGGTGGAGAAGCCCTGTGCTCACTGAGGGTCTTTTGTTCATAGGATTTTCTTATGAAAAGGACACACGATTGTATTTTGATGACACGTGCGTGGTACCAGAGAGGCTGGAGGGTAAGAATCTGGTCCCAGAGGGGGCCTGCAGGGGGACCAGGGATCGTGGAAGGAGATGTGGGGATGCGGGGGTCCAGTGTCTGTCTTTTCAAGCCAAGCAGTGCTGGTCCAGTGCTCTTACGAGCTGCCAGACATCATCCCCCACAGCAGCTTGGCATCATCACCATGCCCATCTCAGTCCCTGCCACCTCCCTGCCTGCAGCACCATCCCCAGCACCCTCTCCCACCCCATGGCCTGATCCTGCTCAGATGTCCCAGCACAGGGGTGAGCTCAGTGAGGTGACACAGCCTGGGAGACGGGCAGGGCCAGGGTGTTTAACCAGGTGTCTCTGTGTGGGCAGGTAAAGTGAAACAGGAGCCCACCCTGTACCGCGAGGGCCCCCCTTACCAGCGCCGTGGGTCCCTGCAGCTCTGGCAGTTCCTCGTCACGCTCCTGGATGACCCTGCCAATGCCCACTTCATCGCGTGGACTGGCCGGGGCATGGAGTTCAAGCTGATTGAGCCTGAGGAGGTATGAGAAGTGGTCCTGTGCCAAAGCTGGGGAGTGGCTGTGGGGGATGCAGAAGGGGGCTGAATCCTCCCCATGCAACAGCGCGTTCGTGCTTGCACTTGAAGTGAGACACGTGCCTTTACTTTCCAGGTAGCTGTAGAAATTTGCCTTTAATCTCTTCCTCTGCCTCTTGCTGTGGCACGTGCCACCTTCTGAAGCTGCCCCTGGTCACCTGATGCAGTTGTGTTGCCTCTGCCAAGGCCCCGTCCTTCCCAAACCGCTCCCATCCTTCACCCTGGGTTTCCAGTAGGGGCTCCGTGCTGGTGCACTGCTGTGCCAGAGCCACGCAGATCCACAGGAGGGTGACACAGAGGAAGAAGCTGTTTGGGGAGTAATTGAAAGCAGCTGTAGCAAGCACAGAGCTGTGCATTGTGGGTGATTACCCATAATGTCTCAGGCTGTGCATGGAAATTGTGGGTTTTTGAAGTGGCTCTTTTGGCAGGCTCCCCCTAATCAAATGGCTTTTGATTCCGCTCCCAGTTTGGAGATGGCTGCGTGGCCGCAGCTGGAGTGTTGATAATGGCAGGCAGGGCACTGCTCCTGGACCGTGGTGCTGCCTTCACCCCTGGCTGCTTCAGCTCTCTGAAACAAGCCCCTAGCCTGCATTTTTGTTGTGATTTCCCGTGACAGTCCACGTCCAAGCCCTGGCGGGAGCCCTGACAGCTGCCACCTCTGTCCCCACAGGTAGCACGGCGCTGGGGCATCCAGAAGAACCGGCCAGCCATGAACTACGACAAGCTCAGCCGCTCCCTGCGCTACTACTATGAGAAAGGCATCATGCAGAAGGTGAGTGACCCCCCGTGCCACCCCACAGCAGGGTGTTGTGACTGTCCCCTGCTGTCACTGTGGCATCCCAAGGGGCAGCAGGAGCAGGGCTAGCCCTGGTGTCAGGTGTGCCGTGCTCCCCAGAGGCAGGGCGACACTTCAGGGCAGCTCTGACACCCTTCCCTTCTCCTCCTCACAGGTTGCTGGCGAGCGGTACGTCTATAAATTCGTCTGTGACCCCGATGCCCTCTTTTCCATGGCCTATCCTGACAACCAGCGCCCTTTCCTGAAGACAGAGCCCGACTGCCCGGTGCCCGAGGAGGAGACAGTGCCACTGACACACTTTGAGGACAGCCCAGCGTTCCTCCTGGAGATGGATCCCTGTGGCAGCCTTCCCTACGCGGAGGGCTTCGCCTACTGACTCCCGGTCAGCCGGCAGAGCCATCGGCACTAGCGCATCCACCTGGGGCAAACGTGGTTTTTCTAAAGAGTATTTTTGGCTGTTCGTAAGGATAAACACAACAAAAAAAAAAGAAAAACAAAAAAAACCAACACAACAAACCGCATGGGTGCACGCACAGATTGGAGGGATCTAAAATACCCCGTTGTGTGTCACCAACGAATTCCCACCCTTCCTGTCCAAGGGCTAGTGCACAGGACTGCCCGTGGCCGGCACCTCCTGCCACACATCAGCGTGATGTTCTGGGGCGCCGGGAGCCTAAAGTTGCAGTGTCTGCCCCAGGCTCTGGCTCTGGCAGTGCCCCAGGACTGGGCTGCGTGGCCACCGAGCCAGTTGTCACGACAATCTGCTTTGCATCGAGCACAATCCGCGTAGCTGCCTTGTGTGGTGGAAAGGGCTTTGATTTGCACAGAGAGGAGGGATGCAGTGGGGGCTGCCTCGGCCAGCACCCCAGGGCTGATGTGTGCAGCATCCTACCCCAACCCTAAGAAGCCTTCTGCCTTCCTCCCAATCCTCCTTCCTCATATAACCTGTTGTTCCCATATAATCCACTGCGTTCTCTCCGTGTCCCCCCTGACCCGCCATGGGTTGCATTTTGGGGAAGGAGACACTGACACTAACTCCCTCCTTGTGTTGGGTTTTGGGTTTTTTTTTCTGTTGTTTCATTGGGGGTTGGGTTTTTTTGTTTGGTTTTTTTTTGGGGGGGGGGGGAGTTGTTTGTTTTTTTTTTTTTTTTAAAAAAAAAAAAGTTTATAAAATTATTTTTTGTAGATTTTTTGTATTTTAAGGCAAAGCTATTTTTTGCAGCCCGGCTGCTGTTCCCAAAGCCCCTGGGGCCACCCCCATGGCTTTCCCAGTGGCATGCTTGCAGGGGCAGCCCTCAATGCCTGCAGCTCCCTGGGATGGCTGCCGAAGGATCTGGTCCACTCCATTTCACTTCTCCAGTCCTCTTTCCCAGGGGAGCCGGGGCTGAACCTCAGTGCTGGCTCAGCTGTGCTCCCCGTGCTCAGCATGGCCTCAGAGCTGGGCTGTAAGGCTGAGGTGGGCAGGGATGGGGGTCCCCCACCTCCCTTCCTGGGTACCCCACTTCTCTCCAGCTCCCCCCTCCCTGCTGCACCTCCTAACACTCGTCCACCACTCATATATCCATACCTGCCTCCCCTGCACCAGGCTACATGTTTTCGTTGTAAATGCTGTATAGGAATTTTTTTCTTCTTTAGGTAGCTTCGGTTGAACTTTTTTGGTTTGGTTTTTTTTTTTTGGTTGGTTTTTTTTTTTTTTGGATCTGATTCATTCTTTTTTGGGGAAGTATGAAGATTAACTCTGCGAAGACTCGGTTGCTCTCCCCATGGTGGCTGCAGTGGCCTGTACCCGTGGGGAGCATTCGGTTTTTGGGAACCCCACCTTGGGGACAGGGTTTTAACCATTTGCTCAGTGTGGCAGGTCTGCAGTGCAGAAGGGGTTAATCTGAGGACTGGTTTGAAGTATCTTTACTCGAGCAGGGCTATGTATCTCCTGCAAAGCTGCATTACATTCTGTACTGTGTACAATAAAGGATCTTGCTTCATGTTCCTCCCAGACTGCCTGGGCTCCTGCTTTGCCTGCACTGTGGGATGCTTCCCAGACTGGGAGGGAGCCCCTAGATGTGCTTGTGGGGTCTGAGTGGTCCAGGGTAGAAGTCATCACTTGGGACCTACAGGGCTGTGTGTCTGGAGGTGGAACTAGGTCAGCAGGGCTGCTCTCTCCCCAGTTCTGGGTTTGTTGCTCCTGGATCTGGATGCTGCCATGACTTTCACAAAGCCACATCCAGTGAGAGGATCCATTTGGAATGGAGGTGGCTTCTCACCAGTGAGGTGCAATTTAATATTGCTTCTTCCCCAGGGTTTCTCAGTTAGTGGGTCCTTCACTTTCCCCTGGAAAGCCAAGCCTCTGCCATTAAGCAGAGCTAAAGCTGGTGGGGACCTCTCAGGGAAGCCCCTCCAGGAGTTCCTGGTAGCAGTCCCCCAGCACTTTATGGCTCCATTTCTAAGCTGGAAAAAAGCCAGGGTTTGCAAAAAGCTGAAGGAGGTGGGTGAAGGGCAAGGGCTGCTCTGTGGATTCAGTTAGAGGGTCTGTGTTTCCCCTGCTGTGCTGGAGAAAAGCTCAAACACCCCAGAATTGTCCAGTCCCATTGGTCTCGATTTTAGCTGGGCTAACCCAGAGTGTCCTGGCTCCCAGCCCGTCCCATGCAGGGTGGTGGGCTGATGCTGGTGGAGATGCTCTGACAGCTCTTCTCTTACAGCTTTTTATTGCCCAGCCAACCCCCATTCTTAGATATGGCAGTGGAGAGATGGAATGTCCTTATGTGCCATGATGCTCTTCATCCACCTCGCCTAGATCCACTCCTGGCCACCAGCCACATTGCTAATGGGTCCTTGAGCTGCTCTTTTTCCATTGTGCCTGGAATATTAGGCTGAGCAGAGAAATGTGGCTGTCCCCCAGCCCAGGCAGAGAAAAGCAGGATCTCAAACACCCAGCAAAACCAATTTATCTGGCATGAAGCCTTCCAGAAGCTATCCCAGCTTCTCAGCCCCAGGAGACATCTCCTTGCACTCCCTAGGGAACTCCACGCCAGCCTCTCAACCTTATCCCAATTTTATTTTCCACAGAGCTCTGTCCTCTGCCCAAGACAGAAAAAGCCAGGTGATCTGAGCTCCAGACAGCACTCGGTAATCCCACCTCGATGGGGATTTCAGCAGACTGAGTGCTGGTGCTCAGGATGGAGCCAGGGGAAAACGGGGCCACCGGCAGCCCAGCCGGCAGCCAGATGGCTCAGGGAGACAGGACCTCAGCCTGGTGTGCTGCAAGGGTGTGGGACCAGTCATGGATGGTGAGGATGAGCAGATGAGGCAAAGCCTTTATCCAGCATTTTGTCACACCACAACCCTGACCCTGGCTCTGCAAATCCTGCTGTGGGCAGGGCTGTGGGCTCAATGGCATCCCTCACACTGCTCTAGCAGAAGGGAGAGGATAAGGAAAGAAGATATTCCTCTATTTCAGCCCACCAGTGTGGGACAAAAGAGTTCAGGCCCCAAAGGGTTTGATGCCGTGCTGGCTTTTACATACTTGGGCCACCAAGAATTTGCTCCTCATTTGATTCTGCTGCACATCATATCTCACTCTCTTCACCCTCCATGCAGAAGGAACGGAGTTGCCTTGGGTACATGGTCCCATTCATCCCCATCCTGAGGGTGAGGGACAAGCCACAGCTGCTCAGTGTCCTGCCTGCACCTCCCAGGGATGAGGACAAGAGCTCCTAGGCAGTGCAGAGGCTGGACTAGCATTTGTCAGGAGTTGGGGAGATGGAGGGGAAACAGGTGGGAAAGATTCCCTGCTTCCTGCACACCTCCTGCCCCATCAGATGCTCCTCCCAGGCACAGGGATGTGCCCTCCTCAGCCATGCTTCAGTGTGTGGTGGGGTTGGGGAGCCTGGCTGGGGAGCATTGCCACAACTACCACCACTTCTAGGACCAGGAACAGCTGGGGGCACCACTACTCCATCCCCAGGACCAGCCACTTTGGTCCCCTCCTCACACACCCTGGCACTGTCTGAATCCTGCCTTCTTCCTGCTCCTCCCGGCTGCTGTGGAAGATGAAGAGTGACCAGAAAGAATGGTGAAGGATGAAACAGCATTTTGGGGAGGATTCCAGCCATCCAGACTGGGCAAAACGCTGGTGGCTGGTGTCCAACCCTGTCTCCAGCTCTCCATCTCACAGCTTCCATCTCTGTACAGTCCATGTGGTAATGAGCCCATCGGTTATTCAGGGTGAACAACAATCTGTGACACTGTGTAAGAAGACAACAAAATGGCAGTTGGTATTGAACGGGGACAAATGTGGAGTGTTTTATTTTCTTCTCTTCACTGTCTTATAATGTGCCCCAAGCTATCCCCTCCCTGGGATGAGAGCTCGGAGTTACCCGCTACTCCAAGAGCTGTTTGAACAAGAGGTGCAGGTTAAAAATCATTTGGGAAAGAGGAGTGTATAAAAGGGAGAACATCATTATGACCCTCCAAACATCCATAATTCAGGGAGTACATTTCTGCTCTCCCTGCCTTGGAAGCATATAGCTGGACTGGAAAGCATTCAAAAAGCAATGGAGACAGCCAAAGGTCTGCTATGGCTCTTACATGGGAGGGTATAAATAATCTGGCACTTCCGACTGGAGCAGGATTTGTGGCTCAGAGACTTCATATTTAATAGCACATGATGGAGTTTTCCATCACTCACTGGGAGAGCATTTTGGGGAAGAATTGCTGCCCAGGCAGTTTGTTCTTATGGCAGGACTGACAAACCCAGGGCTGAGCCTAGATGTGCCCCATGGTCCACCAGAGGCAGGGAGACACAGCTCCCACCAGGCCCAAGTCCCATTGACTGTCACCAAGGCTCCATGCCTATGCTTTGCAACTGGTGCTACCAGGGAGATAGGTCACGTCACAGCAACCCCTCTTTTCCCCAGCTCTTCAAACACCTGATGTTTTCAACAAGTGGCCTAATTTGGCTCTTATTTACCTGCAGCAACGTGAGTGGCTGCTCATGTGGCATCAACTTCAATACGGGTTTGGGCTGGTGAGTAAGGGAAAGGTGAGAAATCTCCTCACCCAGGGGTGTGCAGGGCACCACACAGATCTGGCACCATCTGTTCCTCCAGGCTGCCACAGGTTTTGTGGTAGCACATCTGGAGAGGTCTTTGGTATCCAAGATGTGGATCAGTTCATACCCACAGGCCAGAGCCCTCTGTGGCAGAGAGGACTCCGGTCCCAGCCTGTGTCTTAGGGCTTCTTTCTGCTTTGAGATGACTTTCCTGGAAGATGTGGGTCTGGATCACTGACACCAAGCCTCCCATTCCTGGGCAGGCTGGAAGTACTGACCCCACCTTCTCCTGTGCTCCCACTGAGAAGAGAGCCAGGACTCCTCTAACACCCCGGAGCCTTGGAGGCCTCCAGCACTGAGCTCCCAGCCCCTCACAAGGCACTAACACCGGAATAAGCCTCTAAGTAGCTTCTGAAACCGTGAGCCAATTGCTGCATTAAAGGCTCTTGGCGTCACAGGGGAGGCTCCAGCATCCTCTTATCATTAACTGTGGCAGTAACTGTTGGTGTTATTCCTGTGTTCCGAAGGTACCCACGGACTATTCCCAAACACAGGAGTAATCCTGAGCAAGGTGTCCTGGCCCATGGCAGGCAGGTAGAACTAGGTGGTCTTTAAGGTCTCTTCCAATCCAAATCATTTTAGGACTCTATGATTTCTTGGCTGCTTTTTGGAGAGGCAAGCAAAAGGACCCCAGAAGCTCAGATTTTGGAAGGGGGATGCCCTCACCTCATTGCAGAAGGAGCAAGTTGGGGTTACATCCCTGCTGCACTGAAGGTCTGGATGCTCACCTGACTGGGTGCTCCCTATGTCTGGGATGGGATCCTGGGCAGGGGTCAGCCAAAGAATGAGCAAGACAGGGCAGAAGATGCAATACGAGGTTTTGTTCCAGCTGGCAGTGGAGCCAAGGTGAGGGACAGACCTGAGGACTTGTCTGGAGTACAAGTAATCAGCCAGAGCATCTCATTTTGAAGGCTTTTTAGTTTAATATAAACAAAACCATGCCAGAGGGGACAGGCAGCAACCCCCAGAAGCTCCCACAATACTGGGCCAGCACATGTGTACCCCTGGATCCCAAGCTCATCATCCATTCTCTTGCCATAAACTTTACTGGGACTCATGAAAGGATCTGATAAAAGGTCTTCAAATGGCAAGCCCTATACCAGCATCCTTGGGCCTGGCACCCTCTGAAGGCTGTTCCCCTTTTTCCCTGCAAGGATATAAGAGGATTTGCCAAGCCTGACCTGCACCCAGACATGCAGGAACCTCTTTTAAAAAAATCATCTCTCGGTTTCTTGACCGCCTTGGACCCAGGAGAGGGCAGCAGCAGCCCAGACTGCAGGCTCAGCTACCCTTTCTTAAGCTCCTCTTCATCTCCTGAGCTGTGCAGAGACAGCTGAGAAAGAAAAGCAATACATGGAAAAAGGAAACGAAGAGCAAAACCCCCAGTGGGCTGGCTAGTGGTACTCTCACATGCTTCAGAATTGTTTTCTTTCAGGGTGGGAGTGGAAAGAGAAATCTCTGAAAACAAACTGGATTGCCAGGGCTTTCCATGGCAGTCTTTCCTTCTTTTGGTATCGGTGATCCCTAAGGATGCTGGTCATGGCACCAAAATGTAAGGTGGCGATGCTGGGGATGTTTCTCATAGAGGTGGGAGGTAAGTACAGGTGACAACATACATTGTGTGCCCCTCATGCTGCTGCAGAGATGCTAAAGTCCCACGAGATCCTGCTCTGGAGCTCTCATGGCTTCACTCAGAGCACCCTAGGGGGATGAAACATCATTACCAGTGCTCCATAAGCACGGTGCCAAACCTTGCCCTTGCTAAGTTCGCTGTCCCTGAAGGGACAGGAGAGGGAAGGCTGGAAACAAGGCAAGTTTCTACTTCTCCCCCTTGGCACCTCAACCACAGGCTCACCCTCATCCCTGTGCACTGCTGAATCCCGTGTAACTCACACTGCCCATTTCCATGGGCAGCTTCACTGGTGTAGGGCAACACCTCCTTTGCAGCCGTGACCTTTCCACCCAGCCAGGCTGGCAGCACCCTCCTGCCTCTCCTGGATGAGCTCACCAGGATGAGTCACAGAGCAGGTGAGTGGGAGGATGACATCCTTGCAGCCTCACTGAATTCCTAGCCACCTGCTTTAACCACACGGTGCGGAGCCAACTTGGGGTTTGCCGCAGGCAGTTCCATTTCTGCCTGTGTTGGCCTGCCCTGTGGCACATGGGCAACAGTGTGCCCTGCTCCTGGCTCAGAGCATCCTGCTGAGCCCACAGCCATGTGGCCCCTGTTCTTAGTCGGGCTCAACTGAGGCTTTTTTTCTCTTTTTTTCTTTTTTTTTTTTTAAGATCACACCCTCTGAAATCACAGAAGTGCACAATTACTGCTTACCAAGGCTGTTCTCCTGAAATGAGTCATGAAAGAAGGAGCTTTGTCACCCTGCCAGGCACAGCCTGGCTGCTTCTCTAAATGGAACAGCAGCAGAGAACAGACTGTGGCTCCCTTTGGGCAGCGCCCTCCTGCACCCGGGTGTTACCAGGCTCCATCCAGAGCGTGGACAGAGAGTGTCCTGCATTATTCCCACCTCTTCAGATGGCCAGCCCTTTTCACCCCCCTTTTGGATGAAGCCCTGCATGGTGTGTTGACATCTTGGTGACACTGTGTTTTGTACCAGACTAGCAGCTTGTTTGGGGAGCTAATACTGTGCCCACAATTTCTGCAAAACAGGGCTTTTATTCAGAAAACTACTCAGCCAAAGTGTTGTATCATCCATCCATCCATCCATCCATCCATCCATCCATCCATCCATCCATCCATCCACCCACTCATCCATCCATCCATCCATCCACCTACCCACCCACCCACTCATCCATCCATCCATCCATCCATCCATCCATCCATCCATCCATCCATCCATCCATCCACCTATCCCT
>JAWWTY010000010.1:21935106-21976520 GCA_035222235.1 Margarornis squamiger
CCAGAGCTGCAGGAGGGTTTGGATGATGCTCTGGGGCACAGGGGGTGACTCTTGGGGATGGTCCTGTGCAGGGCTGACTGTTGGACTAGATGATCCTTCCAACTCAGCATATTCTGTGATTTTGAGACTCTCTGCAGCACCAGCTGCCTCTGATTTTCATCCCACAGCATAACCACAGGGTTTTTGACTGGCATTGTCTTTTGCTTCTCTCCCAGTGTCACAAGTGAGTGCCAGCATCATCACATTCTCCTCTGAGCAGCTTCAACACATGCCTGGTCCAGCCCCATGATCTGAGGCTCCCAAGGGGCATACAAAGCCAGATGGACCCATGCAGTCTGAAACTGAGAGCCTGGGCTGAATATTCACAATTTTTTTCCCAAGCATTTAAAACCAGTCTTGTGTTTCATAAGGTAAAGTCAGATAAGGAGGGAGAAGAGGGAAAGCAACTGGCTTGTGCTTAGGGGTAGATGTCTGGCAGTGATGCCACCGAGGCATCTTCCTTCCCTGCTTGGTTTCTGCTCATGGAATGGGAATGCTCAGCTCTACCCATGGTAATGGGGCAGGGAGGGCCATGCACATGGCTTGCTTCCTCCAGACAAGTGGCCCTGTATTTCACTCCCTCAAAGCCTGAGGACATCACTGTCCTTGGAGAAGTCACTGAAAGTAAATTGAAGGCATTTTGCTAAACATTTCAAGTGAAAGATATACCAGGATTAAATTCCACTTTTGATGTAATCCTCGACTCCCTCTTCAAGGGAAGTGCAGCTTTGCCTCCAGCCCCGGCTGGTGCCTTCATGCTAAATCACTCTGATCCTAAAGTAAATAAAGCTCTTTGAAAAAGGGCAAATGTTTTCTCAGCTGTGCTTCTTCCCTTCAAATGCATGGCTGATTGAAATTTTTATGTCTGCAGACAGCAATATATGCAGTCAACAAATGCTCCTCACTAAGAAGCTGTCTCCACAAGATAACTGGGTTTTGGAAAGTACACTGTGAATCCATGGGATACTCCTGGACCACACTGCTCCCCTTACAGCTTTCTCTTCCCCTTTCCTTCAGTGCTTTGCATTTTATGAACTCCTAAATGAGGTGATTTAAGTCACTGCACATTAATCTTGGCATGTTGACAGTTCAGGCTCCTGGTGTCCTCAAGACATTGTTTCTGCTCAGCCCCGGAGCTGTGTTTGCCGTGGGAGGCAGCAGATACAAACAGCCCTTTGGCATGAGATTCCGCAGCGACTCGAAGGGCCAGAGCCCTGAGGTGAGTGCCAGGCTGCTGTGCCCTGGATGGCTGTGTGCTCCTTCTCCTCCAGCTCCAGTTCTGAACCTGGAGCTGAAGCCTAAAACCTTTTTTGCCAGTTCTGATGACAGAACATCCCACTCAGCTGCCCCACACAGCATTCCCACTCCATCCAGTCTTCATCCGTACAGAAACCTTCCTGGGCTGTGAATTAATAAAAGTCAATACAAGACATTCTACTAACCTCTTTATTTTTATGAAACTGTTTAAATATAATCAAAGCTGCTGTGCAATTTTGCCAGTCTTCCCCCCTGATGTGCTGCAAGGTTTGGGAAGGGCACCTCGTAATTCAGCTCGAGCTACTTCTAGCCTCCAGGAGGTTTATTGCTTGTAATAATACACAGTCTGGGCTTGACTCTCTGAATTCATCACTCTCCCCTCAGAGACAAAAGGTAAGCTTGAACATGTCAGTATTTTTAGTAGTGCTGTTCTCCTCCTCCATCTAAGCCATAAAACCCAAGGGCCCAGATCTTACAAGTCCCTTTTCCCAGCTTCAAGTAATCTACCATTAGCCACACATTAGAGGTTCATGGTGTGCACCATCCAGTGTGAATGCCAGCCACACATTCCCAAATCCTGATGGCAGCAGCCTTCCAGCAGTGGGAGAAGCTCTGAACACAACCTTTGGAGCTGTTTGCTCCCTTTCAAATGCCAGCCATGCTTTCTCCTTTTCCACCCTGTACAAATGCATGCATCAGCCATCACAAACACACAAACAAACAATGATGCCGTTCAGGGGAGCACCCAACTCCCCCATAGCCACCAGATGGTTTGGACAGGGTTGCCTTCTCGGGGGGACAAAACAACCTGCTGGGTCAGCTGGCCATGGTGGTCAAACACCTTTGCCCAGGAGCAATGCCAGTGAAATGAGAGGGAAAGCTGACAGCACAAGGCGAGGGAGTTAGCTGGCAGAAGCTTGCCAGGCTTAAAAAGGGCAGTCTGGCCATTCCTGGCTGAGGAACTGAGAGCAAAGTATGTTCTAACAGCTTAAGGGTGATTTAATTGTTCTTTTGAAGTGCCAAGGAGATCAAAATAAAAGGCTATTTTTGGGGGGGCTTTAATCCCCTTCTTAGATTACTAGAAAATCCAGGCTGAGCTCTGGTGGGAAACGGGAACAAACTGTCCCCATGGTCTCCACTGCACAGCCCCCGTGTCAGGAGTAAAAAGGCAACACCATGATGCTGAGAAAGCTTCAAGTTCAGCTTTCAGGTGGCTTTATATTCCCTGGACAGTGTCACACAGCATTGGGAGAGATCTGCACAGCAGGGAGCAGCTGCAGAATCTCCAGCTCCTGCCTAATGAGAGGCAAGTGAAACACTGCAAGGGTGAAACCCTGTCATGTGGCCCATCCTCTCAGCTCCCACCAGCCTAGTGATGCTGAAGGTCCTTGGTGCTGCCCATAGTCCTCCAAGGTGCAAACCAGTTGCCCTTCAGAGCAAACCCAGCATGAGCCACATTCCAGCAGGGGAAGGGAATAGAAAAGACACCTTATCTTGCTTAAACACAGAGCTCAGCACAAGCAACAACGAAGGTCACAAGAAAAGGCTAGAAGTGGAAATTTGAAACAACAGGGGATTCCATTTGATACCAGTAGAGATGTACCAGCAAGTCTTCCTGCAGGGATGGAGAAGACAAGCTATGGTGCTGTCAGCTGGTTTATGGGCAAAGAGATGAAATTTCTCCTCAGCTAAAGCTCTGAAATATGCTTGTAAGAAAGCTGGAAATTCCCTTCTCAACTCTATTTTTTTCCTTCTGTGAAAGGGGAAGCTTTTTTTTTTCATCTGACCTTGCCTGGACATGGTCTGCATGTCGTGTGATTGACCCAGGGGCACTCTATTTCCCACAGACTCTGCCTGAACATGCAATGCACTTCCAGGTCCCGCTGACAGTGTAAAGTTCAATCAAGGATCACTCTGTTTAGCTGTTCTGGGGGCTCCTAATCCCAGTGGGTCAAAATGTTTAGAGTTAAAGAGGTTACAGGCTTTTCTGAGGGAGTATTTAAACTCCAGCTGTCAAACCACTTGCAGGGAAGAAATTTATAGAGTCAGCCAGCAGTACATTGAATTGCTGTTTTCTTGTCATTAATCTAGCAGCATGCATTGTTTTCACATTGTCCTAAGAGAATAATTAATCTGTGGCAAATCTATGCCTATAAAATTATAAATAGCAGACTTAAAAAAAGGATGACAGTGAAGAAATTCAAGGGGACACACACTGACAAGAGCCACATCAAGAAGGCTCTTGGCAAAGCTGTTGAAACGCCTTCGGGGACTAATCTTTTCAGAAACCCGTCTAAAGGACTTGCAATCTGCTTCACATTCAGTTTAACTGTGCACAAAAAAGCACAAAACCCCACTTGCAGACTTTGCACATTAAAAGGAGGGTTAAAAAAAATAGGCAGAGTTTTTTCTCAAGGTCTAAAGAACAAGTCTGAAAACGAGGAAGTTTGGTGTTGCAATTTCCTAGGAAAACTCAATCTCCCTCTCTGTTGCTATTGTTCCATACTTTGGTCTATAATACAGATGCAAGTCTGAGAAATTTAGGGCTTCACAGACAGTTTTCCTTCTGTTTGCAGGAGAAAAAACAGTGCAGGAACACGGGTGGCATCTGCTGCGAGACCGAGACCATTTCTTCAGTTGCTTTGGAGAAGGTGAACCTGCTGCCACTGTTTGAGATGGCAGAGGCAAGGTACAACTCAGGCTGTGGTCGACACAAGGTCATGTCTAGGACAGCATAAGCCCTGCTCAAATGCTCCTCATTGAAACTCCCAAGCCAAGACAGCTTTTCTGCTCGCAACCTTTGTGCTAAAGAGGGTATTTCCATTGATTGAATGTAGGTCTGCTACAAACAGAGAATGAGGTTGGTGCTCATTGGAGGTGGAGGATGGTGGGATAATCCTTACTGGAGCAAGTTCTTCTGTGAGCAAAGGAGAACTGAGGTTCAGGTTCCTCCAGGCACTACTCTCTGACCTTTACATTCCCCACTGCTATAGGGCACAGGCCCCTCTCCTCTGCAAAACACTGCACAGCCACAAAAACACTATGTGCCATTTCCCCATCTCCATCCAATGCTTTGTCCCTCCTCCTGCTTCTTCCTAGGCATCTCCACCTAGGCTGCCTCCACCTGACCCTGCCTCATCTTTTCCCTGTGCCTCCAGCTTATCTGATGAGACAACAAGGCAGAAGACAGCTAAAGCTCATCTGGATTTTAGGTGTGCCTAACAGGGTGAGCAGCAGCCACGTGTCCCCATGCTGAGAGGAGGTCTGCCCCCTACCCCTTGTGACTGCTGCCCTTCAGCAAAAGAGGATGAAAGAGTGGACTGAAAGGTCACAGGTGACAGGGAGCAGCCCCCCCAAGACCGTTTGTGTATAGGTAAGTCTCACTTAGAACATTCACTATGAGGAAAACAGCTTAAAAAAAAATGAAGGCAGCTTTTACTACAAGTAGTTTTCTCAAGCAAATAATTGGAAGCCCTGGGGGAAACAGATGAGACAGCTAGTTTGGGTGTTTTCAGTTTTTGATCCTGGAAGAGCATCAGGTTTTCAGTACGGAGAAGCACAATAGTACTGTAGTACTTACTCTGGTACTTGTTTTTTTTCTTGGTTTTCTTTAACAACTAAATAAATGAGACCTACTCCTAGAACCTGCACCAATAATTTAAAAGGCAAATGTTTATTGGCGTGATAAACAACCATCCCTGATGTCTCCCATCAGGTGGGACTGGCCAAAAGAGAAGAGGGAATAGAAACATCACAGAGAAACAGAATTGTTGAGATTGTAAAAGACATCCGGAAGTACACCAAAACACCTCAACAGTACAGCTACAACTGAACACAACACAAAAATCTGGCTGTATCATGCTCAGGACTGTTACTTTGCCAAAGTGCAGCTGCGTGTGCAATTCTGCTTCTTTTGTTGTTTATTTTGGTGGCAAGGCTGGTGCTGATGTGGTTATGACAGGAGTGAGAAGGCTCAAAGGATCATCCTTTAGCACCAAGTGCAAGGTGAGCAAACACACTGCTCAGCTCCGGTGTGTATCTTGCAGGGACGAGCAAATGCAAGAAGACAGACAAAAGCCAGAGAAGTCTGAAACTCACTGGAGGGGAGCAAAAGCACCTCTTGGTTATTGGCAGTTCCCAGGCCGAGCCTTTGTCTGCTTCTGTAACCCCCTTCCCACCCACACACATTCCTTTCCAGCAATGCTGCTTTATTTGGCTTGTCATTATCTTTCTGTTAAATCCACTTAATTGGTGCATTTAACTCTTCGTGTTCCTTAGCAGTCACTCTGATAGCAGTATTTAATTGAAAAAGCAGCTGTAGCCTTAAGTATTACATTTCAAAACAGCATCTAAATGGAGAGAGGTCTTGCCTGTCCCAGTATCAGGCTGGACTGCTCCAGTAACTCCCATACACTCCATAAAACACAAGGTATGATATGGCACACTGGATTTGATGAGTTGTGAAGCTATCCAAGTCAAAGTCCCCACACAAGCAGGGTATTTTCAGAAATGCAAAGTCTACTTTTCCACAAGCTCCATTAGGACAGCATAGCTGTATTCCCTGCCTCTGGGCTATAGAGCTCTTCGTGCTTCTCTTGCAGACTGGAGGGGATCCTGTCTCTGCTGCTCAAAGGTGATTAGTTCACCAGGTGTTCTGTGCCTGCTCTAAATTTCTATAGCTGGATCTACCAAGAATCTAAGGATGAAAACCCCACCTGTAAGGGGTGGCAGCAAAACCCGTACAATTATGTCAGAAAGAAAAGAAAATTAAAATATTAGTTAAAATTAAATATTCATTTGGCAATTTGGGCTTATTTGGGGAACTGGTGCAAGCTTAACACACATAAAAATGTGCCAAACTCAGGGTACCATCAGCTGCACCCACACTGGGAACTTTGTCAGTATAACCCAGCCCAAGCACACAGCTTTGATATGGAATGGGAGGCTCTCTCCTTCTCAGTGAGGGCTTTTCTTGGGAGATTCTCAATAGGGAGAGCTTGCTCTTTAAGGTTTGGATCCACAAGAATTGCTTTACTACTGAAAACATACTTGCAGGCCAAGCTACAAGCACAGTACCCTTCACTGGGGGTGTAGCACGAGGGCTAAAGCTGGACCTGGTACCCACATGCCAAGGCTTCAGCCAAAGTGCAAAGGGCTAGAGCAGCCAAAAGCTGGAATGTGCAAGGATCTACCTCCTCCACATCCTCTGCTAGGCTTTCTGCTGGTCACAGCAAAGCACTACTAACCACCAACAGAGACCCTGCCCACAGATTGCACCCAAAAATCAAGGCTCTGCTTTAATCTCAAACCTCTTCGTAACTCCTGGATGGAAGAGTAAAACCCTCTAAATGTTCGGGAGGGAAATCAGGAAAAAAAAGCAGTGCCACATGTTCTTAATCCAGAAGGTTTTTTTCCCATGTTCACTGGTACATTTTCAGGAGCAAGGCAGCGGGCAGGGTGTCTCTGTGAGGCTTTGGCAGAGAAAAGGCTTCCCAGCCTTCCCCTGCTGATGTCAGCAAAGCCCCACAACTGTCAGTGAAAACAGCACATTTCTGACATGGCAACAACACGGGTTAAATCCCAGGCATGAACTGGGTGAGCTGTAGTTTTAACACGTTAACATGCTCTACCAGAGGAAAAGCTGAAGTATTTTTAGCATGGCTGGAGTGTTTGTCTCTGCACTGTTCTGGCCTTTTTTGGAATTGTTAACTCTGGAAACAAATACAATAGCCCGTGTAATGGCAAAACACCACCTATTTCTTTTATTGTTTTCCACAAAGACGACTGCAAGTTGTACTTCCAAAGAGATTAAAAGAGAAACATACATCACCTGCTTTTGTCACAGCTCACCCCCCTCACAATGCCAGCCAGTTCACTTACTGTTTCCCTATTTCTGCCCATGCCCCCTGGCCTTTCCTACCTACATGCTTAGCTCTGACAAAAATCTCAGTGGAAAAACCATTTTTCTTCACGATGAAATTCCACCTCGAGTTGTTCCTTGAAGGCGTTTGCCCCTCCCTCTCCTGTTTGAATGGTGTGTGAGGGCTGTGAGAGGGGTCAACAAAACACATGCCACATCACATGCAACTGCCTGATCATCCTGCCCCTCACAGGGCCACTTAGACCAATTTCCAAGACATGTCTGGGAGAAGCATCTGTCGACAAAGTGATTTTATCCTGTTAAAAAACCCCACCAGGCTGTGCTGGGGCAGAGCCCAGCAAGTCAGTGAGGGATAAAGGAAACGAAGTTTAAGCACAAATGTAACCACAAGAATTAACACACGGCAATTCTGAGGACTGCAAGGGGAAACACATCGAGTGAAGGAGGGACATTCCCCCTCTCCTATTTTCTTATCCCATTTCAAATAATATTCCCTTCCTCCTCCCTTCTGCCTGGCACTAGCATAAGCCTGAAACATAGCTGTAAGGAACAGATATCCCACAGTCCACACTGCACAGGGCTGCCATCAGCGTGCCCAGGGACTGGCAACATCCAGGCCACACATGCAAGTCACCCAGGAAAACAAGGTTCTTGAAAGGATTAATGATGAGAGAGGCTCCTGTGCCTGCAAAAGGAGACTGCGGTTGATGATCTGCTCTCAGATGAAGGGAGAGGAGAACAAGCCTTTCTGTTGTCCCAGTTCTTCTCTTCCTCCTCTTCAGAAATTGCCATTACCAATCTGGAATTACTTCTCCAGTTACTTCTTGTTGCTTCTGAAGTGGGGGACGAGATGGGGCAGTGGGGCTGCGCTTGGCAACTCGGACTCATCTCTCAGGCAGCAGGACAAAGAAGATGGCCTTGAGGAAGTGACCAAAGCTGCAAACAGCAGCCACGAGCCAGTGGGAGCGAAGGCTGGGGTCAGTATTCACCACGCATTTTGTGATGTCTGCCTAAGGAGGAGGGAAGAGAGATCATCAGAGAGAGCTGCCCACATCAGCCACTGCTGCAGGCTCTCCCAGCCCCACAGCACCACTCCACTGCTGTTGCAGCACCACATGTTTGCTCTGACACTTCCACACGCTGAAAGTTATTAAATCAGGCCCAAGAGCCCTGTAAAATACGCTTTCCTCCTTCCCCATCAACAAGGCAAAGTGTCTCCCTTTTCAGCCACTGCTAAGGAAAGAAATGCTACAGGAAAATTGCCCAGCATTTTCCATCTTGGAGAGCTAAATTTCTTTCCCTGTTTGAAAGGTCTAGGAAGCTTTGGCAATATCAGCATTCCCATCCTTTTCTGTTAAGCCAGATGCTTCCCAGAGGTTGTCCTGTTTAATATCAGCTCAAGTTGCTTGCACTTTTTCTCTTGCCTTAATGTTTTCTTTGGAAGACATTCAAGCAAGCCAAGCCCCGATTTAAATCTACAGCAATGCGAGCTGTGTGTGTGGAAATATGTATGCTGGCAGAGATGCCTCCCAGACACGTGGACCAGATTCAAAGATCACTTGGGCAGCTGGTTTCAAGTGTTAACAAGAAGAGAAGCTGGACTGCAATGAATAAAAAATAACAACCCAGCAAATTGATGAAGACAGGCTCTCAGCTGGCACGGGGAGGAGAAAGTGTAAAATATCCAGAGTGTAAAGTGAACAGGACACAGGCAGAGAGAAAATGAAATTTTCTGGTGAAGGAATCGAAATCAGAAGCTCTGCCAGTGATACAGCTGAGTTGTGGTTAAACTCCAGCCTAGCACAAGGAGATGTGGACTGTAGTTGTATAACACGGGGTGCAGACTCTCAACCCTGAGATGTTCATCCCCAAAACAGGACAGGAAAGATGATGAATACTCCAGGAATCCTCTCTAGTCCTTCTGCCTGTGTTGAAGACATGGGTGAGCCTCACCTGACCAACTCTGATCCTCATCAGAAGCCAAAAAGGCTGCTGAAGGGACAAATCACAGTGTCTGCTTAGCGAGCACAGCCGCACTAACCAACCCCACCATCACCTCCAGATCAAAGCTCTGCTGACAGCAGCCTCCCACGGGTTCCAGCAGTTCCTCCCCCACAGTGTCTGGAAGGCTGGCACGCTGCACTTCCCTGCACCACTGATCTCCTGGACACATCAGTTGATGCTGAGCCCACTGACAAGCAGAGACTGCAGGAGGAATGAATACAGGCACGTCAGGATGAGAAGAAACACGATGACAGGAGGAAGCTGAGTCAGCACAAGGTGTGGAAATGCTGCTGCTTACAGCTAAAAAAAACACAAGCAAACGTAACATGCAGCCAAGACAGCTAACAGAAGATGCTGCAATGTGGTACCGGTGGTTTTAGGTACTTTAGCTGTATTGTGGAGGAAAGTAAAGTGGGTCTTCCTGAATACTTTCATCCCTGGCTTAGCACACTCACCCTTATTTGCATCTGAAAAAATGTCTGAACTGATTCAGCCTGTTCAATTTGAGTGACCTGCACCCTGTTATGTTTAAAACAAGGATGTGTCAAGCTGTCCCTTTAGCTGAGAGAAGTCAGGACGTACAGGTACCTGCCTGAACATGTGTGTTATGGTACCTGATCTATGTTCTCCCAGACAATGAGCTCACTGCTCTAACCAAGAGAAGCTGCACTCAGAAGCATTTACAAATTTGTATGGGGCTTGCTCAGATAAGCAAAATTGCTCAGCTGTATAACAATTGCCTTAGCTGCTATTATCCAAATCAAGCATACCTGATAAGGCACTGAAATTGAAAACTTCAAAGCTACTTAATAAACCAGGTCTTTGAGCCTTGTCAGGCACTGATAAACTGCTGCAATGGCAGTTTGATCTTCTGTGTTAATTGTTCAAACAAATTCAAGTCACGTGCACAGCTTTGTAGCAAATGCTGCTATGAAAATGAAAATCTTTCTATTCTACTGTAAAGCCACTTCTGAATCTGCAAACTCTCCACAGGGAGGGGTGATGCCTCAAAAGTTCAAACCTTTCTCATTCCTCCTGAGGTTTGAGTTGGGTTTTGTGGGGTAGGGTCTTCTCCACCCTATGGAAGCAGAAAGGGAACCTGCTGCTGAGCGGGGAATTTCAAATGACTTTCCAAGGACTCTGCAGTGGCTTTGCTGGACCAGCTCAGGGCACGGTGGTTAGTCTTGGCAGCCTCAACCTGAGCTGATACAAAAGAGATGGGGGCCATGTGCACAGGAGAAACAAGGACTTTGTGCCAAGACAAACTAACACCAGCTAGACCAGGCAGTAGGTGAGAAGGTCCCCACCACAGAGTTGTTTGGTCTGTTTGGTTAGTGAACAAGGCTGTGAAATGCCTTGCTGCAGTGCCTAGACCAAGAGGAAGAACATTCAGGGAAGCACAGCACAAGATGGCAGGAGGATTAGCAGCTTTCCCCCAGACTGAAGGGACCACTTGCTTCTGGTGGGCAAATATCCCTGTGTCACAGCCCAGAATTGCCCATAGGGGTGCTGGAGACAGGCTGTGTTATCAGCACAACTCAGCAGCCTTCACAGTCATTTTGCTTGATGGGGGCAGTGAGATTGGCTTCCCTTCCTTAGGGCCAGCTCCAAAGAGCAACCAGCACAGGAATGCAGCAACTCCAACAGGAATGTGCTGCCCATCTAAAGAGGAGTGACTGGCAGAAGGAGCTAGCAGGGGACTTACCTCCTCAGCTGCACAGAACCACTGCTGATCTGGGGATGGGTTTTACAGCTTGTTTGCTTTGCAAAAAAACTTGCCAAAAATATCCATTTGAAACTATCCAAACACCCTCTTTTGAGCTCTAATAAAGTCGTACAAAAATTAAAACAAGATGCTAACTTATCACAACCTGCAAGTTTTACCAACAAAGAAAAAAAACAGTTGGAAACTAGAAGGAGACACGTTCCTATGCAATATTTCTGTTGTAATGAAATTGGATATTTTCCAAAGGAGAAATCATTTCACAGAATACATTTCAAGCAGCTCTACAGGTATGCAGTTAAAGTAAGACTCAAGTAACACTGAGGCAGGGACAGGCATTCACAGGCAGGAACAGTGCTACTTAATCCCAGGATATCCTCTTTACCTGTCTCAGCACAATGAATTGTGCAGATGCAAAATGGAACAGACCAGGGCATTCAAACCAAAGGTTCCTTTTAGCCCAACCACACAGTTCCCTGAGTCGGCTGGCCTCGAGGTGACACAGTTTTAGAGAGGGCAGGGATGATTTAAAGTAGGACTGGCACTTAGTAAGCACAAGGGATCCAAAATCAGAACAATGCTACTTTCCCAGTTGCTCCTCATCAAAAAGGTGCAGTCACTCCTGGAGGACCAGCTACAGGCACACTTGGGAAGTCTTAGCACAGAGGAGCAATACTGAGTTTGGAAAAAAGACATCCCCCTCTCTCGAGGTCTGTACGGGTGGGGAGCATGATCATTTCCTGACAGCCCAGGAATAAATTTCTTGGAAAAGAGGAAATTTGCTGCTGTGGCTCAGTGTGGAAAGAGTGCATGCCTTGGGAACAAGATGTCCCATGAGCTCAGTGGAGTCATAGGGCAATATTTAGCTCCAGGCAGCATCTGCCTGGCAGCACAACAAAGCACTTTGGGCTCTATCGCTCCAAGGAGTGTCTGTGTCCATGCCAGACAGGCACATGGAACCTGGTACATACATACACCACTCAGCTGCCAGACCCTAACACAGCCAGCCAGTCAGCCCAGTCTGCTGGGGAGGTCACTGGAAAGCTGTCTGCCTATTCCACAGCACCAAAGTAAAGTTCTTCCTCTGAACAATCCTCCACAGGAGCCAATGCTCCCTCCCACTGGGTATAGAGGGACCAAAGAAGTCAGATGCTTAAAGGTGAAAGGAGAATTAAGTTGGCAAGCCTCATTTTTTCAGTTTCTGGAAAGGAATGGTCTGGGTTGGAAGAGACCTTACAGACCATCTAGTTCCAACCCTTGCCATGGGCAGGGACACCTTCCACTAGACCAGGTTGCTCCAAGCCCCTTCCAACCTGGCCTGGAACAACTGCATGGATGGGGCAGCCACAGCTTCTCTGGGCAACCTGTGCCAGTGCTTCACTGAAATGATCCCAATTTACAGTCTCCCACTATGACTGGCTGTTAGCTCTGGAGAAGATCAGGAGCAGAACGGGTGCTGGTGGGCCAGGATTGAATTATTTTGGCTCAGCTACACAGGAAACTGAGGACCAGAATAGCTGATGTTGTTGAAGGTGGGACCAGTAACAGCTATATAAGCCTAGCACAGGTGTAAATAGGACAGAGGTGGCCAGAGGGCTGTGGAAGAGAATCTCACACAGCCTTTTTCGCCATAAAGCCACAGTGGGGGCACTCTCATTAATGGGGTTATTTTCTGATCTGCACAGGTTTGATCAGACACCATTTCTCACCCAGCCTCCTCTCCTTTTCAGCCACGTCACTAAGGTCTTGCGCACAAACTCTCCCAGGCAGTCGACGATGGTGTGAACCATGGCTGGCTGCGCGTGTCGCACACAGTCCACTGCCAGCCCAGCGGCCACAGCATAGAGAGACACCACCTTGCCCCACGTTATGCCTGTGAAAAGAAAGAAAAGACATTCAGATTTACACACACAGACAAAGAAAATGCCTCTCCTTCATTACACCGTATGCAGCCACAGTTCTATATGTCCTTCACCACGGGAGAAAAATACTAGGGGACCAGGAGTGCACACAGGGAAGCAGGATGAAATAATCTGACCTTGGTGTGGTTTGACCACCTCTCAGCACTGGGTGCACAGCTTTGGAGAAAGCAGCCCAAAGGCACCACCAGAATAGGGAAGATGTCCACCACCATGGTTTGTATTGCCACTGGCTCTCAGCCACGCACATACTGCACAGGAGGTGATGGAATTCAAATAGTTTGAACAACCTGAGGTTTCTGTCCTCAGCACAACTCTTTAACACCCTTTAGACAAAGCATTCCTGCTTTTTTCTGGATCAGAGAAAACTGTTCCAATGTGACACACAAAGCACACGAGACAAGCATTTTCAGTTCTACCACGGCACAAAAGCAAAAAAAGGGAGGCAAAGCCACAGGGCCAAGAGGGTTCACAGAATCACAGTTGGAATGTAGGATTCATAGAATCCTGAATTGGAAGGGACACACAAGGATCATCGAGACCAAACCCTGGCCCTACACAGGACAGCCCCAACAATCCCACCATGTGCCTGAGAGCCTTGTCCAACCACTCCTTGAACTCCAACAGGTTAGGGGCCTGGGGAGCCTGTTCCAGTGCCCAACCACCCTCTGGGTGAAGAGCTCCTTCCTAATATCCAATCTAACCCCCCTGACATCACTTCATGCCATCCCCCTGGGTGCAGTCACCAAAAAGCAGAGTGCCTGCCTCTCCTCTTCCCCTCAGGAGGAAGTTGTTGATTAGGGTTGGCATCCTCTTCAATGTAAGGAGTACCTGAAAAACAGTTAGCTTCAAGAATCTGGCCACTCTGCCTAGAGTCCTTAACATTGCCTATCCTACACCACTGAGGGCAGTGCAGGAATGGAAGGGCAGTCCATTATCTAATCTCCCAGAAGACAGCCTTCCTGCCAGGCTGAGCTGCCCACAGCAAGTGCTCCATGGAAGTTGTCCCAGCAGCAGTCATCTTCCTGTTAGTGCTAGTGATAAGCATTTGAGCTCAGCTCTGGGTACCAGCCAACTTCCTGGGGTCTCCCCCACATTTTACCAACACCACTGGGCATAAACCCCTCGTGCTCAAACACCGCAGCCAGCTGTCCCTCAGCAGGCTTTTATCAGGACCAGTCACCTGGAAATGCAGCCCTTTTGCTCCCCTGCAGGACCTACCACTGCACAATGCCACATGGATTTCCTTTGGGTATGGCAGGAAGTTGAATTCCCCCCTGTGCTTTGTTATCTGGAATAGCCATATTTATTAAGCATACTGTGAAGTATTTTACAGTGTTAGGTCTCTGTGGAATCTGTCCAAACATAGCCAGAAGCCTGGTGAAGTTCCAGTATTTAAAAACCACACAGAACTCTTCTACGGGGTTGCAACAAGAAAGAAATTGGGTGAAAGGATTGGAAGATTTGTTCAGTGACTAGATCTAACCCCTGGAGGGGTTAAACACACCATCAGAAAACTGGATGTGCTCAGCAAGCAAAAATACAATTTAAATGGGGTGAATAGTCTCCCTCCTTCCTTTCACTGCAGTCTCAGATCCCCAGGCATCCCCATGTCTGGGATGGAGCTCCAGCCTCCTCACAGCTTTTCCCACTGCAGCAGGTCACCCCATATTCCTTAAAAACAGAGATTGCAGAGCATTTCCACAGTTCTTCCACTTAGTGAGTCAAAAGAGACACTCGCACTAACACTTTTAGGAATAATTTTTCTTTTTTTTTCCTTAAATAAAAAAGGTACTGAACTTTAGAGGAACTCTTCAAATGCCAGCCACAGGAATACCTTGTTAGACCGAAGAAAATCCACTCAGTGTTCCAAAAAAAGCCACTTCTCACTCATGACTAATGTAAGATCAAAATCTACAGATGATCCTTTTGTGAGGCTCTGCAGCAGCAGTAACAGCATTTGCTCAGTGCCCCTGTGATACTCTTCTTCCCCAACACTATCCCTGAGATCAGAGGAAGTTATTAATAGTGCCAAAGCAACTGGCATTCTTTTTCTAGTTTTATTTGCTGAGCAGGCCCTGCAGTGTCCCTTCCCTGGAGCTGTCACTTTGGAAGTTCACTGTCTGAGTGGCATTCACACTATTTATTTGCCTTTCTCACATTGTGTCACCATGACAGCCAGCAGAAAGAGCCAGGAAGAGACTATGAAACCACGTGAGAAACTCTTAGACAGAGGGGTTCTTCCAGCAAGAAAGAGTACCAGGGCAGGTCAGTATGTCTGTACCTAATGGAAGAGGTTTTAAGGTGTTACACTCTTTGCTCCTGGTGTCTCTGGAACTAGAGCATCAGCTGGCTCACACTCAGCTTTAGTGTCAATTTTACAGTTCTCCCTCCCTGCAGAAATGTGGCTCCTTGAATCTTGAGTTACATGAACCAAAGTTACCCAAAATTCCAGGGAAGAGTTCACTGGCTTATTCCCAAGCTTTTCCTGACAGCACTCTTTAAGTATCTGAAACAAGTCCATTAACTCTGAGATATTTACATGAAAGTAATGAAGACTGACAGGGCTGAGGTCACTCTGGTGCAGAAAGACAGCTGCAGTCTTGGTTGACTTTATTTTAAACCCAAGTTTCTCTTTCCAGCAGAAGAAATGTGCATCCACAGCCTGTGAAAGATAATGGCTCAAGAGACCCACGCCTTCTGCAGTACACAAGAAAGCCGTTTACTCTAAGAAACATCAGTCCAGTGAGAATGGAGAGGAAACCCTTCAGCTCCAGCTTCCCTGCCAAGGTTCTTCCACAGTGGTACCTGATGCAGGACTTCCACAAGGTGAAGGCTTCTCTGGCACATGGAAAGAAACCCTGTCCCTTTCACCAGACAACAGAAAAAGGAGGAGTTTTTGGCCAATGCTTATCAAGGTGGTGGAAGTGGAGGGCTTAGTAGTCACATCCTCTTTTCAGAGCATGTCTACCAGGGTCAAACCAAACCTTCAGTCTGCTTTTCCTGTCACCCACAGTGCCAGGCCATGGGGGTGACGGCAGAGGAAATCCCCTCCTGATTTTCATGTGTCTGAAAGTCCTATTGTCACTGCTGGAGGCAGAAGATGGAGAGAGCTGGTTGGGCTCCTCACCTGCAACAGCAGGGCTCTTGTTCTCACCAGTTATAGAATCATACAATCAGCTAGGTTGGAAAAGACTTCTGACATCACCCAGTCCAACCTTTGACCTAACACTACCCTGCCTACTAGACCATGGCACTAAGTGCCACATCCAGTCTCTTCTCAAATGCCTCCAGGGATAGTGACTTGACAACATCCCTGGGCAGCCCGTTCCAATACCCTACTGCTCCTTCTGTAAAGGACTTCTTTCTAATGTCTAACCTAAACCTCCTCTAGCACAGCTTAAGACTGTGCCCTCTTGTTCCTACTGCTGGTTGCCTGGGAGAAGAGACCAATCTCCACCTGGCTACAACCTCCTGTCAGGTAGTTGCAGAGAGCAATAAGGTCTCCCCTGAGCCTCCTGTTCTCCAGGCTGAACATCCACAGCTCCCTCAGCTGCTCCTCACAGGACTTGTGCTCCAGTTCCTTCACCAGCCTCGTTGCCCTTCTCTGTACCCGCTCCAGCACTTCGATATCCTCCCCAAACTGAGGGGCCCAGTTGTTATAGGGGAGCCCCGAAACAAGGGAAGAGCAGACATCTCCAACACTTGGGCCATGCCTGTGGCTGGTCCCTCTGCTCAGAAGAGCTCCAGCAGCCATCCAGTCCCAGACAGGACAGGGGAACATGCCTCAGCAGCCCTCCTCTGCACTCTTCCAGGACACCAGCTCCATTAGTTTTTCTCTCTAAAGGACTTCCTTGGCAGGGGCAGAGGAACACAATGTAATGAAAGGGCAGTACCTTTGTCCCCCATGATGTCCAGGCCAGGTTCAGGGTGACATTTAGTGTGATGCATCCCTCAGCATAAGCTGGAATTGCATCTGGCCAGTGCACATGAGCAGCAAAGATACATCATCTTGCTCCAAGTTCCTCAAAAGGCTTGGCTGCCATCCATGCTGGGTGAAATGGGCACATGTCACCAGGCAAGACAATCCATTCACAGGGCTTCCCTCTGTGTGGACTATCATTCACAGGAGCTAACAACAACAGGCAATGGAAAACTGATCCAGAAGGAATGATCAAAACAGAGAAAGCTCCAAAACTTCTGCACGCAGACACGGAACAAAAGGATATGGAAAAAATGAAGAGCTGCTTAGAAAGCATTATAAAAAATAAGAACACAAGTTGCAGACTCAAGGCCAGCCACGGAGCTGAAAGTATGTAAACACTGGCGAGCCCAGGGGAAAATGAATTAGCAGGAGGGGAGTGCTCTTGAAAGTGTTCCTGCTCCTATCAGCTAGTCTGCCCCAGGGGAGAGGGGAAGAAGCCATGAGACATGGCTGATCGGTCTCAGAGCCCCACATTACCCAAGGTTACTCAAATAAACTTCCCTCTGCTCCACTCGGCATCAAAGCCTCGCTCACAAATCAGACCTGGAAGAAACATGATCCAGTGCTACCTTTCAACAGCTAGAAGAACACAGCCAGACACAATATGCTTTGGTGGAGAGAAAGAAGCCAAGAGGGATGTGGGCAAGGCAGGAAACAAGTCATAAGACCTAAGCAATGAGGGAGCAGTAAGACGTATTTCTAATGGCATCTCATAGAATGACAGAATGGCTTGGGCTGGAAGGGAACTCAAAGCTCACCTCATTCCATACCAGAATCACAGAATCAGCTAGAGGTTAGAAAAGATCTCTGAGATTGTTGAGTCCAACCTAACATACCTAACACCACCTTGGCAACTAGACATGACCAAGTGCCACATCCAGTCTTTTCACCAGCCTTGCAGCTCTTACAAACAGCAGGGAACTGTTTCCTTTAGGAAGGAAAATACATGTCCCTTTTCTACTTTTGTTTCTCCATCAAATGACCCCTTCTTTCTGGGATTTATTCAAACAGCTAATGTAAATATCAGCTCAGCTGGGCCTCAATCCACACCTGATAAAGTCAGGGGAAAGTCTCCTGCTGCCCACAGAGCAGCTCTGGACCACACATCAGAACCAATGGTAACATCACAGAGGTGATGCTGCAGCAGATCCTTCACCACCCAAAGCACATCAGGGCTCTGGGGTGCACATCTCTACACAGATGGGCTCTCCTCACTCTAAATAACTAAGGGGTTGTATGGAAACAGGGGAGCAAAATACAGCTTGAGCCTTACCATAGTCTCTTCTCCCAGATGACAAACAAGAGGACAAGAAGAAATGACCTCAAGTTGCACTGGGGAAGGTTTAGATTGGATATGAGGAAAAATTTCTTCACTGAAAGGGTGGTCAGGCATTGAAACAGCCTGCCCAGGGCTTAGTCAAGACTTGTAGACAGTATGGACAAGAGTGAGCATAGCCAGAGCTACACTGTGAAGACTCAAAACCAGACCACAGTGTGGAAGACAGACATGTGAAAGATTAAGGAGAAAACCTCTCCAGCAAGAAAGGATCAAAATCCCCCACCCCCTTGCTGGAAAGGCATGGTGAGTGATTAGTGGGGCTCCCCAGGCTCTCTAGGCACTGCAGTGCCAGACTGGAGCTGTTTTCTTAATAAACTGCACAGTGGAAAACAGCCTGAGATGTTTTAGCCCTCGGTAATTGGCACAAAAACTCAGACTTAACTTGAGTGTCTGGTTTCCTTTGCTCAGTAAGAGCCTCTTTCCTCTGAACTATGAAAAAAAGTAAGGAATGAGTGTCTGGCTGTCAAAGCCAACTCTGATTTGCTGGATTTAGTATTAAATGCTGTCTTGAGGCTGCAGTGGGAGGCAGGAATGCTCAAAATCAGCAAACTCCTACCCCTCTGCCACTCAGCGACTTCTACCAAGAGAAGCTAAAATAACAGTTGATAAAAGCAATTGAATAAACAACCCCCAGCAGAGTGGCAGAGCTGAGAATGAATTAAAATCAGAGCACAGAGAGCACTGGGAAGCTTTGAATACACCCTCTATGCAGCCAATCCCACTGCCAGCCATTTCTGCAGCACAATGTCCTTAGACAAGGGGTAGCACTGGCAATAGAGCTCTAGGCTGTGTTTCTACCACGCTCCCAGTGTCTCCAGCATCGCCAGCCTCGCAAGGGCTGAGCTCAGATTCCTTTCTTACTACCCCGAAAAACCAAGTGTAGTACCAAGAGTTATGATTTCTACCTTTAATTTTAAACCATCCACATCTTGCATTTGACTCCTGAGCTGACAAGTTGAAGAGCACCAAAAAATGCAGCTCTCAATGAATTTCTTAAACACGGAAAGCAGGATTCCTAGAAGGCAGCAGAGCTTTCTCCCCAGAATCATGTTTATGCAGCATAGGAGCACACAAAGTCTGCTGCCCTTCCAGCTATCCATCTTTATGGCTTAGGTCCCTGTGTCATTTCAGCTCTAGAGGTGGGCCAGCTCTCACTGCAGTCAGCTATAGTAATCTAAGAAGATCACCTACTCACCTGCAGTGCAAATAACCTGAGCCTGCCAACTTGACCCTTGTTTTGCTGTAAGCCTTTCAGCAAGAAAAGCTGAGCACTAAGTGACAAGACAGGGTACCTGCCCTTTGAGCACAGCCACACTCAGACATTCCTGCCATGCTTGCCCAGCTCTTGCTTTCTGAGCTCACAGGGCCTCTCCAGCCAGCCCCATGCAAGGACAATCTGCATCCCAGGCACCTCCAAAAGGCTGCTGAGGGCTGCAGTACTAGCCACACAATCCAATTCCATCCATTTCCTTCAACACAGTACCAATTTCTCTAACTCAGGGAGTAAATCTGCCCTGCTCAACCTGCCAGGAGCCCTGCTTGAGCAGTCCCTCTCAGAGAGCTATTTTGCCATTCTTGTGATTCTAGGAAGGATCCATGCTCTCCACTACAGCACACTTCACACCCTCTCAATGTCAGGGCCTCTCCAGGGTGTCAGTGGTTCCGCATAAAGAAGCACATCTGATTGTGAAGGTAAAAAGGTTTTTAGTGAAGAAGTCGGTTTGAAACGTGGACTTCTATCCTGTAGTAACTATTCCCAAAGGGACAAGAGTCACTGTGTTCTGTGACACTTGCCAGGTCATTGTCACTGGTTCCAGTGCTTTCACACTGCTGTGCTGCTAGCAAGTTGCTCTCTTCAGGTTTTGAGGTGTTTTTTTTTTGTTTGTATTTTGGGTTTTTTTTGTTTCCAGTCTCTAAGATCTACTGTCCTTCCACAGACAACACAAGACACTGCAGAAAACCCACAACAATGTTAGGACCTGCCTGACATAAATCTCTGTGTAAAAGGTTTCTCTTTCCTTGATTTCCACGGGTTGCATTTCCAGTCAGAGGCAGGGACTGCTTCCAGGGGAGGCTGAGGTTCTCTTGCAGGAAGACAGCACAGAGCATATCTTTGCCTTTGACCATCATCACTGGAACCAGTCTAACAGCAGCAGCAGCAGAACACTCACATCTAAGCTGGGAGAAAGTTCAAAGCACCTGTTCATGTGGAACAGCCTTCAGGGCCAAGACTCTTCCAATATGAGAAAGGAGAAGCAGCAGACTCATTGCAGTTCCGGCTATTGCTGTGGGAAAGGAAGCCAGGAGGAGAGGAACTCCCTTGTGATGAGTTGGTTCAGGCTTCCAGCATCAGCAGCATGAGCTGGAGCAAGGGAGACTCCCATGCAATGAACCTTTTGCAGTTGCCAATGGTGAGCAAAGGAGCTTGGAATGAGTGACCTCCCTGTGCAATGAGGTAACACCACCTCCTATCGAGGAAGGGCAGGAGGTGCCTTCTAGAACGCGCCAGAACCTGCTGGGAGGATATAACAACACAGGGGCATTTCCCTGCCAAAACAGAGCTGAGAGGAGCTCTCATTAAATCATTAAAGCAGGGCACACTGCCAAACTGCCCACAGCCCTTTCAGAAATCAGGCCCCACCTTGCAGGCGATCCCAGAAACATGCCTTCTCCAAGACAGGTGGCTCCATCCTGTTCTTTTCCACCCAGCCCTGTCTGTGTATGTGTCTGGGCACAGTACCTGCAGTGAAAATCTGGGCAGCCACTGCCAGGAAGGCGTCCGTCACCACCGTCTCCGAGTGCAGGGAGATATTCAGCTGGCGGGCGATGTTGCGGTAGACGTTGGGGCGAATGTATTCCAGCTCATCCCCTGGAAGCAAAGAGCCAGGAGTCAGCACACACAACAGCAAGTCCTGCTCTCACCACGTAGGAGCTATGATTGGGGCCACGCCACAGATCCCTGCAGAAAAAGAGACTGAACCCTGGCTTCATCTGAGCTAAAGCAGGCAGCAGGCTGTTTGTGGTCATGGAGATACAATTCCCTACCACCTGCACCCTCCTTTCCCAATATCCCCTGTGCCTGTGCCTTCTAAAGGCAATGGGGACAGGCAGTGGCCTTGTATCAGCGGTGCAGCCGCACTAATCCCTGAAATGCTGTTCCCAGGCTGGCTGCCTGGCTTTCCTTCAACACAGGAGACAGTCTCCAGATAAGCACAGCCATCTCATTTTATTTCAGAAGTGAGAAAGAGGCATGTATATCCATGGAAGCTTTTGAGAGATACACCCTTCCTCAGCACCCCATCAGGCTTGTACAAAAATGCCTGAAGCGCATGAGAGCAACTCAAGAATGCCGGAGGCTGATGAAAGCCAAGGATCCACCCGAAGCTGCACAACATTAACTGAGCAAAGAGACTCTCAGCTCAGCTATTTTACCCTCCCACAGGCAGAGCATTGATCCAGAGCTCTTTCTCTCCTCCAAATGGTTCAAGAGGTGTTCATTTGCATGGCTGACTCCTCAGCAGCACGGTTCCTGACACAGACAGACACATGCTTTACGTCCAGAGTGTATTTTCCCCAGCTGGGGAATGGATGGAGGTATTAGGTCAGCTTGAAGATCAAGACAGAATTACCAAGGACAAACAGAGAATCTCCTCCCACAGGACTGAGCAATGGAGCTTGGGAAACAACAGTAAAGCTTTTCCTTGGTAGCGCAACAAAGCATTTTTGAGAAGTAGAATTAAATAAAGCCCAGTTTCCAAGGGATTTCTCTCTCTATAGGAGTTCATGGATACTTAATGAAGGTTGCAGAGCTGCTATAGGAGCATGACTTAACACAAACACTGCACAGGATCGAAGTCCTTTGTGCACAGAGAGTCCCATTCAGCTTAGATTTGGGACACACTGTGCCCTTCTCCTGCACAAGGGTGCTCTGGGAAGAGGAAGAGCTACCCTAACAGCTTAACATCCCCCTGCAAGACCCAGGTGACTTGGCCCAGCCAGAGGGCAACTGATCCTCCTCAAAATTTCATTATATGGGAGCTAAAAAGGAAGAGGCCACCACAACCAGGAGCTTGATCCAGAGTCATTAGCTACTGATCCTTAATTCATTTAACTGGCACTCAGCACAGTCAAAACCCAGCTCTGCAGAATTCCACAGCTGAGCTCTCCTGGCACTTTCTGAGTGTGGAATTGTCCGAATCTAATGGCAAGAGGAAACCCTGCCAACACATGGTCAGCCCTGATAAAAAGAAACCTTACTTGCACTACTCAACAGATGTTTTCTCCTTACAGGCACCACCTAGGCTTCCTAGGAAATGTGGGAAAATGGGGATAGCCGAGAGGGAGGCAGGGGAGGCTGGGATCAGCACTTCATAGCCTGCCACTGTTACAGCTTCTAATAAATAAGCAGGGCCTGGAAGCCCCAGATGAGATCAGGGTTTGGTTGGAGGCCCACATGTAGTGCTGTGCAGCAAAGCACAGGGCAGACAGGAGTATCTGGGGATGGAAAGCACAGGAAACCATTCCCAGGTTCAGAGAGACACTCTGCTCTAGCAGTCCCAGGACCTCTCCTGTAGCACGTGACATTGGTGCTGGTCTTCAGTGCCCTTGGTCAGATGTCTGACTTTGCAAGGTTTAAAGCCATTTTGGGGCTTCTCCTCCTTCCCCCAGTGATTATGGGGGAGTCAGCAGGGAAGCAGAGACAGTTCCCCTGTGCAGAAGCTCAGTGCAGTGGTCAAAGGGCTTCCCTGGGCCTTGGCCAGAGAAATACAACTTCAGATAAGCCAGACTCCTAACACACATAGCAGGGTGGTCTGGGGTGACTCATTTGGCCACATCATCAGGTTTCACTGCTTCTGACTCATTAATTGGACTAATTAGCTGCTAAGCCTCACTGAGCTGATGGGCTCTCACTCCCCAACACTGCAACTGCATTCCCTGCCCCCAGCACCTCTCCTGGCCCATCAACTGGACTCTCTACATGCAAGACAGCTAGAAAATACTCCAACTTCTCACCTCCTTAGGGTTCCTCAGCACTATCAGGGAGAAAAAAGCTGGCCTGGCTTGTTGCATTTCTTAGGAACTGGCTAAAGACTACCACCCCTGGGAGATGGCTGGATACCTACCGCTCAGCCCTGTGCTAGTGAGATCAGCAAAGGGAGAAAGAAAGGGATGGGCCATGTGGCAAGTGGATTTTCTGAAGAAACAGGACAGAAACAGCTCTTCATCCTAATGAGGAGGACTGCTCACACTTCTGTTGGAGAGCGCCACATGGTACCCATGCAAACAGATTTGCTCAGGAAGCGCCAAATTCCTTGGACTATCAGCCAAATCCTCCCATCTGGACATAGCTAAGTAAGAGAAGAGTCATCTAGGAGACACACCCTCAGAGCCAGTGTGCCACCTCCTTGTCCTTTAACATGTTCCTGGCCACCCACACAAGATCTGGTTGAAAGCAAACACATCTCAATCCTCAGCCCAGGCAGAAAGGCAAGACCAAGAGGCAGCGAGATTGACAGAAGAACAACAACAACAAAAAAATTGCCCAAACAGAAACAAAAACAGAAGTAGCAAAACCAGTCAGCATAGGAGAGAAAAAGTGAAAGAGAATGAATTAAAAAAGACAAAACAGCTAGACTTGAGCACACAGGATGCTATAACCCAAAACAAAAGGCAGCATAGTGCTCCTGGTATAAGCACAGCTCTAGAGCATCTCTTCACATCACAACCTTCAGGCATGACCTTCAAATTGTTCTCCCTGCAGTCACTGTGCCACCAGGGGGGCACCAAATGGCAGCATATGACAGGAAACCTCAGCCAACTCCTTGCTCCACCAAAAGGCAAGAAAGCTCAGTCTTGCTGAATGATTAAGGCAGGCAAAGGAACATTAAAAACACATTTATTCAAAAGCAGCTTTCATAAAATCCCTAATGCACATTTTCTAAGCCAACTACCCCCAAATTAAAGGTCCTTGCAGCTGGTTGAGCTACTGCTGAAGCCCAAATCTGAAGGTAGCAGTGCCCTACTAGATGCCAGTTTGGGATGTTGGATTGCCTCGTGGCAGCCAAATCACTCAAGTCTGGAGACAACACTGCAAGATCACCTCAAATGCCCAGCTGAAAAAGACTGCTGAAAATGCTGTGAAAATGCTACACAGTTGGAGTCCTGAGCAGACAGAATCTGTTTGCTGTTGGGCTTTCTTGGACTGCATGATGATTTTGAATTGCTGCAAGTCCTCAGAAAAAGGCAGCTCTGCAGAAACCCTGTGTTGAGCAGTGCTCCAAAAGGGGACTGAGGAAACCCAAGAAAACAAGCCGTTTAGGGAAGATTCACCAAACCCAAATGTAAATGCCCAAAGCAGGAAAGAAAAACCTGCATATCATCACAGGAAAAGCCTCTTTCAGAACCCTTAGTCTGGTCTGAATTGCTGCACAGAGTTTCAGGACTCACCTAGTCGCAGCAGTATGGTGGACACCTCAGCCAGCTTCCCCCCAGGCACCGGGGCGTTGTACTCGGGTTTGCTCCAGCTGACACCCGCTCGAACGAGCCTTGAGTTTATGTAGTCTCTGCAGAGAGCCTTGGCTTGGGACACAAGCTCCTTGTCAGTGGGAGACCTGTCAAAAACCTCCATCACTTCTGCAGCGAAGACCGAGGAACGGCGCAGCACTTCCATCCTCAGCTGCTGAGCCAGTGCCTTGGATGAGAAGCCACAGGACTCGTGGAGCAATGCTCTGGTCTCGCGGTTTGTCACAACTCCCAGCAGTTCTTCTCCACAGGCCAGTTTTTCATTCTACCTGCTGAGCAAAAGCATCTATAAGTCCCCTAGCATCACAAAGACGGAAATCAGAAGCCCAAGAACATAGAACTAAAGTCAGTAGCATCACATTTGGCTTAGTCCATCCTACAGACAAGGGGCAGAGTCTTTCAGCCACTCTGATTTTTTTCCTTCAAGAATTCTGGCAGCATGGTCAGGGCTGCAGTTTTGAACTCTTCAGGTGTTTCCTCTTTTCCAGTTCAGATTTGGCAGTTCTAGAATTACCCATCAAAGAGACTAGACGGTCAGAGCACGGAAACAATTCATAGAATGTGTAGACAATCTCAGCTTGTTTCAATTAAACTAGAAAAGAAGCTCAGATACAGTAACCTCAACCAGATGTCAACAGACATTCTGGCTCAGTAGGTCATGGATCTTTCACAAAAAATGGCACTATTGCAAGAACAGGGGTATGGGAGCATTTGAAGTGCTTCATTAGAGACAGTTTCCACATTCTCAGTTTAGGTTTTAGTTCTGCCACTCTTTTCCCCCAAAGCAATGTGCATGCTACTACTTGAAAACTTCTAGGAACAGCAGAGAGAACAAAACAGAAAAGTAGATTTTTACAAAGCTTTAAAAAGAGACACTTCACAATTTCTTCAGAGGCACCTAAATTCATCTCAGTTTTCAACCCAGCACTGCTTTCAGAGTCAGACCAGATGCTAGTAAAAGCATTTTTCAGTCTGCAGTTTCAGACACCTACTTACAATGACAATTTTCCAACAAAATAAAGCCAGCTATTTCTGTTCACCCCAAGGAAAAAAAATATTTACCTCTCTCATGCTGCACTTTTTCCCTCTCAGTGATTTCTTTTGGGGTTTGGTGTCATGTTTCTTTGGAGGCTCTGCATCCCTGAACACCTGGTTTAGGATTCCTAGGTTACTGTCCCATTCCTCTGGAGAGCACTGCTGTGCTCTCTGCAGGGCTCATGCCAGTGCCTCCTTCCTCACATCTGTCAGCCCTGCATCCTGGCTGCACTCCCCGGGATCCCTGGGGCTTGCTCTCCTGTTTTTAAGAGACCCAGGCGCAGAGGAAAGCTTCTGGCTTTAGCCTTGTAAGGAAGATGAAATAACCGGGAGGTGGGGTTGCTACAGCCGGAGAATGACGTTTTCTCCTCCCCTTTCTTCTCTCTTAAGGAGGTTCTTCATTATTCGTCGCTGGGCGTTGTTCAAAGGCTTGATTTCGGGGTGGAGAGTGGACCAGGTTACCCCATGGGACAGGCAGTGATGACCGCGCTGCTGAAACAGGGACAGCTCCTGCTGAATTCCCACAGCAGAGTTGATACTGGCCAGTCATTTTCATGGGGTAGCCAAGTGGGGCAACTAACTACACATCGTCATATATCAGTGGTGGGTTAGTTCTACCAATTCAGTCCTCTCCATTGTTTGGGACTTTTTCCCTGCCCAAGGCAGGGGGTTGGAACTAGATAATCCAAGCCAAACCATTCTGTGATTCCATGATGATTTTATGGTTAACAACAAGAGCTACAGCTTGGGGCTAAGGCAAGTGGTAAACAAATTAAGTGGGCTTGCTGATATGAATTAGTTGCAGCAGAATGATGTGTTTTGCAGGACCATGTCCATTATATCTCAGCATGTTAGGAAAACTAACATACAAAATTCAAGGAAAAACACTTCAGTTCCAACATATTTATAAATTTATAAATTAGTTTCAACATCAGCTTCTTGTTGAAACGTTATCGTATTGATGCTACAACGCTCAACCTTCTTCCATGTGCATGTGTGATACCATTTCATCTCAATAAACCACATACAAATGTTGGCTTTTTTCTGTTAGGATTTGAAAACAAGTTTTAGCAACCAAAGTTTCCTGCAGCCAAGAAATTCTACCAGCCCAAAACCACAAATTCTCCCCAAGAAATACCAATTTGTGGATTGTTTGTGGCACGTTCAAAACACAGAAGGGAGAAGTTGTCATCCTGTTGCCTTCACAAAAAGACAGAGATGAGTACGCCTCTCCAAGGTGTCCATCACAAAAACCCCTGGCCTCCAAATTGAGGGATAAAAAGGAACAAAAGAACAGCATGAAAAGGCCTTATTATGTGACCTACCAAACACTCTGGCCAGCAGCCAACACACGACTCACGCCCAGATTAACACAGAGCATGTTGGCTGCCACTAACTGGATTGCTGAAGACTGCTTTGCTGTGTGGGAAAAGGGCTGAGGCACCTGAGACCCTGCAGCAATTGATCCTCTTTCTGAGATGGCCCTTCCTGGGAAAGGAGAGGTACATGTATCCCATATCCAGCTGGGATCACGGCTCAGCTCCATGTGATAGTGGTAAGATGGCAATAGGGACTGTGCATCTCCAGCATCAGATGTGTTTGCTCAAAGAGTCTCTCAGAAATCTGTTTTTATCCACTAGCCTCCCTCAAATTTAAATACAGACAGAGGCCTGTCCCACAGAAGCTGAAATCAAGACTCCATAGATCCTGTGTTATTGCCCACCCCTAACCCAGCCCTTCCCTGCAGAGTGGGCCTGATACTCTCTTGGAAAATCATATTTTTGCCTTTGCAACCCTGATGGCTGAATAGACCATTAAAAATTATGCCTTAGCTTCCTGCAACAGCTGACAGCTTGAAACACGAGCCCTATCTAAACTGTCCCTATTCAGCAGGGCTCTGAAACAAAGATGAATGCTTAAATATCAGTATTGCTTAACTAATGATAATGTTTCCCAGAATTCTGGCAAATTTGCAAGTGCCACGGTGCCTCCCAGCTCCCTGCGGGTGCCAATCTCATCCCACATGTTCTCTGCCCAACTGTCAGAGCATGCAGCACCCCCTCAACTTCCACCCTGCAGCAGAGGCACAAAAACTAGAAACATGAGGGCTGTGTATAATAAACCAAACTCTGTATTACAAAAAAAAACAACAACCCCAGGCCAACAGTGCATGCTATTCTACCTATGTTATTTACACACTAAAAATACAGCTTCATGCTGAAAGATGCCTCTCTAAGTAAAAATAGACAAAGCCACAGCAGAGAGTGCTCAGCTGACTGCAAAAGGACAGGACGTTACAATCCAAGGATGTAATTGGTGTAATTGGAGCCCCTTTCTCCATAGTATGTTTATGCTTAGAGACTAAATCTATAATGGGAAAACCCCTGTGGCAAAGGAGTGACAGGAAACAGTGCAAAAGCAGCTTATTATCACCCCAAACCACTGTTCCCAGTGTAGCTATTTACTGGCATGACTGTTCTAGCTGGAACAATAGGCTTCAAGCCACAGCTCTTGCCTTTCTCAGGTGGGGTGAACAAAACAGCTTGAAGCACTCCTTCAATAAAACCAGGGGACCACAGAGATACAACAACATTTTATAAGCATGTCAAGTAGGAACAAACCCTAGAGAAGCCACATCAGCGAGAACACAGCAATGTGTTCTCTAAATGTGGACAGCTTCTGCTCAGTATTAAATAATTTAAGTGCTAGAGAAGGAAGTCTCTGGAAAGGCCTTTTAGCAGTGGCAGTGGAAGCAAAATAGCTAGGGAATTGTGAGCACACTGAGTTTATGAAAGGGTCTGCATGATACAAATGTCCATAAGAGCACAAGAATAGCCCCAAGGGCCCTAGGAGGTCATTCAGCCTCGTGTTCCCACACCTGGTTCTTGTCCAAGGTATTGTTCTGTCTCACCTCACAGTGCCCATCCCAGCCACTTCACACAGCCTACAGCTCCAGTGAAAACCACACACTGCATCAGAGATTCCATGTTATAAACACTGTAAAGTAAGGACTTTAAGAAGCAGAGGGATGCCAAAGACACAGAGATGGTCTCCAAAGAGCCAGGGAACCGACCTTGCCAGCCTCTACCTTCTACAAGAGGTTTCCCTTCAGAGACAAGATGCTCTGGCCAAACCCTGATGCTGTAGCCAGGTCAGTGCCTTCTACCAAACCATCTCTGAACCATGTCCTGTACTATCTCACCCAGTTTAACATACAATCTTATCCCCACTGCCTCTTCCTGTCTGATCTTTGCAGCAATACTTTGAGTTTGTGTTTGTGAAGTTATCACCACTGCGAAAACACCTGCAAGTGTCAAGCTTTGGGCTCCAAAGTTGTACAGGAAGGTTGAAAGAAACACTTCTTTTCACGTAGAAGTATTTTGCCAGCTGCAACAGGAAAACAATACATGGAAGTAGCAGCTTAATGGGACCCAAACAAAACACTGAGGCTTTTTGAACGTTTTTCTTGTTTCTGAAGGCCCTGATTCAAAGCCTCCTTACAGCCAAGCAGTGAATAGTATCACTTGCTTGATGAGAGCACCCTGGAGCACCTCTCTTGGAGCAGAATTTTGCAGTGCCAAGTGTCACACGCCAGACCAAAGAGGCTGTGTCACAGTCAGCTTATCTTCCACAGCCATTAGACAATCCTCCTTCATGAGGATACAGGTCTAGCAACTTATACACACCAAGTTTAGTGGCCAATCCATTACTTTGGTTTCTGAAGTGGGTTAGCACTTATACCCAGTATTTTCTTCTCTTAACCCACTACCATGCCCACTGTCACTGTAGGCACAACTTCTTTGTTATCCACCTTTTGACAAAGGCAGAACAGAGATGTGATGTACTCCAAAACTGATGTAAAAACCCAGTGAAGGGGAAGCTGTAGCAGGAATTTAATGTTAGCATAGGAGTTGAGTCATAGAACCTGTATTCCTGAATCTTATTCTGGAAATGTTGTCCAAGAAGAGTTTAACCAATCGTTGCTACACAGATATCAAGTCAACAGCTGCTCCCTCTAAGACAGCAGCTTCTGGCTACATCTAGGCCTTTGATGCTGCTGCATCATCTGCTTAAGAAGTAATTGCATAGATATGACTGCTTTGTGTGTCTCCTATCTTCTAATTTGTTTCCAAATGGCACATTTTACTGAATGGATCATTTCATAAGCCAAGAAGGCAGCAGACACAAAGGAATAAGAAGTTTCAAGTTATTCAACAGCTGTAGCTTTGTTTTGAAACGCAAATGAAATATTTACCACCAAAAGAGAAAAGACAGAAAATGCCCAATGAGGTCACTGTCCTCAAGAGAGCAAAGTTCTCCTCCCTTTCAAGGGAACAACAAAGGCAGAGGGTAAACCTTTGTCTCATTCCAGCCATTGACCACCCACAAGGTTTGGGAGTCAGTTCACACTCACACACGAGATACACGCACAGGTAAAGGCAGGAAGGTGGCTCTGCCTGCAGTGATCCTGCAATCTCAAAGGCCTGAAGTGGGTGCAGGCACTTCTGCACTGATTCAGCAGCATTTATGAGCTCTGACACATTTATCTGTGGCTGCGAGACACGCGCTGGCAACACAGGCTGGGCCCACGCAAGGCAAAGGAACTGCTGGATCTGATAAACAGAGGGCAGGACTCCACCGTGCACACACCTTCATGCCCTAAACCTGCTCCAAGGGATTTAGACTCAAATTTCACGTATCCAGAATGTAACCCTTGGTGACTTTTGGAAAACCACTTCAGGATCTTCAGTCTTAATTTCTAGGGCTGGGCAGGGCAGCAGCTACGCTCTGAAAATAACCATCTCGTCAAGCTCTCAGACAAGGAGGGAAGGCTGATCTCTCTAGTCTGCACAGATCAAATTTGCAGTGCATGGTTGCTTCATACAAAGTATTATACCATAGAGCACCTCCATTAGCATGGGCTAGGATAGCTGTTCCACCCTGAGCGCCAGCAAAACATTTCTACACAATTAATACACCTCTAGACTTTGTACAACTCCACACTGACAAAAGCTTTCTTCAAGGCTGCATTGGTAAACAGGATTTACCCCTCTTACTCAGTGGAGCAGTACAGGGCTTTTTTTATTCAGCATCAGGGTCAGCTACAGCAACTTTTGTGTCCAGCTGCTCATACTCATTCCCAAACTGTCCTTCCTAATTGCACTGGATGTGATAACCCTTCCATTCAAAGCACATCTGCACAAGATGTATTAGTACAAACAAGGTAGCTACGAGCAGAAGGAATCAAATTCAGCTTTGCCATCAAGAAAAAATGCCCATGAAACTGTAGCACTAATGTTGGTTGTCCTCATTAAAATGCAGCTGTGGTAATGTGGAGGTTCCTAGGCCACTGCAGAAGACAGACAAATGCTGAGAAAAGGTAATAAACAGATCCTCCCGTGAGAGCAATGATTGTTCAGCACGTCTGGGTTTTCCTGCACTTTCAAGATGACAGCTTTCATGGTTTCTGATGGGAAAGGATTTAACTAAAAGCAAGGGAGTGGGGAAGAGATGGCAACATTCTCTTGCCTGACAGTGAGGTATCCCAATCTGGCACGTACAACAGCCAGGAAAAAAGCAACTCCTTCCTTCTGGCAGAAGCCTCAGCTTAATCAAATAGGTGTTCAAAGCAGGGTTAACTTACATTTGTTGACCATGAATGCTATTATCTCCCTTTCTTCAACTGGAAATCTTTGGGCTGGAGTGTTTACATGACTGTGAAAGGCAGTTGGGTGAAGTAGCTGCTCTAAGTGTTTGGGATGAGGTGACACACATGCCCAACCATGCTCAGGGAAGAAGAAAAAGCTGGCCATTGTTAGTGGTTCCTTTTCAGGCTCCACAGAGCATCCTGCTCATTTTTCTGGGCTCTCAGGAAAGAACTGCTACAGGTCTTGGACCATCAGTTCAGCAAGAGCCAGTAAGCTCTTGGTACTCTGCTTCTTGGCCAAGTTGCATATCTCCAGTGCATCATTTTGCACAGGCATTACAACAGCAAACACCTGGCCAGATGGTAAAAACTATTGCCAAAGACACTCAGGGTGGATCCACTTCAGTCAAAGTGACTCAAGTCAATTTTAATCATCTTTAAGAATCAGCAAGCAGCAAATCCTGTTTTGACATCATTGATTTTAATCTGAGTTTATTTCTAAGGGGACGAGCCTCGGACTCACCTGTTTATCTGCATCTGAACAGAGCTCATTGCTATGGTTTCAGCTAAAAAGGAGAAAAGTGACGTGTATTTAAGTAATTCAACAGCTGATACCAATCAGAAATCTGAATGTGCCCAGGATGTTTTCTACTTGGGCTATTTTAACTTCATCTTGCTAGTGTATGCCCCCTTGAACACCCATACAAGTTGAATTAAAAGAAAATAGAAATAAAATTAGGGGTTTAAGTGCTAAATTAAACTATAAAACATGAAGTTTGAAAAGGTCTTTAGAATGCAGAAAAGCACCCAAGACAAAAACCCACAACAACACAGAACTGTTCTTAGTCAGGTACAGAACTGAGTCAACTGTTGAAATGAATAAGCAGCTGGAGACCAAAATTGTCTTCTCTGGAGACAATCAAGACTTCTGAGGTGTTGCAAACTCAGAGGAGTCTTTCTTACTGAGTTCAATTAGTCATTTGATTAATGAGGAGCCAGAGAGGCAAGGGGGAAAAAATATACTTATTGGGCAAGATTAGTTACTTTTCACAAAAAGCCTGAAGAACCACCTCAAGATAAGTAATGCTGGTTGCTTCTGTTTTACAATACTCAAATATTTGCCGTGCTTTCCATCACTTCAGACTTTCAACAGAGGCTCACACCTCTGATATTTTTATTGTACAGCAAAGAAAGGGCTTAAATTGGACTTGATCATCTTCAGGGTCTTTTCCAACCTAAATAATTCAATGAAATATTTCCTGACCTAACATGAATGAACTCTAAGTAAAAACTTGCACTTAAAGGTCCTTTTAAGATTCCAGAAATTTCACCTGGGCAAAGTGCATACAAAATGGCAGTGAGTGCAGCGTCCCACAGGTGATTTAGGGGAGAAACCAGCAATACCCTACCCAGGTTAAGTCTGAAGTCTCTCAGCAACAAGGAGGAGGTTAATAAGTGAAACTAGAAGCAGGGGAATTGTTTCCAAAGAATTAAATAGAAACACATAAAACTACAGTTCTGGGGAAAAGAGGTGCCTCATTCCAGTGACTGGTTGTCACCTGAAGTGTGGAGCTCCTTCAGTAATTGCAGGTGAAGTGTTAGTGGTTTAAGAGGGGGAGTCAGTGCTGCTCGGAATCACTGCATGTGCCAAAGACAGTGAGAAATAACACACAATCAGCTCCCAGCTTTAAGAACTGCTGCATTGGAGAGAAGCAAGCAATGACAAACACACTCCCAGGTAGCTTTCCACTCCCCCCAAGACACTGTAAGCAGCTAAGCACATCTCCTTCCCTGTGAGGAAGGCAGGCAGCCACTGAGCTGTCTTCTATGCTTCCTGCCAAACATCTGCTGTTCAAGCACAAGTGTCCCTCTAGTAGAAGCCTCAAAGTAAGGTAGATCTACAGCATGGGTAATTTAATCAACATTCTTGACATAAAAGAAGCAGATGCTGCTAATTGTGAGTTATCAAAGCCAAATCATCTTCACACAGACCTGCACAATGTCTGTGTCTCACCAACTCACAAAGCATATTTTCACTTAAGGTCTGATTTCTCATTTCCTGGAAACTACAGACCAGTTTCTCTGGACAGAAGCCAAAGCATAAAATTTCCTGCTGGCACTAACAAACACACAGCAGTTTGTTAGGAGAAATGTAACCTTTGTGTCTTCAGTTCTGGAAGCAGCCATGAGCTCATGACTCTCACACTGCAGTGGCCTAGAGTGATTTACATAAATTAGGACTGAACCGTGCAGAAACTCATGGGATAGAGCTGTTAATGGTGGCTTTGGCCCAGACAGAAGAGGCCAAGGAAATGTTCATCACAAAACAGAAATCTGATGCTGGCACTAAGTCCCTAAAGAGGCCTAAAAGAGCAGGTAACTTTGCACCTTCTTGCTTTGCAAGAGGACAGAAAAAAGCTTTTCAGAATCTTAATTCAAGCAACTATCTACTCAGCCAGGTATATCTACATCTTCCTGTTTAGAAACATTTCTGGACAAATCTAGTTGAAAATGTCCCTGCTTTTACAGGGGGGTTGAACTAGATGTCCTTTAAAAGGCCCTTCCAACTCAAACTATTCTATGAAATAAAAGAGGAGTCTTTCATTAACATGAATTGCTAGTTTTCCCTTCCACAAGGTGTCTTGGGAGTTCATGGCAGCATGGCAGTTCTTTCCTCTGAACTGAATGCATCTGAATAATTGGTTTTATTTAGTGTTTATTTTAGTTGAATGGCTTGAAAAACACATATTGATAAGAAAAAAATGCTGTCAGCAAGGGGAATATCAGCTGTCAAGCTCCCTCTAACACCTCTTTGTCCATAAGACCTTGCATACTGAACTCAGACCCAAGGGTCAGCACTACAATGGCTTTCCTGTGCTTCTTCACACACAATTGGAACCAGGAGTTTCCTTTGCATGGAGTCTCCAAATGGCTTGGACACATTGGAGCTGTCCTCATAAAGCAGCAGTTCAGGCAGGAGAAGTTCAGAAAGTGCCACGGAGTTTTCACAGAGGAAAACTGGAATGCAGAGGGGGCAGAAGCACCTCAGATGACTGAGTCAGGTGATCATTTTGAATTGCAGAGACCTTTCTAGATGTGTGACCACACTGTGGTTTTAGCAGAATTACAGCTGAGTACTCCTGTTCCTAATTTGGACATGGGTGAGAAAGTAGGTGTTTGGTCAAACTGCACAGACAATAGGCAGGAAGTCAAGGCAAGTTTATTTTCTCCAGCAGTTCTGAATAGTCCTATCTTTCTCCTTATTTCCCTGAGTGGATAACTCAGAGGGGATTCAATCACATTTAGCAGCTCCAGTTTAAAAGTAGTTAGGCAACTGAGGCACAATATCATGCTATCAGTTCCAGCAGAGCATTTTTTTCTGTTTCAAGGAGCATTTACACTAATTTTCAGAGTTATTCTGTGGTTCCCGAGACGAGTCATCCCTGAAGCACTCAGTACATGCCAGGTCCATCCCCCAGATGTGTGTGCCAACACCTATCCCTTTATGGCTCAGTTAAACAGGGGTCTACCCACTCAACTGTATACAGCTTCCAGGGCAGCCACAACAGATTAGCAAGAAAGCAAAAATCTCTCCAGGAATTACAGCAGCGACATCCATTCCTACCTGAGCACAGAGACCTGGGAGAACCCAGGATTCAGCTTCATCCCCTTGAACTGTTTTCTACTACTACCAGAAACCTGGCTTGGAAGAACAAGCATTCCATGCTCCTGGCTTGGAAGAGCACTAATTTAGTTTAGGGATTAGTCACTGTGGGAAGCAAAGGGGTGCTGAGCCAAGAGGTGCATCAGCTGCCCTCTGAGCTTTACAGCTGCAAGCATCACACTCTTGCTTACTCCCCTTCTTTGGGAGGATTGGGAGATAAGGGCCCTTTTCTTTGCTCAGCACTCAAGACAGCCTTAATTGCCACAATATCAGCAGAAACCAAGCCCCATGCAGCCAATATTGCAAGACTCGTGGTGATACACTCTGAAAGCAGGAAGCAGACTGCTGTAGTCCCCATATAAGCAGAAATCTCCTGAAGAGCCATCATCAAAGCAAGAGGATTTCCACGGTACCACCCCAGCCTGATCTGTCTTGGTGTTATTAGCACTATGCTCTAACCACCTGAGCTAGCTATAAGGTATGGATTCCTCTTTGAATTTCCCCTGGCTTTCCTTCAAGGAGCATGGTTTAAGGCCTGGAGTAGGACATTACTGCCAAAACTTTATGCTTATTAGTAGCTGTGATGCACCCAAATAGAGCAGTACGAGTAAGCCCTACATCCTACATCTGCTTACATCCAGACACAAACTATAAACCACAGCAAAGACTAAAACCACCCGTGAGTCCAAGTCTCGTTTTTCTCTGTACAACTTCATTCTTCCTGGGGCTGGAAAGCTCTGCTCTGCACTGGGCAAAACCATATATACCTTGGAAATATGACAAATTCAAAAGGATCCTCTTGTCAGGGAGGGACCTTGCCTTTTGTTCTTCCAGTGTTGCTGCTTAACTGCATAATGCAGCCATAGTGCTCTTCCACATCACTGCTCTCCAGAAAAACAATATGGAAAACCACTCCAGTCCCTCAGTATCCAAATGGAGCCAGAAATATCTCCCTCTCCAAACAAGCACCACAGCACCAAAGGAGTTCTGTTGCACATTTTACAGCAGGGTTCGACCGCGTCTATCCTGCTAAGTAACTCTACCTTCAGGAAGAGCACTTAACACCAAGCTCTCAGGCTAACCACTCTGCTTCACAGCTCTGTTTATGCTAGGAAAGTACTACCACTTCTCAGGGCTCTCCGGGCTCGAGGTGCCTAAGCTACTGCTGCAAGTAATCATAGAATCATGGAATAGTTTGGGTTGGAAGGGATTTTAAAGGTCATCCCATTCCAACTCCCCCATCATGTTGCATAGTGACTCCAAAGCTAAGGTGCCAGACCTGACATCACCCAGCCACCATGTACCCACTCACTTGGCAGCTGTACCCATCTCTTTGCACAGGCATTGTTATGCTCCACGACACACTCCTCTCTCCGCTGGTTTACCCTCACCGTGCCTGAATTTCTAATGTGGCACCCAGGGTAGCCACAAGAAACTGAACCAAACTTGGCCTTGCTCATTCAGCAGAAAACCTCAGAGTCCTGGGGCAGATCCAGGCACCAGCCACCACCCAGCCAGCTGCTTCCCTCCTCTGGAAGCGAGATGCCTTGCTTTAAGGCTGAGTGAACAGCTCTGTGTTCCTGCCTTTGAGCCCTGCTTCATGCACCAGCTCGAAGGACTGCATGATCCACGCAGGGAAGGGCTGAGCAGCAGGGGAGCAGTGGTAGGGTTGGCAGCACTGTGTGCTGCAAGGAGCCGGGGCTGCAAAGGCGCTGTTGCCACCTGCTGGCACCAACACACACCAAACCACGTTGGCTTCCGACAACTTCACTGCCCCAGAGCCATCAGTGCTCTCTCACAGCATGGTGAGGGAGATAGAAGGGCTCTCCAGACCTGCACCCACGGGAGGGGGGAAACAGGGTGGAAAGCCCTGAGCTGCTGCAGGCTGAGCAGCCTCAGGGCTCGTACAACAGTGCCAGGCTTGTGTCCTCATCTCAAACACAGTCCAGCTGCCCCCATAGCCCAAGGGACTGGGTGGCATCTCACACTGCTCTGCCCAGCTCTCCCAGGGATGCCTGCACAGCCTCTGCCAGCAGTGTCATGACGAGTTTCTCAAGAGGGACACAACAACATAAATCTGGGTGTTTTGAGTAATTCCTACAGAAAAATCTGTCAGTGCTTGAGCCAACAACGAAGAGATGCTTTCTTGGAAGGTCTCACAATCCAGAGCAGGTAGTAATGTAGAGCAGTAGCTCCTGAGGTCCTTTTCTCACAGTTTCTTTTGGCCATAAACAGTCAGTGCAAGCCTGTAGTGAGACGAGATACCAGTGTTGTTTGCTTTTATCAGTACATGGGGCTCCAGGCTGACCCTCCTTAAGTGGAGCACATCCAAGGGAGGGCAATGGAGCTGGGGAAGGATCTGGAGCACAAGTCTGATGAGGCTTCAGACTTCAAAGGGCTCAAGGGGGAGCTTCTCACTCTAGAACTCCCTGACAAGAGCTAAGAGCTGGGGGAAGTTGGTCTCTCCCAAGCAGCAAGCAAGAGGATGAGAGGAAACAGCCTCAAATTGTGCCAGAGGAGGTTTAGATTGGATATCACAAAAAATTTCTTCCCCAAAAGGGCAGTGGTGGGATTCCTGGGGGAATTTAAAAGCCATGTGGATGTGGCACTTGGGGACCTGGGTTGGTGCTGGGCTTGGCAGTCCTGAGGGAATGGTTGGGCTCAAAGATCTTAGAGGGCTTTTCTAACCTATAGGATTCTGAGACTCCATGTCTTACCACATGTTTTCACCTCCACCCCTTTCTGTCTGACCCAAGCCATCTACAGGTGGGGAAACAGCATTTACGCCACACTGTCAGCAGAAAACATCACTCTTCAGAAATAATTACCTTTTCATAGAGAGAATGTTTAGCAGTTTTGACACACTCATATCTGACAAAGGCTCCCCTTCTGTGGGCAGGAATGGAGCAGGTTCCATGGTCAAGCCATGGGAATCTGCCTTGGGAACAGGGACTGCAGCACAACTTACTTGTAAGCAGCTTTCAGAACTGAGGTGGGACTTGGGGGCTGGGTATTGAGCAGAAGACTTGTTTAAATACTGTATTTTTTATGTCACTAGCTTTTAACCTAGTTTTTGTTTATTCTAGAGGTTTATCCCTCTGCTTTAACAGGAAGAACTAGAAAAGGGCAAAGAAAAAATTAACAAGCTTATTCTCTTGAAGGCCATACAATGGAGAAGAAATAACTTTTAAAAAGTGAGAAAAACCCCCAATAACACACACCAAACAACAGAAGAAACCTCACACAACAGATGCCTTTGTTTTTCAGCCTGATTTCGTTACAGCATCCAGGCTTGGACAGCCACTCAGCACACACAGACAGCAAACACACAAGATATTTGACCTGTCCCTGTTCATAGTTTTCAACAGACTTTAAACAGCTGGGGGAATAGGAACCCACAAAGCTTGAAGTTCCTAAAATTTTGTGAAGCAAAAGGTAAGAACTTACTAATACTGATGTGAAGGCAATTACTAACCAGCAGCATCAGAAATGGCATACAAGAAAAGGACAGCAGTAAGGCCAGCTCAGCTCCAAGAGCCACCTGCTTCATCAGGACCAGGAGAATCCCTGTCATGCCTACCTGCTCCAGGAACAAGAGAATCCTCCATACTACCCCAACAGACTCAGGAGGAACTCACACGGAGAGCCAGAGCCAGGAGACAATACAATCCTACCAGGGCCAGGTGAAAGCTGTAACCCTAAATACCCAGTGATAGCCTTTTGTAAGCTTGGGCACTCCAGCATGTAATTAACTCTCTGCTGCTTTCCTCTAGGTGAAATATTTCCTCTTTTGCACTTGCTTAGCTAGCTTTTTCCGGACATAGATCTCCTAGAGGCTGGGTTTCTTTCACTGGAGGTGGAGCTCTTCATGCAATGCACAGGTAACTTCTGGGTGATGAAGCAAAAGTTTTATATAGATATATTTATATAAGTGCTATATATATAACACATATACAACTCGTAGTACAATTGTTCTGTAGTCACAATTGCTAATGTGAAAATATTTTTTTTTTAAAAAAAAAGAGAACTATCCTGCTAGGAATAGAGCACTGACTGAAAAACAGGAGAGCAAGGCTATGGCTCCAGCTGATATATTCTGGGAATGAAATGGAGGTACAGCCACAGGAATGTCAGGGACGCCTGCTTCCCTAGGGTCAGCATTTGTTTCTGTGCTCTTCTGAGCACATAAATAATCCTCCCCCACAAGAAACCCTTATGAAAGACCTATCCCAAATTAAACTGACAAAACAAGTCAATTGCTCCTTGTGTGTGTCTACGTTCAGACTTGGCACATTAATTAATACATGCTTCTTTTTGTGAGATTTCTGCCCTTCAGCCTCATGCCAAGAATGAAACTACATGGCTAAATTAATGAGTGTCCATGACAGGAGACCCGAGAGAGAGAGCCGAGCCATCAGGGTGAAACAATTCCTAAGTAACACACTTGTCGTGGGTTTCTCTGATTAGGTTTTTTGATAAGAGGAAGAGTGGCTTCTGTTAGAAGCTGCTAGAAGTTTTCCCCTATTCTATGAAGCCAATGATAGTCAGCTCTGAGGAAAACTTCCTACTTTGGAATCATTAGAAACACCCCTAAATGAAAAGATAGTTAAGAATGGAGGAGTTGTTGTGCAGTTGGAAAATGTGCAGCCATGGACTAACAAGGAAGACATCAAGGTCAGTGCAGGAGGAGAAGGAGGGGTAGGGACCCCATGGGAGCAGGGAATGGACTCAAAGCTATGATTCCCTGACAACCATGGTGATGACCATGGTGATTAATAACTTTTGAGATACCCATGAGTATCTGAGAAACCCATGGCAGGACTCAAGGGAACACTTCACCCCTTGGTCCTTCGTGCAGCAGAACCAGAGCTGAATTCCATTCTCCTGCCTTTCCCCACTTCACAAAAAGCTTTGTTTCCTCTGACTGTTTGTAGGCAAGGTGTCATGCTGGACTAGGGATGTTTATGTGGCAGGATGACCCAATTTGGTGTGGCTACAAGGCTGGTCCTGCAGGTATAAACTCAGAGCTCCAGCAATCTAAGGATCTGGCAGGTAAGACCTCTGTGAAAACCTTCCACTGAGGTACAGTTGATTTAAATACGAAGATATAATCTCATTACAGGGGTATTTGATACCAGTCCTCTAGCTAATTGATGTTTTCACTCAAGTACCTCCAAGTCCTGGATGGTTTGATCGGGGGCAGGGAAACAGAGGGATGGGAGATGGATGGGGGAGGGAATCAGAGGGATGTGAGGGATCTGTGGCCGCTGCCCAGACCCATCTGTCCATGCAGCAACAGGTTCTACAGCTGCTCCTCCTACTACTACAGCTCACCTGTACCACAAAGCAGCACCAGCTCACCATCAGGAGCAGCAGATTGTGACAAAGGTATGAGAAATAAAAAACAACCAAACAAGCAAATAGTTCATTAACTCAGGAATTATTTTTTTAGGTGCACCACAGAAGCTGCAAGGTGCCAGGTCCTGTCTGGGGCTGGTGCCAGGGACAATTTGCGTTCAGGAATAGGGAATTATGAAAGCAGATAAAGATATGGCCCAAACAAGCCCCCCTGCCACGTGGCAGGTCCTTTGTGTGCAGAGGAAAGTGGTCATTCTGAGCAGGAGACCCTGCCCAGGGGGCACACCAAACCCAGTCAGGAGGACAGGCCCTCTCCTCTCATTGTGCTGACAAGGTGGGACCCTTGGGACACATAAAAAGCAGGATTTTTGGGGTGGGGGTGTGCTTTTCGGACCTTCGTGGCCTGAGCACCCAGCAGGTGATGAGATAGAAACTTTCCTTGTCTGCTAAACTTCATCTCACAGATATTTACATCTTCCCTAAACTGAATAAAAGAGATTTTTCTCACAAAGGCGTTGCATGCCAGGGCCTGGGGTTGTCCACTGCAGGGCCAGTGTTACAGCCGCCTGCCAGGAGAGTCTGGGGAAACTGAGGGTGTTTTTTTTTCCCTTTGAAAACGTGAATATGTCACTGACATTAAAGCACGTGGAGCAAAACCCACCTCGAGAGGGGCCGCGGGGGATCTTCCACCCCTCGCCTCCCGCACGGCCCGGGGGCACCGGGAGGCCCTGACGGGGTGCAGTGGTGCAGCTGCGGGCCGTCCTGCCCGCTCCCCGGGGCGGGGTGCCCGGCCCATCCCCGTGAGGCGGGGCCGAGGGGACAAAGGCCGCTCCCCCCGGTGCCGGGCCCGCCCCGCCGCGGGGCCCGCTGGGCTGGGCCGCGGCCCCTCAGGACTACCCGCCCCGGCAGCCCCCGCGCCGCCGCGCGCGCTGCACGCTGGGTGTTGTAGTCCGCGGGGGCGCCGTCACCGCGGAGCGGCGCGGAGAGCGGGACTACATCTCCCGGCGTGCATCGCGCGCGGCCTACCCCGCGCCGCCGCGC
>JAWWTY010000010.1:21976620-22054097 GCA_035222235.1 Margarornis squamiger
GGGGGGGGGGGGGTGAAAGGGAAGGATTTCACCTCCCCCAGTGAAAGGGTTGCTGGGGAGCAGCAGAAGGGAAGGGGTGTCTGAGGGCGATGCTGTGGGTTGTGTTGGGGAAGGTGCTTGGGATGATGGTGGGAGTGGTGGTGAGGGGATGGAGCTTACAGGGCTAACTAACTGCTGAGGTGGTGGTGGGAAAGGTTGTGCCTGAGACTTGGTATCGTGTATGGCATTAAGTGAGGTTCCTTGACACATCTGGAAGGCATTTCTGTAAGGAATTAAAAAATGCGTTTGCAAGAGAGGGCTGGCATACTTAGGGGCTAGCAGGTTCAAGGAGAACTGCAACTCAAGGAGAGAAAAAGGATGCAAGTAATGAGGCAGGCTCTGAGAACCTCACATGAGAGCTGGGGTGTTCTTGCTTATCACAGCTAACCAGTGGATGAGAAATCATCGCTTTCCTGCTGTGCTGCGACATCCCAACCCTCCCTGATTTTGCAGAAGTGAGGAGCGTCTGACTATCCTGTAGGCATGGCTCACCTGAGAGAATTTGCCAGCCAGGTAGGTGGTGATGAAAAAAACTGTTTTAAACTCATTCCAAGGGCAAACATAACAGTGTTTGCTCTTGTAATGAGGGTTTCAGAAAATCCCTTTTTGCCTCTCTTTTATCTCTTGCACACATCTCAGCTTACTCCTGTTAGCTGATTGACTTGTGGTTCACTCTGTGCTGGTGGTGACTGATAGTGTTGTGTTGCCAGATATACAGAAAGGGAGTCCTTCACCCAGTATGGGGCCTTTTTGTCTGAGGTTAATTTTGCTTTTCTTAGGGAGGCAGGAGTCACTGGGAGATGGTCTGAGCATTTTTGAGAGGGGAGGTCTAGAAATGGGAGCAGAAAAACTGCGTGCCAGCTCTGCCAGATGTACCTTCCTAAAGTGTTCATGGCATTAGGCTCAGAAAAACAGTGCTTGTAACCTCACTGCATAAGAGGCAGTGATATTTGATACTGAGCAGTAACTCTTCCGAGAGGTCTCAGCCTCCGTGGATGTGGTTAAATGCTGCTCTTGTGATGACATTTTCACAAGAGGAATGTGGAGCAATGATGTCATGGCTTGGGACTAAAAGCTAAACCACTCTAATAGAAGACTTGCATTTTCTTCCCTCTGGATTGGGTTGTGGGGTGTGTTTGATTATTGGCAGATGTCAAAACCAAATGCAGGTCCTCCTTAAATCACGTTCTGTGAAAATTTTTGGCATTTGCCTGTTCTCCTAGATGTAGAATTGCTAAAAGCTTTAGTGGTTTGAGATGATGCTTTCTCTGAACCTTTTCTGATTTAAAATTGATTTGCAATGCATCTTAGTTTGCGTGCTGTCTTTCACATCCACTGGTTCCCCAAAGTAGGTATGGAATTAAATGCAAATATAGTGCCTGAGTGAGTCACTCTACAGGGAGAGAAAAGGAAGGATACTGTCTGGTTAGGGCTTAGAACTGAGTTCTGTAGCTAGAGAGGAGGTTGCTCTGAAGTTTTCTTTGTACACAGCATTCTCTCACAAAGCTTGTCAGAGTTTCAGTGGTCTCAGCTCTGAATTTATTATAGAAATGTTAGGCATTCTCAGATCCTCTCACCCCATGACACTCTGTCTGGTCTTAGACTAGGAAACCAGTCTGTGTTGTCCATTCCTCCAGTCTTTTCAGGAATCCTTGGTGGAACCTTGAAATCTGTGTAACTGGGCCTTGCTGGGAGGGCAGTAGGAACTGGCCTGAAGTTCTGTTCACCAGGATTCAGGGAGTGGTGGGAGGTACTCTGAAAATTGAGAGACTAAGACTTGGATTGGGATGTCAGAGGCTTGACTTTGATTCCCAGTTCTGGTGCTGATGGGCAGGGTTACCTTAGGCTGATCCCGAGGTGGTTCTGTGTCTGTGCCTCCATTTCCCTCTTTCAGGAAGCAGTTTCTCTCTTTTCTTGGCTGCCCTTTGCTGTGTACATACAGCACTGTAGGTCTTTGTATGGAGCTCTATCTGCTGGGTGATGTATTTGCATTACCCTGTTTAAAGCTCTTATCTGAGCTCTGTTTCTAGTTTTGCTGTTCCTTATGTGACCTTGAAGAAGCCATTCCAGTTGTTTGGCTAAGTAATGCTTTACTCCTTGAAGCAAAAGAATTCTGCCTGTGAACTGAGTTGGGAGTCTCAGACAAATTAGTGTGTATCAAAGTCTTGAGCACAAATTTCCCTCTTGTCCATAGTCCAAAAATTCAAAACTGTCTCAGGCTTTGACAGTTGGAAAGAGCTGGGCACAGATTTCATGTAGAAGGGAAGCTTTCAGGTGGTTCCAGATACGTGGCTGATTTCCTCAAAGAGAACACAATGCTTGCTGCAGACACCTCTGCTGGTGGCCCAGAGGTGTGTGCAGCATCCAGTGTGGGTAAATCCTGGATGGGAAGTTGGGGAGCAGAGGAGGCAATAGGGTAAGACAGTCAGAGGTTTATTAAAACCAGCTTCCTCCTTCCACTGTGTTTGGCAGAGGAAAATGATGTTTGTTTGTTTGGCTGTTTGGAAATTGCTTTAGTCAGAAATAACACTTCTGCAGTTCCATATAAACCCTTGGAGGTTGCCAAGCTCCCAGTTAGCTCCAGCTCATAAAGTGTTGTGGCCTTGGCAGTCTTCTGTTACAGACCTCTCCCATACAGAACCGTGATTCCAATTCCAACCTGCTGCACATCAAGGAATTCTCATTTCCAAAGGTGTTTAAACACCCCTCAGTGTTTTATGCAGCAGATGCAGGCCTGATTCTTGCCCTCGATTGTTTTGAGAGTGAGATCCAATTGGACATAGCCCAGAGAGATCTTCAGCTGGTTCAAATGGTGTTTGCTTCTGTTCCCAATCAGGCAGTAGCTTTGAAATGAGGGCAAATACTTACTGTGTAGGCTTTCTCTAGTCTCCTTTCAAAGACTATGGATACCATGTCTGCAGCTGGAGGTGGCAAAGCTGCCAAAGCCATTCTTTCCCCGTGAAGCAGCTGGTATTACTGCCAGGCCTGTCTCATAACACTGCAGTTACTAATTCCTGAAGGCTGCAGTGAGTTGCTCTGTTTTAAAATGTGGCAGCATCAGTCAGGGTGGCAAACACCCCCACACCTGTCAGGACAGAGCATCCTTCTTTCCTATGCTGTGAGATTAGATCCCGGAGGGCAGAAGTGGAGCACATTATTAGGAGATTGTCATCATCCCTCTCATAATTATTCCTTTCCTGCATTTACAACAGAGATAGTGCATTGTGTACTCTCCCTCCAAAGTCTGCCCAGGCCTGCCTGAGCCATCTCTAGAGCCTGACTCCTCTCCATGGGGAGGAACAGCATGAGGCTTTTTGCTCTAGAACTGCTATGTAATGAACATGCAGTCACACAGAAAGGTACAATGCAGTGTTCATCCCTTAACACTTTCCCATATAGTAGTAGAACAAGGAGCAGTGGCTGCTGGCCTGGAGGTCCATGTGGCAGCCCTGGTGGGTTCTGTGAATGTGGAAGAAAATTGAAAGAACCCTGGCTGGCGAGCAGTTGCAAAAGTGACAGGTGCTAATAAGCTTCTTTGTGTTATATGGGCTCATTGAAGCAGGTGTAAGGCATTTCATCTGGATTCTGTGACTTCCTACTAATGAAGTTTTCCAGGTGTGCTCGTAGCAGTGCAGTTTCAGAACAGGGATTTGCAGCCAGGGTGACAAGACGACTGGCACTGAAACAATTCATATTTAGGAGAGGGATGGATGGTGCTTGTTACAGCCCTCTCTGTGGTGCTCTGCAGGTGCAGATGAATTGGGGTAGGGGAAAGTCAGGCTCATGGAGTGCATTCTTATTCTCCCCTGCCCTCCCAAGTGCGACTGTGCTTCTCTTCTGACAGAGCAGTGCAGTTCCATGGCTCTCCGTTCCTGGCAGAACTGCATTTGTGCTGTTTTCTGGTGACTGATGAGACTTCTATGCCTATGGATCTGAGTATTTCTTTGTCAGCAGCGAGTTACCATGTGGCAACTCAAACCAGATGTTTTTTAATGGACAAGGGCTTTTGAGCAGATGTCCTGCAGGCTAGCATCATTTTATCTATCTTAGTTTGTCAAGGGAGTTCAGGATTGCTGAAAATGCCAGCTGGCAATGTCTTCTGTGGTTTCCACAGTGATAGTTCACAAGGTGTTCCCCTGGGCAGACACTGACCTGCTTAAACTGGGGATGGGCCTGTTTCCTTCTCCCTGTTTACAGAAAGTGAAGAAATTTGTCAGCAGACTCTGGTCCTGCAGGAGCGTCCGGAGACTGTAACCGTGGCTGGAATGACTCTGTACCTCTTGGCCTTATAGTGTCTCCCTGGGTTCTGGCTGTTGCTGGGTCTGACTTTTGTGATTTTGGCCACTGTGTCAGGGGATATGTGCCCTCTGTAGAGTCAGACTCTTGCCCTATCACTTGAGAAGCATTTCCAGGTCAGTTTTGAAGTGGCAGATACTGGGAAGGTAAATCCAGTAAATTTTTCTGTTCCACCCTAATGTGGTGGGCTTGTCTCATCTGCCCATCAGAGTTGTATTGTTTTCCCTAGTCTCTTCAGCAGGAGTTCTGTGTGCTTGTCAGGAAGCTTTGTCTCCTTCACCACCTCCTTTTCCTTCTCCTACCCCTACCTCAGCTGCTTTGTTCCACAGAAAACAAGATAAACCAACATCCAAGTCTGGGAGCTTGTTTACAAAGCTCTCCATGATTACAGAGCCTGCCACATAAAGTGGTGGTTGTCCCAAAACCTGCCCGCCGTGGCTGGTGCTCTTATGTCTGATGTCTTGTTCTTGAGGAATCAGTCCTGATTCTCTGATGTGCCATGCCAGGCTGAGGAGAGGAGCAGTCACTTCCACCTTGCTGTTTCTTACCCCATGGAAAAGTTATTTAGATGGGAGGAGAGGAAGGTTTTCTTGCAGGGTTGCTTCCCTGCACGATGTGGGTAGTGTTTCCTTTACGAGCTGAGCTGGTGCTTCTAGGAGATGATCTTCTTTCTCTCCCTTCTCCCTGATGTGTGGGAGTGGCTGATATGGTGAGTGGCATTTTTAGGCTGCAGTAGGTGACTGTGCAAAGTAACATCTGGGGCGCTTAGTTGCCCCTTCCTCCCAGTTGGTCAAGAGATGGAAACTGCTCCTGGTCTATGGTGAGCCTGGACTAGCCATACTGTTTCCCCTGCCTGCAGTCAGCATTCTCATATTGTCCCCTGGCATTTCTCAAGCTGAAATCCTCTTCCTTTACCCCACCTCCCTTTCTCCAGTCCCTGTTATATATCTCCAGTTCTTTTCATGTCTGCACATCCCCTCCAGTCTGTTTCCAGTGGATTTGTTCAGTACAGCCTGTTTGGGTGTTGCTATGGATGCAAAAGGATATTGGTTATCCTTCTGTATTCTGGACTGGAGTTTGTGTGGCAATCCTGTTGAGTGAGCTGACTTTAAAGCTTACCTGGGTCTGGCTTATAGCAGTGCACTGGGCACAGAGGGCAAACAATCTGTAATGATGGCCAGGCTTACTCATTGAGCAGAACTTTGGGCTGCTCAGTGATGGCCTGCTGCTAGAACAGCATGGTATGGGGTGGAAAAATGCAACTTCCCTCTTTGATAGAAACTGCCAGCTCAAGGTCCTTGCAAGGGAGTGGTCTTGTGGTGAAGGTGAGACTGAGAAGTTCTGGTTGTGGAAAACTCCCTGTAATGGCTTGGCTGCTTCCTGTAGGTCAGACCATATTTTCCAGATTATTTTTTTTTTTTAACTATTAAAAAACAAAAGCAGAAAAACTAATCACAAAAAGCATTTTAGCAGCATGAAGCAGAGCATGGCCTCCTGGTGTGCAGCTGGACTGAAGGAAATAGCATTAGAAAGTGATTGTGGTTTGTGTGCTTTTTCATCCCTACTCATCTTAATAAGGAGTTAACTGTGCAGCTGCTGTTAGATCTGTCAGTATCTCCCCAGTTGATGTGCTTATCTAATGAAGGAAATGCTATTTGCCTTTGCATGTGGGGCGTGCCAACCGTGAGAGAGGCTATTCCAGAAAAGCAGGTCAGACAGATGGAGTGTCCATTCCATTTTCCTGCCTCCTCCTTGCTGCTGACCTTCCAAATGATGTGAGGCCCTCTATTTTATCTACACTAATATTGTCTGGAAAGTTCTTTCTTCCATTTTAGGCATCAGTTCCCTCCGCAAACATCTGAGGAGAGCTGGGCTGGGTGCTGCCTGGAAATCAGGCTGCAGCAGAGAAGACAGCTAATGTGAACTAGTATTGATACTCCTATTGATTCCACCCTCCAGACAAGTAGGGAAGGGGGCAAATCTTTCAAATCATTTTAGTCTTTGAGTGCAGGAAGGCTGACTAGGGAAACATGGCCTCTTCCTTGTGCCCATTTTCATTGCTGAAGGAAGGCTGGTTGTGGTGCACCTTCCTGATGTCTGTTGAATTGTGAACAGTTACTTGCTCACAGAGGTGCTTTGGCATCAGTTAGTGCCTGCAGTTGAGCAGTCCTGTTCCAGAGGGGCTGACACACTTTTCATGAAGATACTGACATTCTCTTGCTGGACTTCCCACCTCTTCCTCTCCCACTATGGCCTGCAGGAGCAGAAAGCCAGTGGGAAAGGTTTCTTCAGTTCTAATCTTGGATATATTCTGTGTTACGTTTCTCAGACTTTTTAGGATGTGTGAGTTTTGGATGAATTTATCAATGCTGTAGGTGCACAGATACAGAGATGAGCTCTATGGGTATGTGTGGTGTTCTGCAGCCCTAGGACTTAATGGAATTTCCCCATCTCTGCTTTCTGGTTTAGCACTCCAGAGTGGATCCTGAGGAGCTGTTCACCAAGCTGGAGCGGATTGGCAAAGGATCATTTGGGGAAGTGTACAAAGGGATCGACAACCGCACCAAGGAGGTGGTTGCCATCAAGATCATTGACCTAGAGGAGGCTGAAGATGAGATTGAAGACATTCAGCAGGAGATTACGGTGCTCAGCCAGTGTGATAGTCCCTACATCACCCGGTACTATGGCTCATACTTGAAGGTAGGAGAAACCTTGGGCATTTCTTACCAGCAGTTTGGGAATGGTTTGGGCTCCTCTGTGGGTACTGCAGTGGGTGGTGGCACACAGCACTGGAAAGTGCCCAGTGTGTGAGCATCTGTGGCAACAGGAACAGCAGTTGCTCTGCTCACTGCATTGGTGTGCTCTTAATAGGAGGCCAGACTTTAAGACACTTGCTAAGCACATGGAAATGAGGTGCCTGGTACAGTGTGGTACCAAGAGCAGGACACTTCACTGGAGAGAAAATTGTTCATTGACCTCTCCCTGGTCTGACCATTCCTGAAAGGAAGTTTGTGGAATACTTTTTCAAAATAGTACAGTCTTAAGGTAGTACCACTGAGGGATTTATGCCTCTGGAAAGAAGATGTTGAAACTGTACTTTGTGATCAGCATTTCATCAGAAAAGGTGAATAGAATATGAATGGAGTCTATGGAGGAGTGCTGATACTGCTTCCATTGAGAACAGGTTTAGGAATCCCTAATGAAAGCTACCAGTAGTAATGATCAGAGGTGGCCTCTGCATGCTGTCTGCTGGAGGTGAATGTAACTGGGACTGCAGCAAGCAGTTCCCGAGCTCTTTGGATCCTGAATATTCCTTACATATTTTTTAAAGGCCAGAATACATTTTCTCAGCCTTCTGCTGTAGTTTCATGGACCTGCTGCTTATTTCCTACCAGGACCTTGTGAACCTCAGTGTGGAAATCTCTGAGGAATAAGAGTGTCTTGCCAATTGTACTCTTCAAGCCTTTTAATGAGATCAAAGGCTGCAAAGCTCCCCTGCCATTGCCAAGAAGGAGTTATACTGGATGTGCTGTTGCAGAGATGCTAAATGGCTTCAGCCTGAAATAAGCTTATCTCTGTGGGCTGGGCAGTCTGGTGCCTGTAGGGGCAGTTGCTCAGGTAAAACTGCAGACTGAGAGTTGGAAATGTCCTGGAGCCAGATCCATCTCTATAATACTGTGTCAGCAGAAAAGGGGGAGCTGGGAGCTCCTTCCCTCCTTCCTTAAGGCTCTGAGAGCTGTGCTGTGCAGCATCTCTTGGATTGCATACAGGACTACTCCTGCGTCTTGCTGCCTCCTGGGTGTTTCACTTTTCTGCTGGCTTTTATTACTGTCTCTGCTCCTGATTTGTGGTCTTGATTGCAGGGCACTAAGCTGTGGATAATCATGGAGTACCTGGGAGGAGGTTCAGCCCTGGATTTGGTAAGTACCTGGCAAGCTCTGGACTATGGAAAACGTTGTCTGGAGCCTTGGTTTGTGAAATGCCCATAAAGCCAGACACCTACTTGCCACATGCCATCTTTTTTTTTGCTTGAAGAGTGTGCAGTGCAGGACAGACATGCTTGTTACCTTCATTCCAGGACAGAGGAAATGTTTGCACAGAGCTCAGCTGTCCTAGCACTGTCCTCCAGCATGCTGTGCTGCTGTCCAATGGGAAGAGCCAGTGAACTGAAAAGTGACAGCAGCCAGTTGGTTTTGAGCAGTGTGAATCTGTACTTACTCTAGTCAGAATTATGGTATTGTTCAGTGCTTGCATGGCTCAGCAGGGGCGTGGTTTGTGATCAAGTTACCCCAAATTTTAAGAGAATACAAATGCAGGACATGCCCATAGGCAAAGTTGTGCTGTGCTGTATTCTGTCACAGGATTTTTCTCTTCTCTTTAATGCCCATTTTTCCAGAGCAGTAGCTAGTCATGTAGGGAAGAATGCTGAGCCTGCAGTGACTTGGAGGAAGGTGCAGGGCTGTCACCAGCAGAAGTCAGAGTGTCAGAACCTTGGTTATTGCACTGAGAAGGTAGGACTTGGTCAGAGGAGAGCTGATAGAAAGGAGAAGAGCTTTGATATAATACTCCAAAGCCTGAGGGTTGATGTTGTCTCTGGGCTGTTGCAGAGGCTGAAATTCAAATGTTACATGCTAGCTGAGAGACCTGAACAAGAGAAACTGTTAAAATGTTCCGTTCACCAATGTATTTCCAGACCAAAGAAAGAGATGAGCATCCTGCTGGTTTTTTGGGAAGCCTTTAATAGACTGACAGACTAGCGGAAAATCCCCTGAAATTTTTCCATTGAATGCTGCCAGGTGCAAAGTGCAGCATTCTGCTTACAGGATGTGCACCAGGCATGCAAGTAGGTACTTCCTGCTGAGTACAACCTTCTTGGCCAGGGTTTCCAAGTAGCAAACAGAGAGCCTGAAAAATCCAAGGCATCAGTCACCCTCTTTTAAGTCATCTTTTTTGCCTTTTATCAGCTGAAACCAGGACCACTGGAGGAGACTTATATAGCTACTATCCTGAGAGAAATCCTGAAGGGTTTGGATTATTTACACTCAGAGAGGAAGATCCACAGGGACATCAAAGGTAAGATTGGAGAGCTCAGCCCCCTTTCTTGTCAGGGTTGTTAATGACATAAAATTCAGAGGTATTATACAGCAATAATCTGTGAGGTTTCAAAGACTGTTTCTCAGTTCTGCTTTTCCTGTTGAGTTTCTGTTTTCTGAATCTGATGCTTGTTACTGTATCATGACTCATGCTTTTCATGTCTTTAGATGTTCAGAGTAACAGTAAGGATCTGTAGCTTTCCTCTGGCACTGGGAGTTTGAACAGGCAGGGAGCTAAAGCAAAGGAGTCAATGAAAGGCATGCTCAGATATTAGCTGACTCATATCTGGACATTTGCTTTGCTGCTGGACCCCAAAGGGTGTGTGTGTTGGTTATCATGGTTATGGCTCACAGTGAAGGTGAGCTGTCCTCGTGCAGGGTTCAGGGCCCTAGAAAATGAGGGCAGATTGCATCAGCTTATCCTGCTACTGGTTTTTCTGGTCATTGGCTGCAGGCAGGGTAGAGAGAGCTGGCATATGTCTCCTGGAGAACAATCTCACAGTGAGCCCAGAGCATCAAAAGACAGTGGGAGGACTGAGGAACAGCACTGTGGAGCTGTGGCCAGTGCTGGATCCTCACTCCTCTGACCCACTGCAGGGGGAGGATGTGAGCAGGCAGAGCACAGAAACCTCAGGGAGGGAGATAAGGAGAAAAGATTCCGTTGTGTATGTGAGATTGCATATTTCTAGTGCTGCAAGATGTGCAGGACTCTCGGTTGCCAGCAGTGGGAAAATGCTGAAAGTTTGTAGGTAGGGTCTCTCTTGTGATGAAAAGCCCTACAGAAAACCTCCTATCCCAAACCTGCACAATGTTATTGTCTTTGAGTGGGAAGAAGTACAAGACTGGGACTTGAACTTTTCAGAAAGATCTGTAATTTAACCTGTGCTGAATGCTACTTCAAAAAAATATCAAAACCATTAGAGCCCGTGTTACCCTCCTTTGTGTAGCCAGGAGTCACATTAGTTGATTGTGTGGCCCTTCACATCTACTCCTTGCTCCTACCCTAGCAATATTCCCCTTTTGATCCAGTCAAGTGCATGAACTTGTTCCACGTTACCCAGCTGAGTTCAGAGCATGATAATGAGTCTGAGGCTGGAAATTCAAGCTGAGGGTTGTCACTGGGGTGAAGGAGGGTGGCATAGGAGGGCCCTTCTCAGTGCTCAGTTCTGTGTGGGCTGGAGATTCTGAAGCTAGCAGCCTTAATGCTTATTTGTGTGAACAGCTGCCAACGTGCTGCTCTCGGAACAAGGAGATGTGAAACTGGCTGACTTTGGGGTGGCTGGACAGTTGACAGACACCCAAATCAAGAGAAACACCTTTGTGGGGACTCCATTCTGGATGGCACCAGAGGTCATCAAACAGTCTGCTTATGACTTCAAGGTGAGCTTGGGAGCAGGAGGGTTGCTGCTTGGAGCTACTATACATGACGTGGTGCTAGGACTGGAACAGGGGTTTGAAGTGCTGCTTACCACAGGAATGAGTCTTTCCTGTTATGGTTCAGGGTCTACTGAAGAAGTTTGTGTATTAGACATGAAATGCCCCATCTGATTTGATGTGATTAGCCTTTAGACTGTCCTAAAACTGTGTGCTTTCATGTTGTAGAATTGTTCCTTGTTCTTCTGCTCTTGTTCTACTTTCAGGCAGACATCTGGTCCCTTGGGATTACAGCCATTGAACTAGCAAAGGGAGAGCCTCCAAACTCTGACTTGCATCCTATGAGAGTTCTCTTCTTGATCCCCAAAAACAACCCTCCAACGCTTGAGGGTCACCACAGCAAACCCTTCAAGGAGTTTGTGGAAGCTTGTCTCAATAAGGATCCTAGATTTGTGAGTATTGCTGCCCACCCATGGACTCCATGATCCTTGTGGGTCCCTTCCAGCTCGTTCCAGCTGAAGTCAGTGTGCTGCATGTTCAGTGTGCAGAGAGTGTGAGATGTGACATGCTTTCCTTATCTGCTCCAGAGGCCGACAGCCAAGGAACTGCTAAAGCACAAGTTCATCACACGCTACACCAAGAAAACCTCATTCCTAATGGAGCTGATTGATCGATTCAAGCGCTGGAAGTCCGAGGGCCATGGAGAAGATTCCAGTTCTGGTGATTCCGATATGTACGTACACGTTCTGTCTGCATAGGGGAGTGCCTGCTGCAAACAGCTGAGGTCCTATTCCCACCAGGGTTGGAGAACCTATGGTAGCTCAGGGAGACCTGTGAGCATCCATTTGTGGGAGCTGCCTGAAGAACTAGACTTATCAACCTCCTGTTCAGTGGCACCTGGTTCTCTGCTCTGGTTTCAACCTGTGGGGCCTCTTTGCTGAGTGTAAGGAGTTAGAGTACTGACAAGAAACACTTAGACTGTGTGTAAATAGTAAAACAAGGCTTTTGTTGCCTGTATTTGACACCCATTCTGTTAAGTACAAGAGCCACAGGCTCTAGTAACCGTGGCAAGAGCTGTGTTTGTGTACTCACAGGTACAGCTTTGCTGCTGTGCAGGACAGTCAAGTTATGGGCCTTGGGTGGGGAAAGGGCACTTTATTGCCAGAATGGTGTCACAGAACTGCTTTTTAACTGTAGTGGCAGTGACTCAATTTCTAAGGACTCTGGGAGATTGGCTTGTAACATCTGAACCTGGCCCCCTCAAACTCTGAGCTCAGACGGTCTTGAAATTCTCCTAAATTTAATTAGCCCTAGAAACTTCTTCAAGCTGCCTAGACCAGAAAGATGGTTGTGGTGATTTGGAAACAGGATGTAATACATAGCACAGATCTCTCTGATCCTGTATATGTCTATAGAGAGTGAAGTGGTTTCCCTTTAGGATGTTTTCTGGGATAGGAAAATGCCTGGAGCCCTGCGACGATACAGCAGTCAGGTGGGGCAGAGCTTGTGACTCTGGGAATGCATGGGAAAACCCCTGGGGTACAGAGCTGAGGCTTTGTCTTGTCCTTCTCCTTTTCATGTGCAGTGATGGAGATGCAGAGGATGGAGACCAGGGTCCAATCTGGACATTCCCCCCAACCATTCGCCCCAATTCCTTGAGCAAGCTGCACAAAGGAATGGCTCTTCATGGTTCCCAGAAGGTCTGTGTGCTGTCTGGTTTTTCTGAAGTGGGCTGAACTAACACAAGGTGTTGGGTGCCTTGGGGAAGCCACCAGGCCCTTGTGTTCTGTCTAAAATGTACTTCAGTCTGGCACCAAGGACTGGTGCTACAGAATTGCCTCTTCCACATCAACAGGGCACTGTGACGTGGCTTTCCTGAGAGCTGGTGAGGGGACTGCCATGGAAGTGCTGTGAATTCACCAAAGGCTTAGTACTTCATGTGCCCTGGGAGCTTTTGCCTGTTCTTGTAACTGCTTTTCCTGTTGCTTTCCAGCCTACTGAGCCCATCAAGAGGCAACCACGGTCACAGTGTCTCTCCACGCTTGTTCACCCAGTTTTTGGGGAGGTGAGTAGAACCTTCTTGGTGTCTGTGCTGGTTGGAGATGAAGAGATACCTGACATGGATAAGTAAATGGGAAGGATTTGGAGAAGGGAGGTGCAGTCAGGTATCTAGTATGGTTAAAGGATTCTGAAGCATTTGTGCCTCTGTTGAGAGGGCTGGACTGTATGTGGAAAAGTGAGTATATCCCTGGCATGTCCTCCCCAAAACACTTGTTTGGAAACAAAGCATTGCCCTGCTGTCTTCTGATGAGGATCAGGTAAGAGGAGTCTGATCCTCACCTGTCTCTTACCTGTCTCTTAGGCTTGGTGATGCCTAGGCAGCTCTGGACTCTGATGTCTGTGGCTAAAGTGCAGTGTCTGTTAGGGCAGAAAGGTACTTGGACTGGCCTCTCAGTGTGCATGTCCCCTGCCCTCCTGCTCTTTCTGCTGTCCACAGCAGAGTCAATGAGGGGAAGATAGGTGGGTTAGGGCAGGAGTTGGCTTTGCTGGTTACTAGGGCATTTCTTGATCTACAGCCAGCTAAAGGAGTGCCCTGCCATGTGTCCTCTGGAAGGCAGGCAGAGAAAATGTCTATGAAAAACCCACCCTGTATTCTGCCTTGTGTTCTGTGGAGCTGAAGTAAGAGCTGCCATTAATGATAGGATGGTGTGTGTATCAGCAGAGAGGTGATTTGTCTTTTCAGCTGGGTGATACCCTCAGGGAAGAGAAGAGGAGGATAATCATAAGGAGGGGTTGGCTGTGGGCTCTGGTTGCTCTTTCCAGCAGGAGTGTAGGAAAGGAGGTTCTGTTTCAGAAGAAATCACTTAGACACTGCATGTCAGTGTTCTCTTACTCTTTTCTGGATCCTGATGGGGTGGCCCAGCAGAGAGCTGTGCTTTTTCAAGGATAGTCTCTGGACTTAACTCCCTTTTCTCAGGTCTAGTGGAAGAGGGTTTGCTGCATGACAGGAACCAGAGGTCATTCCAGAAAAAAGTCTTGAGACAGCTCTTCTTTGGAAATTGGGAGTTTATCTAACTGAGCTCTCCTGTACTCCACTGGGCTTAACTTCCAGAGGTCAGAGCATGAGGCCAGTGCTCTGGATCTTGTACACCTAGACCTATGAGATGAAACCCGATTAAAAATATGTTGGTTCCTGATGCAGGCAGTTTGTGCAGCACAATCACTGACAATCCAGCACAATCTGGGTCTCTGCTCAGTTTAGGAGCCTCCTGGGACCTCAGGGTGCTCAGTGAGCATGAATGCATTTTTGTGCTTCTCCTTACCAACCTTGTTGCATCAGTTCCAGGCAGGAAGTGGCTTCTTGGACATTTCATTTCTGCTAGTTTGACTCCCTTGCCCCAGTTTGTTTATCCTCCTTTCCTTTGACTAGACTTCCCTGCCGGCTCTGTGAATTCCCCTGAGAAAAATCACGTGCAGGAAGGGTTCCAGGCAGCCTCTGAAATAACCTGGCTTTTGTGTGCAGTAGAGGGGGCTTGGAAGGAAACTTCTCCCAGTCAGAAGTCTGCTTCACTGTTGCACGTGGTGTTCTTTTCAGTTCTAATCTTCTACCAGCAGCAGACTTCCTCCTCCTCCTCACTGTTGTGTGATTGCCTCTTACACCCCCTAGGTTTAATCCCCTCTTTCCATAAAAGGCCTGGGAGGGAAATCTGACTGAGGTGCTGTTTGTAATTAATCTTTTATATGCCTTCCCTGGATGTGTTATTGGATGCTACTATTGGAAATGGCCCATGGGGAGTCATTAACAGATGGGGACAATTGCAAATCTGGAAACTTTTTGGGGCAGAGAGGGAAAATGACGTTTGGGCTTGGAGGACTAAGCAGTGAGTTAGAGGCATCCTGTGAGGCCAAGCACAGCTCTAATTCCCTGCTACCCTCCAGAGAGCTCTTCTGCAGTGACAGAAGACAGGCCAGCACAGACTGCTCCCATCACAGGCTGCTGGACAAGCTGAAGGTCAGGAGTGTGGCATCAAAGGCTGGTAACAAACGGGCAACTTACCTGCAGGACAGGCCCTGTGTTTGTTCAGAGACAGGCAGCCCTTGGCAGATAGACATCAAATCCTTGGCTTTAGCATCACAGCTATTTTTTGCCTAAGAAATCTGTATCCTTGGTGTGTAACTGAGTTGCCCTCCCAGCCCCTGTGACTGAGCAGCGGTGTGTGTGGGTCCCTCCCACAGCTTTGTGTTAGGCAGCAGGTGCCCCAATGAGGAGGCAGCAGCCCTTTGTGACTGGGAACTGTTCACAGTGGGGGACTCGGAGCACAGGGATGGCTGCAGCTGGGGATTAGTGTTCACATTTGTCCAGCTTTCCAGAGCATGGAGGAAAGGTGAGCTCCTGCAACAGGAAAGGCTCATCCTGCAGGCAAAGAACTGTGAGGCTTATGTAAAGCACTTTAATCAGCGTGGCCTAATGGGAGCTTAATTGAACTGGACAGTGGTAGGCTGGCAGATATTGCTTGTTCAGCAGGAGGTTTGATTGTTGTTCAGTTCCTTGTGTGATGGTGCAGCGAGGAAGGGGCTGTCATATCAGTGGCTTTTGGGAAGGATGTGGAACTGCTGCAGGGGGTGGGAATGTTGGGTTTCCAAGGACAGTCCTTCAGGGTCGGCACCAGTGACCTGTCAGGAGTTCCTTCTTGACAGGGGTGTAGCTATTTTCAATTAACAACTGGAAACATGTGCAAGTAGAGGCCTAGTTGGAGTGCACTGACCATGAGAGATGTGAACCGAGGCAGATTCTGCATGGGGAGGTCTTGGTGCATGAGCTTCCTTCCCCTGCTCCCTGGGTCAAGGTCTCTTGGAGAGGGGTATTGGAGGCCAAAGGGCTCAGGCTCCCTGGCATGGCCATAGTCTGCCTTGGCCTCCCAGTCACTAGAAGCAACTGAGACTCTTTGGGGGTTATTAGAAGTGGTGGTGACTAACTCCTGGTGTTGGGTATTTTCTGCCCTGTCTGCCTGTGAGCCTGTGTGTGTGTCTGGGACTGGGCTGCCTTTAGCAGCAAAGGTGACTGTACTGCTTCAGATATATCTGGAGTTATTTGTGCTGTTACTACTCTATGAGTTTTCAGAGCTGTTGATCCATTTTTTACATCATTTCATTTGTTTAAGAGTACATCTTGGTAAGGACTTTGCCATCAATACCTAGAGGAAAATCTGAACCTCAGACATTGGATTTCCACCTTTCTGATCTACAGAAAGAGCCCATTTTCATTTGTTTAAGTAGAATATGAGTGCCCTTCTGCACCCTGGTGGAGTCATACTGAAAGGGAAAGGACCTTAATGTCAGTGCTGGACTGCTTGACCAGCACTTTCTGCAATGAAATAAGGACCTAATGCACTGTTTCTGGGTTGCAGCTCAAAGATAAGCACAAGCAGACTGGAGGCAACGTGGGAGCCATGGAGGAGCTGGAGAATGCATTTAGCTTGGCTGAGGAGTCCTGCCCAGGCATTTCTGACAAACTGATAGCACACATGGTGGAGCGGGTACAAAGGTGAGTGCCCTGAGTGTGAGCTGGCACTTGCACTCCAGAGGTGTGGGAGAGGTTGTTGCCAAGCAGTCAAGACAGAGGAGTGAATACTGATGACAACTGCCTTAACAGTCTGTATGTCACTTCTTTAACTGCTTTCATTTAATGGAAGCAGTTCTTCATACCCCTGAGGTCCTTCCTCACTGAAAAGATTTCTGTAGTGTAGGTGTATGTTGCAGAGCACAGAAAGAGCTGCTATTCACCTTCATTTTGCACATATACCCATATACATACAATGTCCTGCTGTTCCTATTACCCAGGTAGCAAGGACTATGCAAAATCTCATCAGGATCACTTCTGCAGTACTAAGTTTCTGTTAATATGTATGTTTCATTGCAAGGAATGTGCCTTACAGCACTATGTGCAACCACTCACTGCTTGCCCAGCTTCAGGTGTACAGGAAATAGACAGGAAAGTGTATTTTTTCTGAAGGGATTTAGTTCTTTGCTGTGTCAGACTTGCCTCCACTGCTGGCACTGAGTTCAGTCACATTTATGTGTTGCAGGCAGTAGTGTCAGATCCTGATCATGGGTTTATCAGGCTTTATTTAACATTAATATGGCTTTTCTCCCTTTCAGAGTAGGCTGTCCTAAATCTCATCCCAGTGTTTGGCCCTCCTCTGGTTAGCATGCTGGAAATGCTTTGCTATGTGACCAAAGGAGCCATCTCATGCTCTGGCTGCCCCCGTAGACACAACCCAGGCTTTGTGGCCTTTCTGGCCACCTGGGCACACACTGGCTTGTCTTCAGCCACTGCTGGTCAGCACCCCCAAGTCCTCTGCCTCTGGACAGTTTTCCAGCCACTCTGCCCCAAACCTGTAGCACTGCAGGGAGTTGTTATGACTGACAGAACTTGGCCTTGTGGAATTTCCCACCATTGGCCTCAGCCCATCGATCCAGCTTGTCCTGATCCATCTGCAGAGCCTTCCTGCCCTCCAACAGATTGGCACAACTTGGTGTTGTCCGTGAACATACTGAGGGTGCATTCAATCCCCTCATCCAGATCACTGATAGAGATGTTAAACAGAACCAGCCCTAACACAGCCTTGGGGAGCCCCACTAAGTGACTGGGACTATCTGGATATAACTCCTTGCCCCATCACTCTTTGGACCCAGCCAATCCAGCAAGTTTTTAAACCAGCAAAGAGTGCACCTCTCTGAGCTGTGGGCTGCAGCTTTTGCAGGAGAATGCTGTGGGAGAGAGTAGACCACATTCACAGCCTTTCCCTCATCCACTGTGGCCAATATGCCATGGGTCTGTGTGGATCCCTCACCTGATAATCACTTCATGCTGTGAAGAGAACACTCTCATTGTTCTGGCTGACCCACAGAGGTCACAGGTGGTGTCCTGGTGGTACCTGGAAAACCTGAGGGTCTGGCTGAGGGAGAGGTGCTCACAAATGTGTATGGATGCCTGCATGGCAGATGTTTCAGCACCAATCACTTCTGTCAGGCTGGGAATGACACCGCTGGCCAGGGCAGAAACGCAAGGTATTTTTTGTCCTGGACTTGCAAAACCTCAGAGACCCTGTTGCTTTCTTACTTACTTACTTACTAGTGCTGAAAATTTCTTATTAGGTTAAAACAACCTTGAAAGCCTGAAAAAAGTGCCACCTTGGCTTTTTGTTAAATCACTGGGTTTTGTTTTCAAGACTTTTTTTCATCCAGGAAAAACTGCCCTGGCAATGGGAGTGGGATCAGACCTACCCAACCTGACCCCTTCCCCTGCAGCCCCCTCTCCCAGGTGAGAGCTTCAAACAGCCAGGACTGATCAGTTCCCCCCTTGGTTCTTCCTTGCAGGTTTTCACACAGTCGGAACCACCTGACCTCTGCCCGCTGACACCCACGTTCCCTGCTGCTGTTGTGAGGGGGGAAGGATTTTTTCCAGCTTCATAAGAACTCCATGTTTAATCCAGACCACCATCTGCCGTTGGATGTGACATTGTGTGACGGACTCCAGGACATTTCAGAGCCTTCATGTTAGCTGTGTTTTCATGATAACCCAGCGTGGGGTTTGAGATGCAAGTACAATTTAGACCTTTTGCAGAACCCGAGACGGGTGGTCTAATTGTTTTTACGATGTAATCAATGCAGTTTTTAATTGTTTCCCTATGGATGTGTCCATTTTGGCTTGGTTTGATTCACACCTTGTTTCTGGTAAATGCCTGGCCGCTGGAAAAAAGGGAGATTCTCTGCCACTGAGATGTGTTTCACAGGCGAGTCTGATGGGTTTAGCCTCCTGTCCTTCCTAAAGAAGTGTTTGTGAGCAGTCACGTGTGAGTGCAGGGATGTTGGGAAGCTCTCCAGGCACTGGGGCCTCTGGGAGAGCAAGAGCAGCTTTCCAGTTGTTCTGAAGGATCGCCTCAACCCTTTCACACACAAGTGACAAAAGCATTCCAGAGCAGCAGCAGCAGCTGAGCTGATACACTGCTGCTCTTTCCCAGCCTGTTGATTCCCAGGAGGATGGGTTTGCTGACTGTACATTTTTTGGCTCTGGGACATCATTTTGTATTAGGCCTTGGTTCATCTACTTCAGGCAACAGCAGAACTTGCCGTCAGTCTGTGGGAACCGTAAGGCAGAGTGGGTAGGTTTGCTGTGGTAGCTGGTGGGTTCCTGTGCTGGGTGCTTTCAGCAGCAGAAGCAACCAGACAGGCAGGCTGGGCAGTGCTGGTCTCTGAGTTGAGCAGGCATGCACTGTGCAGGCCCAAACGGGGCAGAAGAGTTAAAAAGGGGAGTGGGAACACAGCAGCCAAAGGGCACGGGGCAGAGCTTTGATTCACAAGGCAGAGGGACACTGTGTAGCACTTGTTGAGGCAAGAACCTGTCCTCTACAGGAAGGCATAAACTGGATGGCTTGCAGCAGTGTGGTGGGGCTGGAGGTTCCCAAAAGCTACTCTAGGCATCCCTCCCCTTCTCAGCCCTTCCTTTCAGCCTGGGATAAAGACTCGCTGCAGGCAGGGCTCTGCTCCAGTTGACAAGCTGGGGTGGGGTTTGCTAGCAGAGCAATTAAAGCATCTACTGCTGGGTTGGTTGCTTAAGGTATTCCAGGAGAGCCATGCCCAAGGGGCTTTTCTTTCTGTATCATACAAGTTTATAAATCAAATCTTTAATTCACGTAAGCGCGCAGATCTTAAACTACACTTTAAAGGTCTAGAAAAACAAACTTAGGGAAATAACCCCTGATAGCTGGTTGCTTAGAGAGCTGCCCTCTAATTGGAAAGAGATTCCTGTGAAGTCAGCGAGACCTCAGTTACCCAGATCTTTCTGTCTGGGTGTTTGTGTGTGGATGATGTGGCTCACCCCAGAGCTGCTGAGAACAAAGGCTGGAGCTGTTCAGCATGTTTTTTTAAAAGACAGGCCACCTGGTTAGAAACAAGGCTTGGTTTTTGGTACTTGGATTCAGACCTGCAGATTTTAAGTGCTCAGGAGGACCATACGTTCCCTCATCCTGGTGTGCAGTGTTCACTTTAGCTTATGACTATCCTTTATTCTTCCTGATGGATAAATCCAGGCTCAGCAACACTATGAACTTGTCCCTTGGAGAAGAGGTGCTGGTGTTGGTTATTGCTGGATCTCTGCTGCAGAGCCGTGTTCTGCTGTGGGGAGAGCCAGCTCGGAGCTGCAGTTAGGAAGAGCAGAACAAACCCATTTTTCCCTCAGGAGAAGTTAATGTATAGACAGGAAACTTGGAGAGGGGGAAGGCAGAGGCTGCAGGCCAGCAGAAGGGCTCCTGCTGCTTTTAAAGTTGCTGTTCACGACGGTAGCAAACTGTGTTGATAAGGTACCTGTATCCTTACTCACACTCTCTGCAGTGTAAGGAGTAAACTTTTTAAAGGAAACAATCCCCACAACCTTTGTCCAGTATTCAAAGCAACAATGGGTTTAGTTTTTAAAAACGTTGAAAGGGATCTGCCACTTTCAATAAAGTAACAAAACAAATGAGACTGGTGTAACTTTGTGTTATTAGGGGACAAGGATTGTTTCCAGCTCGTGTGTGACCATCCTCCTCTGAGCAGGAACGGAGGTGAAGGGCACAGCTGGGGCTGTGATCAAGCCCTGCAGTGCTACCTTACCTTTTCCACCCTGCAGCCAAGAAGAGAGACAAATGTGCTTCTGACAGTGCTTTTTCTGATGAGAGAGCAAGCGAGCTCTGCCAGGCAGTTAAAAACACAACCCAGTCCACTGGAACTCACAGGCAGCTCACAAAGATGGCTCTGCCACCTCCTCCACACTGTCCTGCCTGTGGCTGGAGCAGCACTTGGTGCAGTGTTAGCCAAAAACCACAGTCTTGGAAAACGACTGAGTAACTTGCACTTGATGGTGGGCTCAGGAATAAGAGGCTGAGAGAGTTTTATACCAAGATGCTATTTACTTTGAACAGTCATATTCAGCCACATTATAACATGTCTAATCAATCCACATGAATACACCTACAACAGGTAATTAAAAATAAAAATAAATGAAGATGCTAATAAATTAAGTACATTTAACTTAGATGGGACAATGGTCTTTGTGACAGTGGTGTCAAAGGCTACATCTGCAGTCCCTCTAGAATGCAAATGCCAAGCAGGAAAAACCCCTCTGGATTGCCCCTCCCTGCAGTTCTCATCCCACACGTTTGAGACCATAACTGAGTGCACGTGCAGGCCTCTGTCACAGGGACCTCCACATTCCTCCCTCCTCCCAACAAGCAACACCTTCCTTTTGCTTTCACTGCACCACTGCATTGTTCCTTCTGCTAGTACACAAACACTTTTCTATCTAATAATATAAAGCAGAGTCCCCAGAGCCCATTAAAGCCACGTCCAACAGCATCTTGTGGCACTTGGCATGTATCAGTCCTTGCATGGAGGCACCCAAAGGTGACAGCTTTGCAAAAACAACAAGCTGCAAACATTTCAGATTTAATACAGAGATTTAATAGGACTTCACAGACACTAATGCTCCATCTGGAAACCAGTGACTTTGACACCTTCATGAGAAATAGAAGATGGATCCCACCCCAAACTGAAAGGTAAGAATAGGGATTTTCAGAAGTCTTTGCATGACAAAAGCACAAGCAACGGTGACTTTAAGAGAGGCTTGTTCTATAGTGCTTAAATGCCTTGAAAACATCACCCACGTCAGAGTGGAGTGTCTGCCATCCTGTGCCTTACATAATTCCTACTCCAGGATAAAGAAATGGGAGGTGTGATATGAGAACAGCGATTGAGTCCAGAGGAAAACCATGCCCCGCCCTGCACTGACCCACAAGACACCGACACCTCGACAGCTCAGCAGAGCTTTGGTTCTCCCACTTCCCTGGAAAACTGCTGCTCTGGCAGCTTCCGAGGAGCAGAGCTGTTCTAGCAGAGCTGCAGTTACTGTTTAGAATGGACACACCAGTGGGTTCCCGTTGGCCTGAGGTGGCTGTGCCAGCAGGTTGGCATTGAGAGCAGCAGGACAGGGACTGTGCAGCCAAAGACACCAAGAACCCGGGGCAGGGCAGGCGAGCCCCTGGCACCTGCTGCTGTGAGCCAACTGCACCACTGGCAGCTGCTGCTTTGCTCCCACATGTGCTGATCATCTGGTCAAAATGTAAAAACAAGGTGGCACCTGCCTGCAGGGCAGGTAAAGGTGTTACCATACAGGTACAACAGAACAAGAACCCTTCCATGATGTGTGCGCACCGGAGCACCGCTGTTGTTGGGTTCTCTCTAAGTAGGTTTAGCTGGAACAGACTTGACCCTCTCCCATACCATCAGGAAGGGATGTGATCCCCACCTGCAGCCCCCTCACTCCCACTTTCCATACCAGGGGAAACGAGCCTCCTTGAGTCTTTGCTTTCTCAGCTCCAGAGACTCCTGTTCCCACTTGCCTCTTTTGTTGGTGTTGCCAGCAGAGATCCAGCTCTGCCCCTGCTTCAGTCTGTGTGACTGTCCTTCTCCTCCTTGGGAAGCAGCAGGCTCGACCTGTCTGGAGAGCTGGTGGCTCTCTTGATCACTTCCATCCACCTGCCAAGAAAGGACACAAGAAATGCTCAGCCCCTCACTCACAGATAATCTTGTCCTTTGGTTATGAGCTGTACCCCTTTCCCCAAACCTCCCAAAACAGATGTTTTCTTTGTTTTAGAAATCTTTTAGGAAATTAACTCTTCAAATGAACAGCCTGAGATGTGGTAAATCCCCTGCAGAATATGGTTGCCATAGCCCAAGTAACAGCTCTACAGTGCTCTGAGCTCCAGAGAACTCCCACGAGAGCTCACCATGTTCTCTCCTCAGTGTTTTTCAAGGACGACACGCTGACAATAATTGTTGCTTTTTGTACCATAACTTAGGAATTATGGAACAGCCTCACTCATGTGAAAGAAAGCAAAGCAACAGTGAAAAAAGCAAGACAAACCCATTGTGAATTAGATGTGTTTCCCTTGAAATCACTACATGAGCCCAGTGGATTAAAGAGCACAACTTATGGCTTGGGTAGCTGATACCTAAACTGCTCAGAGCTGTGTGACACTCTCCCAGGAAAGGGGGACACCTCTGTAAAACCACATTCCAAAACAACCAATAGGACCCTGCAGGGCAAGACCCAGTGCAAGAGCTTTCAACAGCTAACATAACAGCAAAGTTTTGGGTGTGATGCATTTGACACACAGTTTGGACCCTGTGTGGAAGCCCCTAAGAGCAATTAATTGCAAATACAAAGAATAATAATAAAATGCAGTTACAGAGAAAGCAGCCAAATAAAAGGCAGCCCTGCACTTGTTACTCTCAGCCTTGTGTTATAAATCCTACTTCTAGAGATTGAAGAGAAAAACAAATCTATCTTTCCAGAATCTGGAAATCTGAGTCCCAAAGAGATGGTGGGGCTCAGCACCCCACAGCCCTTCCTCCCACGTGCCCTCCTGGCTCCAAGGAAGCCCCAGACTCCTGGCACAAAGCACAGGTCACAGCTCTAAATGCACCCCCAGAACTCCCACACACAGAAGAGGAGGATGGATCTCCAAATACCACTGGTGGGAAGAAGAAGGGAATGTTATTCCTGAGAATATGCTGGAAGGTCCCTCGAACTAGGAGGAAAGAAAGGTCTTGGCATGACCAACCACTGAGTTAACAGCAAGTTCTACACCAGGACAGAGAAAAGAGAAAATTACCTCTCAAAAGTGTATTTGCTCTCAGCCCTGAAGAAATACACATGGGACTTGAACTGAAGCTTGAAGACATAATCCTTCTGAATCCCATCCGCTTCTGTGGGGGAGCTGACCATGTAGCCAAGCAGCGGGAGGCTGGCCAAGGGATAATCATCCTGGAAGAGCCCAAGAGTCCAGGCCTCAGTGCCAGGCATGCCTGCCACACTGCTCAGCCCAGCGTGCAGGGACACACACCTGTGCCACAGGTAAGGCCTGAGCACTTCTGTTTAGGAGAAAACAGGAGGAGGAGCAGCCTGCCTCTTTTGCAAGGCCACCGACAGCTTGTAATGAAACCTTCCCCCAACTCCTTTCACTGGTTTTATAGAGTGAGTTGCTTCTGTTCCCCTTCCCGTTGCTACCTCCTGGGCTCCCTCTTCCCTCTCTGCACCCTTTCTATTGAACTCCAAGCACACATCTGACAAAAAAAGCTAAAATAACCCTCCCAAATGAAATGTGCCCTCTAGGCAAGAAGGCAGAATAACCCAGTGACTGGGTTAATAAGATGAAAAGGTTGAGCTGCAACCTGGTTTGTTCTCAAGCAGGTGCTGAATGCACCGTGGGCAGGAAAATTCCTGGAGCCTGTTGAGCTGAAGTGCAGAAGGGAGAGAAGTGGGCCAATGCTGCCCAAAGGCTGCCAGGTCCATCACCTCCTCTAGTCACTGCATTAGGAGACCCACAGAAGGTCAGGACCATCAGAACTGGAAGTCCTGATTAAATTCCACAAGAAGTGCCCAGAGCCTTTCAGAGACCAGCTTCATTACCCACTACCTCCTCTTCCACTTGTTCCTGTCCCTCAAAGAGCAGGGAGCTGCTCCTGGAGCTGAAAGCCAAGGACCTCCAGGTGAGGCTAAACACCATCCCCTCACCTACACCTTCTCACCTGGTGTGTTTTGTAGAAGAACAAACAGAAGTTGGTGAAGACAACCCACAGTTTCTGCCAGCCATTGCTGTTCTTGAACTTCCTCAGCAAATACCCGGAGAGCTGGTTCTAGCAGAGAAGGAAAAGAGAACTCCTGTGAGACCACAGGGTGCCACCCTGCTGCAGGTAAACAGCTCAAGGCTGCCAGCATCCATCACTCCTGTGCTTGCTGCCCAGTGGAAAAGGCCTCCCCAGGTATGGTGACAGCCACCAGGGCCCATCCCTTCAGCCACCCTTTCTGACATGCAGAAAACCCACATGGAACACGCTGCACGAGAAGGGAAATAAAGCAGGAGAGGAAACAGAGAGTGGCATTGCTGGGGATAAGCGACATGTGGCAGCTACACAAGGCCAAGCTGGTGTGGAGGTGGGCTGCAGGGAGGGGAACACCACAGCCCTGGCATCAGTCAGGGACATGAGGAAACCTACAGCATGGAATGACAGTGCAGGCATTTTGTAATTTGAGAACCAGACAGGATACATGGCAGATTTATACAGAGAACCGTTTTGTGAGGCACAAACAGGAGGAAATCCTGTCTCAATAAGGCAAGAGTACAACTCTGCCGCTGAGGATGAGCATCCTCACACCAGCAAGTGAGCAGTTAGGAGGCAGGACATTTGTCTGGGCATCCCATGGCTCCTCCCCACCAGCGCAGAATGTGAGAGGCATCTTTACCTGGATCATGCACAGGTAATCAGACAGGGATAGGCTCTGGTTCCGGTACCAACAAACATGGGTGATTGTGTTGGGTCGTTGGGCCTGGCCCAGCAAATAGCGAGGAGGAAGCTCTGGAGAAACAGCAAGAGAGCAGAAAACTGAGCAGAGAAAGGGGGAGAGAAAGAGAAAAACAGAACGTTAGGGTAAGAGAAGTGATACAAGAGAGGTTGCTGTTAAAGGAAAAAGGATTGCGGAAAAAAAGGATGTTGTTTAGAACATGGAACAGATCAGAGCAAGAGGGAGTGCAACAACTCACATGTTCAATCCCAAAACCTGTAGCTGGGTGGGCTCGTTACCAGGGCCCAGAACTGAGAGATGGTGCCTTTCCCAAAGGCAACAACAGGGAAAAGCAGGCCTGTCCTCTCCAGGAGAAACCAGCTCAGGTGCCCAACTTCTGGACCCCAAGCCCAGGTCATATCTATAGCATTTCCCTCACCCAGCAGACCCACGTCCTGGGTGTATCAGGAAAACCCAGGAGCTCCAGTGGCCACATTTTTAACTCCTTCTATTAAACAAGTTCCTCAAGGGCAGGGCAGGGTGGGCAGGCAGGCACAGCAGCACCACAGCACGCTGCCCCATTGCTTCAGTCTAATTAGTGATCTTCTTTTTCTCTCCACAGTAGTTAGGGTCCTTCCCACTTCTGGAAGCCTTCCAAGCATGCCAGCCTCCAGGAAGGTGCTCCACACTGCCAAACTGCTGCCTAAAGTGAAACCATGGAAGTGGGGCAAGCAGTGTAAGCAGTGCTGAGCCAATCTGTCCTGAAAACTGCAGGATTCAGAACCCAAACATCCCATCAGTGCCACTTTGTGCCACACCAAATGGCAAGATCCAAAGTACCAGCAGCTCATAGAACCAGAGAATCACCAAATGGTTTGGGTTGGAACTTTAAAGCTCTTCTTATTCCACACCCCTGCCATGGGCAGGGACACCTTCCACTAGGCCAGGTTGCTCAGAGCTCCATCCAGCCTGCTCTTGAACACCTCAGCAGAGACATAATAAACAACTCTGCTCAGCACAACATGATGATGCCATGGAAAGGCACTTGGTTGTTCAGTCCTGCCAGCAAGGGAAGGGCAGAGAAGGTGTATTCCCATTGAACTGAACTCCCTCTTCTTAACTGTGGGTGCAGTAGAGCAGCTAACCAGAGCTCAGCTAAGCAGAGCCAACCTCTAAAGGAAAACACCATGGATAGGTAACTTACAGAATCACTTCAGAACCACTAAGGTTGGAAAATACCTTCAAAGATCATCAAGTCTAACCTTTGACAAAATCCCACTAAACCACATCGTGAAGTGCCACATCCATACATTTTTTGAACACTTCCAGGGATGGTGACCCCACCACCACCTGGGCAGCCTGCTTCCATGCTTAACCACCCCTTCAGTGAAGAAATTTCCCCTAATATCCAGTCTAAACCTCCCCTGGCACAGCTTGAGGCTGTTTCTTCTTGTCCTGTCCCTTGCTCTCCATGAGAAGAGCCCGATCCCCAACTGGCTCCATCCTCCTGTCAGGGAGTTGTAGAGAGTGAGAAGGTCCCTCCTGGGCCTCCTTTTCTCCAGGTTGAGCCTGCCCATCTCCCTGAACTGCTCCTCATTCGATCTGTCCTCCAGACCCTTCCCCAACTCCGTTGCCCTTCTCTTGACATGCTCCATCCCCTCAATGTCCTTCTTGTCACGAGGGGCCCAAAACTGAGCCCAGGACTGGAGGTGCCTCCAGGGGGACGGTGAGTCCTCCAGCAAGGAGGACGAAACACAAAGGGACAACTCAGTCCTTGGATATTCTGCCTTTCCTTTCCACTTTCCCTGCTCTGGTGCCATCACCGAAGCGAAGCCCTGCCGCGCAGAGAGCGGAGTGTGAGCGCAGACACACGGACAGGCACAGAGGGGACAGGCATGCACAGAGGTGGTGTTGGATGAGCCACACCCTCCCCAGACACAGAAACTCTGCCAAGGAAGAGTGGGAGGCCGAGGCAGGATGGCCAGAGCGAGGCGAGCGCTGCACTCTGTGGTACCTCGACGGCCACACTGTGGTCAGTCATGGAGACGCTGGTGTTGCGGTACCAGCACACGTGCATGGTTGTGTTGGCACGGTGGTGACTCTGCCTGTCCAAGGAGCTACGAGAAGAGTGTATGTCATCTTCGGACTCCTGTTCTAGAGAGACCTCATCAGAGGATCCTGGGGGAGGAGAATTGGGCAGCGGTTTAAGAAAACTGCAGTACAGAGAGCAAGAGAAGCTGGGGTTCCTGAGACAGACTGTTTTCTCTTGCCACGGTCCAGTTTTAAATATGTCGAGCCGAACTGGTTACACAGCTCCTGCGACCCCCCTGAGCAGGTCAGTCTGACTTTTGTTACTCAGCTCTGCCTGAGGCAGCTGATTCATAGGATCACAGGACAGTTTGGGTTGGAAGGGACCTTAAAGCTTATTTCATTCCAACCCCCTGCCACGGGCAGGGACACCTTCCACTACAATAAAATCACAGAATGGCTTGACTCAGTGCTGTGTCAAACAAAAAACAATGACCACACTTCATCTTGAGCCAGAGAAAGAGCATCAATTGCTCCAAGAAGGATACTCCATGTTTCAGCACAGCCATAACACCACCAGACAGGCACAGGAGTACTGGGATGTAAAAGCTGACCTCCAAAGACACCACAGTTTGGACGGAAAAAATCGCTACATGGTTAAATTGAGAAAAATCTACGCAAGAGATAAATAAGGACCTTACAAAATTAACAGTTCTGCAATAAGAGGATCTCTGCTGCATTTAAAGCTACCTTGAACATCAGTTTGGGAAAACAAGCATATTTCTCTTAATTAAAACCAAAGCCCCACTAACTCTCCATTATGATATGAATGATAAAAATACTTCCCTTATGTCATCAAATTCACAACAGGAGAGGTGAAAAGCACAAGACAAGGGTTGCTTTTCAAGGAGGCAGGAAGCACCACTTACTGTTGGAGCGGTTGCACACAGAGTTTTCCAGAAGCATCTCGGATTTCTCAGTAGATTTCTTGGCCATTTCAATTGCCACATTTAGGTCTTCCATCCACTTCCCCATCTCCAGGCGGGTGCTGTAAGAGAAGCAGTGGGAATAGGGATGCACCAGCCTGGAGCTGAGACTGAGTGCCTGTGTGCTGAAGGGAGGCACAGGTCACTGCCCAAAACAAGGGTCAGTCCCTTTCCATTACACAAATTAAAACTAAATTAGAGTTCCTCCAAAGCAGGAGCTTTCCAGAGAGGAAACTCACCCCATACAGCCTTCATCTCTACACTCAAGCCTTGAAATAAGACTAAAATAGCCATTAAACACTTGTACTTTACAGCAAAGAGAATGAACAGACAGCTAGAGGGGCACAGAATATCCCCTCTGGAGCTTTGCCAGTTTTTAATTTAGACTGAAAATTCCACACATGGTCTAAGCCCAGCAGCAATTTTTATTGTTAACAGGTAACCTTTGAGTTGTTTCAGAGTTATGACAAGGTAAAAATTACATTTGTTTTTCTAAATTTAAGAATATTTCAAGCACCTTATGATTCACAGCTGGTGAGAAATGGTTGATCTTAAAAAAAAGGACATTTTCAGTTGTTAGGCTGGAATTAAAAAACCCACATCTACATATCAAAAGTATTGGTTCCTGTACCACTACACAGCTGATCTGTAAATATTCTGTAGTAGTTACTTTTCAGGAACAGGTCATCAAGCAGTAAAAAACTCTACAATTTAAGGTTGAGATTTAGTGCTCCCACCCTGCATCTTTAGCATTCCTGACTCCATCTGCCTTTTCAGCAGACCTGCAGAAGGACAAATCCTCCTCAAGCTGATCCTGAGAGAGCAGGTATAGGGGACACCCTAAGTACAATTCAGATACAAAGCAACGAGAAGGCATCAGACTTACTGCCCGAGGATAAGTCAGACTGAAAAGGAATTGGCTTTATCTCCAAGTCAGCCTTTAATTTTTCCTCTCCCTTTCCAGCTTCCTCCATCAGATCCTGCAAGAAGTCTCCCCTCCTTAGAGGAATTTGCGTGTTCTGGAGTTTAATTCTTTTGGGTCTCTAAAATATTTGTGTGTTTAGACTTCATTTTGTGTCCTGCAGTGGTTTGAAGAATGGTAGTGGCAACTCACAAGTAAACCAGAACTGGCAATGTTATTGCTGCTGTTTGAGTTCTGGGTGAAACAGAATCACAGAATGGTTTGGGTTGGAAGGGACCATAAAGCACATCTCATCCCACCCCCTGCCATGGGCAGGGACACCTTCCACTAGCCCAGGGTGCTCCAAGCCCTGTCCAACCTGGCCTTGGACACTTCCAGGGATGGGGCAGCCACAGCTTCTCTGGGCAACCTGTGTCAGAGCCTGCCCACTCTTATATCCAATCTAACCCTGCCCTCTGTCAGCATGAAGCAATTCTCCCTTGTCCTGTCACTCCAGGGCCTTGTAAATAGTCTCTCTCCATCTTTCTTGTTGGCTCCCTTCAGGTACTTGAAGGCCACAATTAGGTTACCCCAAAGTCTTTGCTTCTCCACGCTGAACAATCCCAGTTCTCTCAGCCTTTCCTCCCAGCAGAGCTGCTCCATGCCCCTGATCATCTTGGTGTCCCTCCTCTGAACTTGCTCCAAAAGGTCCATGTCCTTCCTGTGCTGGGCACCCCAGAGCTGGAGCTGCAGGTGGAGCCTCACCTGAGTGGGGGCAGAGGGGCAGAATCACCTCCTCACCTGCTGTCCATGCTGTGGGGATCAGCCCAGGATAAACTACACTTTTCCAAAACTCAACACTGAGAAAGGAGTCATGAAGAGTCCTGGGCTTATTCTGAAGCCTAGAGGATGCATGAATCACCCTGCTGACACTGCTGCCAGCCAAGCAGTAACTTTCTGAAGAAGGAAGCTGCCAAAGCCCCAGGCAATTGAGGAAAACCAGGGTTACCTGGCTGCCACCACGATGGTTTTCTGTGCAGAGTAGATGGTGAAGCAGTGTGGGACGGCCCATTCATTCTCACTCTCCTCCACCTGCAGCAAAAGAAAAGATTTTTCTCATCACTGCTCAGCAAGCAATAAACACTCAAACTGTCCTCCTTTGCTGGCTGGGATTGGAGTCAAACAGGACTCCAACCCAATTGCAGGAAGTGCAGAACAGCTACTCTTTGACAGAAAACCACCTACTTGCAAGTTTATTTTGGCTCTATATGAAAATCTAAGGCGTGGTTCTACTGCAGGAGCACAACACCACATCCAACAGGGCAAGGAAAGTGGTCAGAGTAGATGTGACTCGTTACTTACCGGAGGGTCGAGCACTATCAGCTGCAAACCAAAGACAGAAAGAACAATCCTGTCAGAACAGAGGATGGGGAAGCAGGAGAGCTGGTTATATGCCCACGTGTGTGCAGGGGAGGGGAAAAATGCCAGGATAAATAAATTCCTATTTCCAGATCAGTCTCTCACAGCAGTGTGAAAACGAAGGGACAAGAGGGTGTGCTGTTTCGCTACTGTGGAAGTAACAGGCTCATGACATGCAGACAAGGCTCTGTTTCACACACTTGAAGGTCCAATTGATGCTGAGACTGGCCTGGGAGCAGCTTGTGGCTTTGGTCCTTGTGCCCCGAGGGAATTCCTCAACCTGCCTTAGACAGAGCCATTTCCTTAACCTTTCTGTGATGCAACTTGGAACCACTTACCAACATGCCATGCAGAGAGAGGTGTCCATGGATTTTGAACTGATTTGTCCCTGTGACCCCTTTGCTTGTGTACAGTAACATATCTGAGAACTGGAAAGGCAGGAAGAGGACAATCAGTGTTCTGAAAGCAGCAGGCAGAGCCAAGGATATTTTTGACATCTCCTTAAAATCTGTTGTTTAAAGGCCAGTGCAGATGCACGAAAAACGCCATTTCTCAGTCAGTTTGGCCAACTTTCCTTAAAACAACTTGATTATTTACAAGAGAGGCAATGAAATTTTAAAATTCTGTTAAAACTCTGTGCCATTAAGGAATCAAGCTGACCAGATAGTAGTGCCACAGTCACTTTCCCAACAACTTTACATTGAAGACTTTGGATTTATGAAAGCCAGAGGCAACACCTACCAGGAAGAACATCCTCTGCTGTAAACCCTTCTTAGTGAGCTTGTACAAGCACCCTTCGCGAATAAACTCCTGCAGTGGAAAAGAGAAAGTCAGACAAAGCTTGCTCTTTCCCAACTCAAGAGATTTTTATTTGCATCCCAGAATACACAGGTGTTGATTGGTGCCCAGCAATGATCACTAACAGATTTGCTAGAGGCCAGATGACACGTTTTCTCCTGGTTTGTGACATGAATAAGGCCCTTACTGCAGCCAGCGTTTAAATCAGTGAAGGAAGAGAAGGAAAAGAAGCAGAATGTCTGTCGGACACCAGCAGTTCACCTATCACACTTACATCCCACCGCAGTGACTGCCATAGCATCCCCAAAGCACGTGTGATGCTCCTTTACTTATGCCCAATACATCTATCAAAAACAAAGAAACAAAAAACCAGGCAGGAACTACACAAATTCCTGTGAAACAGAGACACCAGTCTAGCCCAGTGCTGTGGCTCTTGCTATCCCTACATTCTCCCAGGCTGCACCAGGCTGATACAAGCGGAGCTGGGAGTGGATTTCCTATTCAGTGCAATACTTTTCCACTCAAACACACAACACCAAACCCCAGTGTGCCCAGTATCTGTACTGGAAACACAGAATTGCAGATGAAGTCTAAGCAGAAGCATTTTTGATGTGTTCCTCGGGACATCACCAACGTGATGGTCGCATCATCTGTGGGATTTACCATGAGACAGTTCCACAAAGACTCTACAGTCATCCCATAAACCAGAGGGCCAGCAATGGCAAATCCACGGTTCAAAGGCACTTCCTTGGCAAAAAAACCAATAAAGGCTCTCAAAAGTAAGCACAGGCACTTACCCTACCAGGTGCTGTGAGATTGTCTATCCCAATGAGGTCATGCTGCAGCTCTGTCAGCTTCTGGAAATTCTCCAAGCGGATGAGGCTGTGCTGCAGCTGAGATGTCATCTCCGTGACCTCCTTCAGGGCATCTGTACCCAAAACAGCACCGAGAGGATCAGGGCAGAGCACAGAAACTCAGGCCACCCATTTCACCCCTGGAAAACTGAATCTGAAATTCAGATCTGAAATTTAGAACCAGCTTTGGACCAGAACAGTTCAGCTGGAATGAATGATCACCCAGTCCAACTGCCAACTTCTTAAAGTGTATTTTAGAGCTACCCAGCAGATAAATAGAGACTAGCAACACCTTCATAGCACTTCCTATGCTTCTGGAGATCACTGTGTATCTCAGATATTGTTCATATAAAAAAGTATTTACCACGTAGCCAAAAGTAAATTAAAAAATTAAAGCCAACTATTTCTGCCAAAGATTACTTTGTCATGAGTTGAATTTGCTATGCATGTTTTTGATACTACAAAACAAGCAATTTTTGTCATATTTTCACTTATAAATGACAGAGAGCTCCTAAAAAACTCCTTTTTTCCCTGCTAAAAAAGGAGACAAGAAAAGGACTAATTTTCAGCTTCGGTTGAAACATTGGGATCTATTAAGATTACCATGAAAAAAACACTTCCTGGAATGCCAGAAAAAAAGGATTTACATTGAATTTGTGGACATAATTGAACATAAGTGTTCAAGTCCAGGCTGGACAGAACTCTGGTCTAGTGGAAGGTATCCTCGCCCATGGCAGCAGAGTGCAACGAGATGAGCTTTAATGTCCCTCCCAATCCAAACCATTCCATGGTTCTAAGATTCTGTAACTCTTGCCTCCCCAGGGCAGAAGCAAAGCTTTGGATGCCCATGGAGGAGGTGTGTGCCAGCAGACACACAGCTGGGGGCTCACTCACTGCGGCAGTCGGCGAAGTCCCGGTGCTCCGCCGTGTAGTGCTTGCACAGCCTGCCCAGAATCAGCTTGTAGTGCATCAGCCTCTGGATGGGTTTGAGCAGAAAGGTGTTGAGGGGCAGGTAGCAAACCTTCTGCAGCTCAAACTCCTTATAAACCATCTCCAGCTTCTTGAGGCGCTTGGTTGCTTTTTCCAGTTCTGTCAGGACCTCATCATGCTTCTGCAGGTAACTGGTGAACTCCTGTGGAATCAGACAAAAAAATTACTTGGAGCAAGGAAAATGGTCTTTTCATCATCCCATCCCAGTCAGGGTGAAAACAGGTCTGGATGGTACTGTGCCTGTGTCTGCTGGTAGTTGAAGTAGCAGTCCCACATTCCGGCACTCCCATTCAAGCTACTCCTCTACTACAGCACAAGTGTAACTGTTCCACAGAGGCACTGCTCCAAATAAAGGTGACTTAATTTCAGAAGAAACTACTCTGCATTTTAAAAATATGCATATTTTTGAATTAAATAACCTTATGAATCAGGGTCTCAAATAGGGGAGCTGAAGAAGTAATTTTTCTTTCTGCTGAATAAGCAACAAACACCTTTTCTCAAGGTAAATGTAGGTGGCTAAATAAGCAACAGTGATAAAAAGCCTTCATGTAATTGTTTTTTTATGTTTTCTTTTTAAATTGTTTACCAACAATAATTGTTTGCAAGTTACTTCAAGACTGAATGAAATAGAGTAGGTTTAGAGTGGATATTGGGAAGGAATTCTTGCCTGTGAAGGTGGAGAGGTCCTGGCCAAGAGAAGCTGTGGCTGCCCCTGGATCCCTGGAAGTGTCCAAGGCCAGGTTGGATGGGGCTTGGAGCAACCTGGGCTAGTGGAAGGTGTCCCTGCCCATGGCAGGGGGTGGGATAGGATGAGCTTTATGGTCCATTCCAAAACAAACCATCCTGTGGTTCTGTGATTAGTGGACATACTAAACATGGAACTCTCATCCTTGACAAAATGGAAAAAAAAAAGACTCAATCATCTCAACATTTCCTTTCTTTAATCCTGTGTTTACCTTTAGAATGCGCATGTTCCTGAGCATGACATCTCCGATGCGCTGGTAATCTCCTTTCACATGAGCATTCGTTCTGCCTTCCCTGGAACACACACAAGGAGGAAATCAGAAGGCCACATACACAGGGGATCAAGGAATTTCTATTTCCTCCCTTCATCTTCCTCTGTAATTCAAGACCTAATCTTTAGCCATTTGAGATTCCCATTTCTTGGTACATTAAATATGGAAGCTGTATAAAGTAACAAACACAAAGCCACGCTTAGAAGACGGAGAAATGAATTTGTGTGAAAGTCTGTTTGGGAGTTTAAGCTCTCAGACCCCTGAATAAATGTCACAACACAATCCCACTTGAATTTCTGAGCTTACTTTTGTTCACGCTCCTTTTGAATGGTAATTATATTGTAATATATAACATGTCAGGTCAGGAGAAAGTAATGCAAAGGTTAGGAGACTAAAAACATGCTCTCTGAAATAAACAGTCCTGCAAGAACTGAACTCTCATCTTAATTCCAAAAAATGTTTCCTGTATTTTCACCTGGAGATTCATCAACTGGAAGGTGTGTAAAAACCACTCAGATTATCTTTTTGACCTTGTGTTCCTTCTCTTTTCTAAGGCTTGAGAGACACTACCAGGTTATATTAACGATTGGACTTGACAATCTTAAGGGTCTTTTCCAACCTAAATGGTTCTGTGATTACAAAACCCTTGGTCTCATGCACAATTCATATGACTACAGGATATACACAAGGCAGAGCTTGAAAAATGGGCTTTGCACAATGTATTTAGTACTTTTTTTATAACCATAATTTAGCAAAAGACTTTTCCTTGATTTTATCGATAGAGAAATACCAGTTCAAAGAGTGATTAAGTCTGGTTTTGATACAAGGATGTAGAAAAAGGTCCCCCTTTTCACTTACCAGAGTGCCAGCCTTTGTTCAATCTCTTTCAGAAAGCCTCGATGGAACTCATAGATGGGGTCTATGTTGGAGAAGAGAAGTGTCATCAGGCCCTCTGGCATGGCACTCTCCTTGATAACTGCGCTGCGGAACCACTGCCAGAAAATCACAAATTCTCATCAGTTTCTCTGTTTCCAAAGTTCACTGTTAGTATAAACATTCCTGTTCCTGCAGCGATGGGGGAAGGAGACAGTATGCACAGGGAAAGAGCAGAAAGGAAGGGAAAATATTTAGGGAAGATGTGAACAATGAAAAGATGGGATTTTTTTCCTTGCCAAACATTAGGAAGATGAGACACATGTCTGGCTCTGGGCATGAGCGTGTTTCTGAATGCAATGATGGGATGGTTGGGGACAGCTGAGTGACGGTCAGTTACCCAGTGGCTGCCCCAGCTGCTGTCACTTCCATGCAGATAAAACTGCTCTCATACACCTTGGAGCCCTGTGCAAGTTACTCAGCAGCTGGAGACATCTTGTTGCAGGTCACACTCTGCACTTTATGGCTTTCAGTTCCCCACTTTCTGGCAGGGACGGGATATTACAAAAATCCTCTGAGGTGCCACGTGTTCCCCCATCTTTTAGAAGGAGTGCCTGTAGGAGGAATTGGAGTGAGATGGTGCTTGCTGAAGTTGCAGAGAACACCTCAACTGAAGATGCACGGCACTAAGGGACTCAAGCTTTTCTTTGATGAAATTAAAACAACAGCTTATAGAAATGCAACAGTCACAGTGCTCCAACATGGAGTTCACGAAGAAAAAGCTCTTTCAGAAACAAAGCTGGAAACTCACACAGTCCTCCAAACCAGGACTCACTTGTCTACTCTGAGTAAAAGGAAGAGGAAGAAAAAGAAGCAATAAAACAAGACAAAATTTCCCAAACCCCCATGGGCCTTTGATGCCCTTTGCAACTGCCACCTGCTCTCACAGCCAAGTTTCCCAAGGCAAACTGCTGAGATGATGGCTAGGTGATAAGCAGAGCTGGCAACTACCACTGAAACTGAATGCAAAACACTTTTAGGCTGTCTCTGTTCACAGTTTTCAGAGCAAAGGTTTGTCTAAGTTATGAGGGTGGCACAGAATGGAGCTGCTGGAGCTCATGACATCAGTCCAGAGAAGGCATCTGTTCTCCCACAGGAGGAGCTATGGAACAAGGAAGGGGACAGCTACTTGGCTAATGGGTTACGCTGTACGTTAAGAGGAAATTCCAAGTTTTTCCAAACTAACTGTGAAGAAAAGCAAAAAAAATAATCCACAAAAGTCAAGCACCCTTACCACTGTGATAACTTCCAGGTCCTTTAAGTAGGTCCGTTCCGTGGCAAGGATCTCCTTTGCGATGAAGTACGCCTTGTCGGTGGGGTAGCGCTGCAAGGACGCACAGCCATCCATGAGCAGTAAAATACAAATGCTCTATTTATTGCTGAGCATCAGCTCAAACCTTACACCCATTCCCTCTTGCTGTGTGCAAAGGGAGCAGCCCATAACCAACAGGGCATCTCTGTATTCACTGTCACATTCCCAAACAATGACTTTACCATACAATATATATTTCAAGATTATTAAAACATGTCAGTTACATGTCACTTATCATAGAATCACAAAGTAGTTTGGGTTGGAAGGGACCTTAAAGCCCATCTTGTTCCACCCTCTGCCATGGGCAGGGACACCTTCCACTAGACTGTGTTGCTCCAAGCCCCGTCCAACCTGGCCTTGGACACTTCCAGTATATGAACTTCCATTTCAGATCAAGGGAGCACTTTGCAAAAATATGGAAAGTTATTTATTCCAGGGTTCCTAGGTTTTAAACACTTCTCTAACCAAACACAGCACAGCAGATTTGCAACACGGTCCTTTTACAGAACTATTACATTTCCACTTGCAGCTCTTACTCAAGTCCTTTGAAGATCCTGTTAATTAGCTAAGCAAACACCAAAAGCAGACTGCAGTTGCTCCAGGGCTGCTATTTAAAGAGAAGGCAGAATAGACAGGAAAGCACAAAAGAATGAAATGGTGACAAGAGATGTCCTGCTGCTGGAATATATAAAATATATGAATACATATATTACTAAAAATCACCTAATATTAAGGACCTAATCCCATTTCAAGCTACAACACTGTTTTGTCTCCTTAGCTCACTATGCTGTGGCACAGTTTTGTGCCAAACCCACCTCTGGTCAAAATCAGTGACAGCAAACCAATTGAGTCATGTCAAAACTTGGTCTGCTCCCTCTCTGCCCCTACCAGGAGCAATACAGCTTTGAGAATTATTTCTTCTCTTTCCTTGTATGTACTAAGCTAATTAAAAATTCTCTTTTTAGAGTGGCTTTGAGATCCCTCTAGTGCTGCCAGCACAGCTACTGAGTTTCCCAGTCCTCCAGCCCAATGTTGTCCATGGAGGAGATGTTCTCTCTCTTCTCAAAAGAAACAACATCATTTTTATGACCTTCCTGGAGCTTGTGATGATCGAGCTTTTTCATCTCACTTACCAGCTCTAGCAGTCCCTTACATGACAGGAGAGTTAGTGCTATCAGGATCCTAGAGCACTTCCTGGAAATCTTACAGAGCATGAGGGCATGTGGAAACATGGAGATGTGACTTTTTACATGGGCAGGTAGTGACAGGACAAGGGGGAGCTTTTTTAAAACTAAAAACACACCATGGCCATAACCTGGCACTTCTCATAGCCTGCATGGACAACCTTTCTCATCACCATGGAGCACTTCTGCAGGTTTTCACTTCATTCTCCAGCTAACTGCATGCAAACTTGGGGCACAGAAGATCAGAAGATGCTTTTCTTTTCCCAGGCATCTTCTCTTCCTTTCTCCCTCCCCAGTACATCATCCCATTCTGTTTACTCTCACAAGTTCCTGCTCTTTCCAAATTGCTCCCTACTGAAATTGAGTGCCCTTAATTTGCTTTTTCTTGTCTTGCACCAATCCTAAGTGCCTCCCCTGTGCTGAGTGTTGGCAGTAGCTGCTGGGCAGAACCTGCACCAGGAGCATCAAGAAAGTGGAATGGCTGTCACAGTGCACAGGGGCCCTGCCAAAAACCTTCAGTACCGGTCAGGTGCTGCAAGAGGAAAGAAAATCAGCTCATGCCTCAAAAAAACAAACACAAGAACTCTCTGAGAAGGCAGTCTCCTTCCAGAGCCCAAAGAAAATGTTTCTACAATCACAGCAGACATCAAGACAAATATCCCCACTTGGAAAAACTAGTGTTCCACCATAGCAAGTACACACAATCCAACCTGGAAACCCTCACCGGACGCAAGGAGTGGGGAGTTAACAGCCTGTGAGGAGTTAAGAGCCCTCCTCTGACCTTATAAAGACCAAAGTGCTCATCACAAAATAAAACACAATCAGCATTCAGGAGCAAGCACAGCTCCTCAGCTGACACACTTCCCAGCTGCAGTGTGACCTTACCTTCCGTTTCACTTCATCGTCGTCCTCTATCCTGGCCCCGCCAGCGTCGCTGAGGACAGGACTCAGCAGAGGGGATGAGCCCTGGGCACCTGTGTTCAAGTTCACCTGAAAGGCCGGGGTCAAGCCCAGAGGACTCTTCAGCACAAGGGAGGAGAGCTGGGGATGGTCCACAGGGAGGCCTGGGTGGGAAGAGAACAAGAAAATGGAGTGGAAAAGGAGAGAAAATTATTTCCAAGACAGCACAACTAAGGTGATTACTCGCTGTTACGGCAAACCAGAATTATTATTTCAAAAAAGGCAAAAGAAAAAGAGCAAAAAGCAAAGGAGCTGTTCCCTGCAGCCCATGGGTTATGAGGCAGCACAGTAAGGATGACAACTGCATTAAGGGAAGGATAAATTGCTTAGTGTCAAGGAAAAGGTGCTGTTGAATAGCAGCACAGTTCCCAGCACAGGGTTACACTACAGGGACAAGGATACAGCTTTTGTTTTTCCTTCTTAATACAAGAGTTACTTTTCAAGCCAGGGAAAAGCTAGGACAACTCATCCCACAACTCACCACTCCAGATGACATAGTATGTTAAAAATACATTGAGAAATCAGGGAATCTCCAAAATTGGTCTAATAGGAGACAAAAGCCTCTTGCTATACACAGAGGGAGCATGCAAGAGATTTCTTCTGGTTCTTCTAATATATGAATAGAATAATCTCAAGGAAACCAATTTTGCAGCACCGAGTATTAACTGGACGAACACAATCCACAGCTAAACCTGTTACAAGCAGGAACAACATGTACTGCTTTGCTTTAGATTATCAATTGTCTTTAAATGTTATTATATTTCATTTGTGGATCCTCTAGAGATCTTTGACACATAAGGTGCCATCACAGTGAAGTTAAGTCTCCTCTGTTCAGCATGCAGACTCCACCTCAGGGGTCCACCATTCAAGATTGGCATTTTGGGACCAAACAAAGGTGACAGACACTCCAATTACACTACACACACATAATTCCTCCTAACTTCACGTATTACTTCTTCTGATCTTTCCTGTGATAAACAGATGAGTGTCCTCAGGTGAGTCTACTAAACAGGTACCAGCACTTCTGCATCCCCAGCTCAAACACTCTGCTGCGCTCCCAAGCCTCCCCAGCGGGATTTGTCAAGTCACAAGTGCTAAACCACTCACCCAAAGGCAAACAGGGAAACCAAGAGCCAACCCCACACTGCCAACTCATCATTTCCCAGACTACTTAGAAATCATCACAAAAGGCTTTAAAAAAAAATAAAAATCAGTCCCCACGGATATACAGTAGTATTTCCTGACACAGTCACGAGGCACGGGTGCCGGGGAAGGAGTGGAGAGCTTTCGATTCCCAGCTGCTCAGGCTTGGAAAGCACACCCAGGGCGAGGCAGCCCCAGCCTGTAATTCCACATGGACAAACGCAGGAAGCTAAACAGTGCTGCACTCGGTCACCTGGAAGAGATTCAGATCATCCAGGCTGCGGAGTTAACTATTCATACACTAGGCCAGCACCAATTCTGGAGCAGAGTTTGGCTTCTGCCTGAGCATTTTCTCCATTCCCACCACTCTTAATATCACCCCAGGAAAGCAACACTGCCTGGCATCTGTTTTACCTGTCCAGACACAGGAGTTTATTGGAAGTTTGCTTTTACATGCCAGGAATGCTGAAACAGCTTCCAAGCAAATGAGCTTGCAGGGAAGAGGAACTGCTTTTAGTTCTTGGAATTTAACATGAAGTAGCGGCAAATTCCAGAATCTGTAACTTGAACTGTTTCCAGACAGCCCAAAAGCTCAGACACAGGGGGAGCAAACGGGATGTAACTTGCTCTGAACTCCACTGCTTGCCTATTTCAGTCGGGTTGTTCTACCTTTTATCTCCTCCAAGAGGAGCTGGCTGGTAAATTAATTTCAAATACTGCATCCAAAAGCAAGAACCCTGCTGCCCAAAGCCAGAGATGGAAATGAGAGGCATGTTCACAGAATCCCAGAATGGATTGGGTTGCAAGCCACTCCTCCCCCTCTGCCACAGGCAGGGACACCTTTCACTATCCCAGGTTGCTCCAAGCCCTGTCCAACCTGACCTTGAACACTTCCAGGGATGGGGCAACCTGTGCCAGCGTCTCACCACTCTCACAGGGTAGAATTTACTCCTAATATCCCATCTAAAACTACCCTCCTTCATCTTAAGGCCCTCTTGTCCTGTCACTTCCCAAATCTGACTTTTCTAGAAAATACTATTAAATGTCACAGAGCAGCTTGGTTAGCTTTTGGGCTAACATTTATTTAATTAGATGTCTGATATAAGCTCAGTATGATGGTGTGTCTTGGCAGATGACACTACAAGTGAGGACTGAAATTTTCACTCTCATAATCCAAGTCTTCTTCACCAGAGTGGCACAGAGGGACTTCAGGCAAGCAGGTAGGATATAGAGTAACTCCTTATTCTCCCATGGAAGGATGGTAAAGGGAGAAGCCATTCCAACAGCTGTTCAATGTAGAAAACTCCTAACTAAGTAGAAATACTGATGCAAAGATCAAAACACGACTGATTCCCTCTAACATCAAACCCCAGTGTTCTGAGGTCTTCCCTTCCCTGCAGGCAGCATCCTCCAGATATATTAAAAGGGATTATTCTTTCAGAGGAATGTTTCTATGTTTCAATGACCTACATGAAGTGGAAATTCGTTCTCTACAAGGAAGTCACACAAAGCCCCCAAACTGGTGTTCCTAAGTGCTGCAAGCAGGAGCTGGGATTCTGTGGTGCAACACCGTGGGGATTCAAGGCTGCAGCCCCGGCCCTCAGACACAGCTGTGTTCTGTACACAACAAATTTCTGCTTCCACATCACATCCAAATGCACTTAAGGCAACACCCAAAAATGCATCAGCTCTGTGTAATAGTCATACTCAAAGATCTTAAAGAATACTAATACTTAGTTACACTATGAAGTTAGAAACGTGTATCCTCAAGCAAACAAACCCACACTTTCATAAAAAGACCAACATGCACATAATTGAAGTAAAAGAATAAAAATGAATGAATAAAATGTGGCAAAAGCACTGTAGTTTGCATGAGCAGAGCTACAGACTTCAGTGAGGATGCTGGCCTTATCCTCCACAGCTACTGGATAATACTGGTTATGTAGAAGCAGGCTCCATTTGGTTTCCACTAAGGTAACAAGTGGAATGATAATAAACTTTTGGCATCACTTCTGAGTTTTTTCAAAGGGTATTTCCATTTGTCAATCTAAATTCAATTCCCACACAGAAAGCCAGATTTGAGTGCACAGGTTGGTCAAAATAAAATATAAGTACATATACTATAAGCTTTATGCCTGCATGCTTAAAACAACTCAAAGAAACACAATTAAATAGTGTCCCAGTAATACAGAGCATTATGGGACAGACAAAAAGCTATGGGAGGGTCAAATGTCACCAATACCTCCTTATCAAATGGAGTGCCTCTCGCATTTCACAGAAAATGTTTAAAGAGACAACTTTATTATTATATCATTGGTATTACTACTACTTCAAACAGACCAGATTGTTTGGAGGCTAACACCCTGCAGAGGCTGACTAGAAGATGATGGGAGCCCACTCAAAGTCCTTCTTCTGCCCAATGCCCTGCTGAATCCATCTCATGCACAGATTATTTCCAGAGTGAGGTCATTAGCAAGCCAATGTATGACAAGTGAAATCCTGGAGAACACCCTATCTTCCTTATTTCAAAATGTCACAACTAATAGATTTTCCCCCTGCAAATCTTTCTTTTAAAAAGAAGAAGGATACTTGGGAGATAGAAAATCTTTAAAATTATCTAAGAGTCTAAAAAACTACATCAGAAATTTAAATTCAAAGATCTCTTTCTTATCCTCAAACAGGTACAGATGACATTACATATTTAAGTGTGTTTATCGCATTTGGCATGTGTACCTGTGAAGTCACACCTACACATCATACTGTTGGAGAGTCCAAAGGTTGCTCCCAGGTTTATGGTTACACCCAGGATCTGGAACAACCACCCTTCTTTTGCCAGCTTCCCCTCCTTGTAAAGGCCATGCTCTTTGCAGGAACAGAGAGTTTACCTAAACACTGGTCACAGCCTCCTGCAGGAGAACTTTCCACCTAGAAAACATGCAATTGCATCCACATGCTATGCTTGCAATAAAGGACAAACTTCCAGTAAAAACAGATATACAGGAGGGAGTTTGAGGGACATACCCAGTTTAAAAGGTCTCCACAATAAATGTAAATCCTACAAAGAAATCTGAACTTCTAGTCTCATTTGTATCCCAAGCAAAAGGTCTGCACAAACCAGCAATTTGAAAGCCACACACCAGTGTTTGCCCCAGCTGTGCTCTATTTTCAATGAAGGGGTACAGGGGGAAAACTGTCTGGAGAAAGCTGGGAATAAAACTCTAAGATGCCTTAGCTAGGAGAATAAATATTTATTCTATTTCAGAGACAAGGGTAACAAAAATAAAGCTATAAAGCCCACGTTGTCATTTATATCAAAGTTTTCCTTGTTTTATTGCGTATGAATTAGTACAAATCTGTAGTTTCATAATTGGCAATCTGAACAGACACAAAGATACTCAAAAATCCCAACATATAAATCAATAAACATTTACTGTATAAAAGATAAAGTTCAAGAGATCAATTAAGAAATTCCAGCTCTCTTTGTTTTAATGTAATCCTTTCCTGGCAAGAGTAGCACCTATGGAATTGGGGAGTCCCTCTAACCAAGCACACGTCCCCCTGTACGTTTGGATAAATGGCAATTTTGAGTTTCAAGCAACAGCAGAATATTGTGACTTTGGAAACTGCACAGCAACACCATCCCACAGACCAGGTTCAATTAACCACGTTCCAAATTTGAACCTCCAAAGCTCCAGCTCAGCCACTGGACTAATCCTATGAGAGCCCATGAGCAGGTAATAAATTAAGTGGATTTTATGATGCATTTGTAACTGTAAATTCTCCCCATCCTTCATAATACAGAGAATGTATATGTACAGCCATACATATACACACAGCGTTTGTGATCAGTGAGGTGTAAGAGCTCCTAAAAATGACAGGCAATGACAGCTAAAGGACTACACTGAGAACTGTGATTATACTCATTCATTCCACCAGTATGGAGTAATTATGGCTTAGAACATTTTGCAAAATGACAATAATGGGAATGACTTATCAACAGGTTTGCACCAAAAAGCATAAAATTGTGACTTTTATTAGTGTCTTCACAAAATCTTGCCCTTACCAAGACTTGGAACTAAACAAGAACTACCACCACCAAAAAAATAAACCCCAAACACAAACATCCAACACCAAACCATAACCAAGCCACCAACAAAACAGAAGAAAAATCCTTTAAACAAAATCACCTATGACCACAATACAAACAAAACACAGGAAAAAGGAGATTGATACTTGGCATTATCCAGATTACCCAGCAACTCTGAAATTCACTGGAAAATGAAGTGAAAGTTGAGAGTAGGTTGATACATCGCCCTACTCCATCCTAAGATAAAATATGGCAAGCCCTGGGAACATACAGCATGTATTACTTTACTAATGAATGAGTACTTTAAAATTACAAAGTCTACACACAATAGATAACACAGGTTAGTAATTTTACCAAAGCTTAACCAGGTGATGGATAGGTCAGAGAATATTCCGTGACCCATGTTTTGTGCAAATTAAGTTTCACTAACTGCATAGATGATGATGATGATGATGAAAAATGTTGTGATGTAGTGCTTTACATTTAATAAATGTATTTAAGCATAGAAGGGTTGTAGGTATACACACCAAGGAGTACAGGTGCAGGTTAAATTATTCACTCAAGACACACATTTTGGAGTCTTTCGGTCGCACTGCGAGGTGCAGTTGAGTACTGTAGAGAGCTAAGCCCAGCAGCCTAACTCACTGGCAAAAGCCACTGATACTGACATGCTTCCTATGGCTGCATGTTTGCTAAAACAGAACAGAGAGATGGGCAAGGATGGAAAACAGCCTGGCTTCACTAAGGAGCAGGACTGATGGCTCCAGCAAGCTCCTTTTGCTGAGTCACCACTGCAGCAGATGCTGGGTGCACTGTGTGGAACAAGCCTGGAAACCCCCTGTGGTTCTCCTGCTGGAAAACACAGCACCAAAACCTGTGCATTGACTAGAAATGTATGTACCTCTGTATGCCCCCACCCAGCCTCCTGCAGGGGGAGGCTGGAAAGCAAATGTGAAAGAACGTACCTGCAGAGGTGAGTGGCAGGGGAGGGGGATGATCATCCACTGGCCATGGACTCAGGAAGTTTACACCTAGGCTTTATCTGCTCTACCAGAGCTCCTCATGTGCTTTTCTTCTCGCATGGGACACTCGACAAATATCTTCTCAGTTTTCCTAAGTCATCTGCCCTGTTCTCCATGCCATGTGGTTCCTGCAGCAGCTCTTGGTGAGGTGGCTGGCACCAACACCACACCTGCCAGCTCACTCCTCACCTTCGTGAGAAGGAAACTCGTGTGCTCAGGAGATAAACAGAAATCAGTACCAGGAACTAAATTTTAGTATCGACACTGTAAAAAGGAACTAAAACAAACCACAGGGAATGAAGCTGAAAGCTCAGCAGCGCTGGCAGGACTCAGGACACACCCACACTGCCCTGCAGTTCACCACTTCCCTCATGCTACCCTCAAAGGCAAATGAAGTAGAGACAACAGGGAAAGCCATTCCTTCCCTCACCTTCCCCTCCCACATCAGGAGACATGGCTCCACTGCACTGAAATAACCCACACACGGTACTCAAGCTCCCTGCAAAGATCTGGACCATCCCATTCCCTTGAGGGCAGCTGGTTTTCTCTCCATTTCTGCTGGAAAGTGAATCTGAACTCATCCCTCTGAAGGAAATGATAAAGAACCTTTGCTCACAGCTCTCTTGCTATAATAAAAACTCTGTTCACAAACTAAATTTTCTGCTCTTTTGTGCCTGTCTGGGAACAGCTCAGTCTGCAAAGATATCCTCAGAAGCCATAGGGCTTTGGAAATCAAGAGAAGCACAGAAGGAAACCATGACAGCTTTATGCTGTCAGCCAGAAGACAAACAGAACTAGCAGGGGCACAGCAGCAACTCTGAACTCTAACTAGAACTTGCATCTCAAAATATCTGTACCAGGACCAAAGCTCCCCTCGCTCTGTCCTCACCTGTGGATCCACACAGCCTGCCCTAAGCCAGAGGATTGAGGTTCTAGTCACTCCCATTTCTTTAGAAAACAAAAGGGGCTCTACACTGAGACTCTTATTACTTTCTTTTAAAAAGAAACTCCCTGAGATTTAAAACAGCCAATAAAAGATCTGCACAATTGCAAAATACAAAGACACTGAAGATGTTTCAAACTAACTGTGATGCAAGAAGGCGAATTGAGAAGTCTGTTCATTGAAATTACAGGTGGCTTTTTCCTAAGATCTTTGGAAAACCAAGAGAATTTAGTTGGATTTATTCCTATATTAAGCAATTCTAACATATTTAGAGGGAATACCTGTGATTGGGGCATAGGACATGAAACAGAGACAGACACAGTTATATGTAATAGCTGGATCCTGAATCTTTTTTTAAAACATCCAAGAAATTAACAGTCTCTCTCTATATCTTTACCTACATATTTGTCTCAGATGTCACCACCTGTTACAGAGTTTGCAGATAGAATTCTGTCTTTTTTTCTGGTTTTCTTTTTCTTCCTTAGGTTACGTAATGTAGCTCATTGTGAGAGAAAAATCAGACAAACCACCTAAAAACATACTTAAAGGCACCAGCTTTGGACATCACTGCTAGACCTCCTCTAAGTCCAATTTTGAAATGTCACACCACACACCCACAACATCATCTCCACAGGCCTGAACAAAGTCACACGAAGAGCCAGAACACACATTCAACAGGAGAGAAATAAAAAGACAAGTAGCATACAGCCCTTATAAACAAAAAAATAAAAGAGCCAACTGTTGTACTTTTCTGGAGGTCTGAGCTAATGTTTTGTTCTAAAAGTGGCTTTCTGTGCCACTGGCAAAGGGGACAGGTTTCTCATGGGACAACAGAGATTTTTCTCAAACACAGTAAGTCAAGGGAGGTAAAAGCAAGCACTGTGCAGAATAATCACACCTTGGTAAAACTAAGTTGGAAGAAATGAGTGGCTAAAGGAGGTTGTTCTGCCTCATATTGAGAAAAATTCCATCGAAGTTGTAATTACCAGAATTTTGAAAAATAATAGTACTTTTTAAATGTTTGAGAAAGCAATTAAGGTCTTTAAGGATATATCAAGACCACACTTAAACTGATATCAATAATATTGAGCATAAAGTTATGATTGTAATTAAGTTGCTTATCTTGGAGGTGCTGACTGTATTAGTACTGTGTTCTCTCTGCAAAGGACTGAAAACTGAGCAGCAGGGAAGCCCAAAATCAAATGGCTGAAGGAGATGATGCTTTCCATCACAAGATTTGGGGCAGGTGTAATGGATTTCACATTCTTGCTTGTACAGAAGCAAAATACTCTAAAAACTCCTATTATGAGCTGAAGCTCAGGTTGGGCTCAGTGATCTCAGGGGTCTTTTCCTCTGAGATCCCCTGGATCTGTGAGAGTCTGTAATTTCACCCCCAACCCATGGCAGTTAGGAAGGACATTTCAAGACTTTTGCTGCTGCACCTCAATAAATGTTGCTAAATTAGGTGTGACCACTTCAGTAACTGTCTTCTCAATCACACTTTCAAACTTGCAGTTCAAGTCTCGCACCAAAGTCACCTGCCTAAAAGAATTTATAAATGCCCTGAAGCTCTGTCATCTCCACTATTCACCCCTCCTAACAACTCAATTTCTCAGAAAATTTGATGATATTTTTCTGAATACTGCCCATATTTTAAAGACAAACTTAAAGCTATCATCGGGTTTGCCACCAATTGTCCTCCACAGATAAAAATTAATTCAGAAAAGCATCCTGTAAGTACTTTTTATGCAGAGTGACTAACGAGAAAGGTGAGACAAAATGTGATGGGGATTAAGTGCTTTTATAGTCTCTGTATATCTCCAAACTCCTGCAAAATATTTGCTGCTGGGCTCCTGAAGGCACTTGGAAGTCAGCAAATGTCAATTGTCTTCACGAGAAGTTTGGCGACTGCTATTTCCATTTGGCTGGGTACACATTCCCTCTTCCAAATTCCCACATTTATTCTTTGAAGCATACCATAGACATGTTGCATAGGTTGATATTTTAAAGCTGTCCTTCAGAGATGATTTAAAGAGGGTTCATTTTTTTTCGTTGTGGAAACAAAAATAAAAACAAAATCAGGATCTTGCTAAAGCGCCAGAAAACAGGCAATTTAGTGGATGCAGTTGCTAGTTAAAAAGCATGTTCAAAAGTGACTGTTTTATTCAGGTGTCAGAGGAACAGCATATTGTATCAGACTCTTACAGACACATTTATAGCCAAAGAAATCCTTCAGTATACTGTAAGTCTGCATGAGCCAGTTGGTACTTAACTTCTCTGCGATCAGTGGGTTTTTCTAAATGCAGTATTTTCCATCACTGTAGCCAATTACAACCCATTCTTGATGCATCAATGCAGCACCAAAGCGTGGATGCTCTGAGGAAAACTGAAGAGGTATATGAAAAAAACCAAAAAACAACAAACCAATAACCAAAACCAAAAACTGTGATTTAAAATCCAACCACTGGACTGGGGTTTTCTTTCCTAAAGCGACTGACATCACACCTTTTTGACTTCCAAGCCTGAACAGCACAGAGGGATCCACCACAAAAATCAGCATTCAATCAATTGACGTGTGACTTCTCTGTCCAGTCTTCTTGGGTGAGATTTTTTAAATTATTCTGAAAGTCAAAAGCAAAGTTATCCCCAGTGGCTTGAGCAAAAGGGTTGCTAAAGAAAAGATTTACATCCAGAGGCGCGGCAGTTTCAGAGTCCCAGGAGTCCGTGTCTGTGCTGCTGGAGTCTTCTGTGGTGGTGGGTGGACAGCTCAGCTGCTCCAGCTGGTCAATGATGTCTGTGAACTGGAAGGCGGAGCTGGACTCGGAGCGCACTGAGTAGGCAGGGAAGTTCACCATGGAGCTGGCCTCGGAATGGTTGGCAGAGCCATAGGCATGCAGGGAGCACGTACCGTTCAGCGGCAAGTTATTGAGGGAGCTGCTCTCCGAGCGGTTGTTGATGAGGGAACTTGTTTCAGAAGGGCTCAGGAGGCTTTGCATTCTGCTTGCTTGGGCCTTCACCTCAAAGAGCTCTGAGGTGTCCGATGGCCTCTCGTTGCCATTGAAATCGCTGCCTTCTTCGAATTCAAACTCCTCTTCCACGTTCATATCCACAGCTTCAGTCGAGTACCTGTCAGGGCTCGACTCAGCAGACACTGTGTTTTGCTGGAGGGCATCTGTAGTTAAACGAGGCAACTCCGACATACACTTGGAAAACTCAGAACCCTTTAACTCTAACCCACTGTACACATAGGAGAACGCCTCAGAGCCCCCAGCAAAAAAGGACATTTCTGCTGGGTCATCATCAATGAACTCCTCTAACACCTGTAGCTGTGAATTTGTCAGTGTGAAAAGAGGGGCACCCCGGCTGCCTTGCTGCTGCTCTTTTTCAGCAATGAACACACCCGTGGTAAAGTCATCCTCATCATTGTCATTTTTACAACCAGCAACCTTGCTCTCCTTCCTACTCCTCTCTACATCTACACCACAATCACTCCCAACAACAGGACAAGACAGGTTACAGTTTCCTTCAACACTACCAAACCCAACACCTTGGAGCATGGGAGATCCGTGTTGCTGCATCAGATTCCTCCTCACTTCTTCTGCTGGTGCTGCAGTGGCTTTGTCTGGAATCTTGGTGTACGGCACTCGGGGGTCCAAGGACGAAGGGCTGGGTTCACCAAAGATGGGCAGGACAGGAGTGGGACTGGCCGAGGAGTGAACCGAGTAAAAAGGGGTAGCTGTTGAGGCAGGAGACCCTGGGGTTTTCAAGCCTTCAGTGAATGGGATGCTCTAAGAGGGGAAAAAAAGCAGAAACACACCAGATTAAAAAGGTTTCTGTAATATATAAAAACAAATGCAACATCCAGTTGCATCCAGATGCAGAAGGAATACATGATTCAGAGCTCACTTTGCAGCAAACAAAACACTGCACAACAAGCTGACCCAGCAGCCCCTGTAAGAGACATGGCCTTTTTTCTTTAATTTTGATAACTGGATGGAAAATTAAATCCATGCATTTTATAGCCTCTCCTGAACAAGCATCCGCAAGGAGAAACAACAAAATGACAGTGAAATTCCATGATGTTTTCTTAATCTCTCCCATGCAGAACAAGTGCAGTCAGTGAAATGTTTGTTTCTTGCCATGGGCTGCAGAAGGCATGTATACAATGAACTCGAGACTGCCAGAGACTACCTGGAGATGAACTAATCCTCTGAAACAGTAACATACTAGGAAGTCTGATGTTTCCCTTTCAGTTCAGCTGCACTTTGAAAAGTAAAATTTTACTCACTTTTACACTCCATTGGCTACAACTATCCAACCAGTAACAGCCACAGAAAGAACTGTGAAGCAGGGACAAAGATCAAACATTGAAAGCAATTCTGGAGAGCTGGCTCCCTCCCCATCACCTTGGAAAGCTGTTTGTCAATGCCCCTGCCCACAACCCCGAGAGCACTGCAGAACTGACCTGTTTTGGCACATCTGTGTTCGAGGTGCGAGTGGATGCTCTGACCTTGCTCTGCCTCCTGTGGAACAGAGCAGCTTGTGAGCACCCAAGGCATGAATCAGCCCCCTCCCTTCCCCAGTCACCTCTCACCACTCCAGTAGCTAACACAAATGTCTCAAGCTCTATTTCATCGTGATTTATGACTAGTTCAAGATTTAAAAAATCCAAAGAGTTGTAAATTAAATGATGCAGGAATAAGACACACACAAAAAATGGAATAAAGCAAGACCCAGATCATTCATAGAATGACAGAATCCCTCAGGTTGGCAAAGACCTCGAAGATCATCGAGTCCAGCTGTTCCCCCAGCACTGCCAAGCCCAGCACTAAGCCATGACCCCAAACACCACATCTCCACATTTTCTGAACATCTCCAGGGATGATGACTCCACCACTTCCCTAGGCAGCCTGGGCCAGTATCTGACCACCCTTTCAGTGAAGAAATTTTCCCAGATATCCAGCTTAAACTTCCCCTGGCACAATTTCAGGCCATTTCCTCTCATCCTGTCACTTGTTATCTGGGAGAAGAGATCAACCCCCCCTTGGCTGTCAGGGAGTTGTTGACAGGTGGGGGGTCAGTCTTTTTTTACCATTTCCTTTGACATCAGAATAAACATCTACAAAAAATGGCTTCACAACCAGAATGAGTTAATCTGCAATGATTTTATAAACTTTTACCAATTCAGTCAAGCATATAAAATCCTGTATGTTAAACCCCAAAAAGTGGTATCTTGCATTACACTTGTGGGTTGATTCAATGTCAATAATTAACTGGGAAATCAGTTTTGCATATATAAAAGGAGCTCAACTGGAGTTTGAGACATTAAAAATATTTATTAATAGTAGATCAATGCAAACTTTTAAAAATTCCTATTAAGTGCCCATAATCTTTTGGATGAGAGACTAGGAGGAGTTTCCCACATGTAGACAGGACAGCTTCAGAGTCCAGTAAGAAAATGACAATTTTAAAATAAAAACGCACATTCTTAATTTATACATTTATATATCCATAAACAAATGAGTATTTAAGGCCACAGTTTCAGACCTGCAGATCCCAAGGTCAGCTATGAGCTCTGCCACTGGCTGCTTGCATAGCTACAGTGGCACAAAATCAGGTCCTCACTAATGTCAGGGAATCTTTAATACAAGCTGAACTTTCAGATGGTTAAGCCACACATTGTCCACAGGCATCAAAATGATACTGAAACTTTCTTAAATCATCATAAAATAGTATTTTTTTTACATTTAGTTGAGCTACCTTGAGGGAAACCTTAGTAACTGAGAATGACCATGCCTCAAGCAGCATTTAAAACACTCAAACATAGGCAGTAAGAGCACTGTGAAAGCCTCAGCCACATTTCACTGTACAAAGCTCTGTGATCTTACCTTTCATATGGGGTTCTTTTCATCCCACTGTCCTTAATATAATCCACTAGTTGCTTCTGTGTTCGTCCACTGTGAAGCCACAAAAGTACAAATGTTATCAAACACAGGGGATGAGCATTAGAGATGGAATGACTTTAGAACACTTCTCCCTTTTGATCTCATTTTCTAAGACATAATGAATTCACTTTAATGAATCTGTTCTGTTTCTCCCTACCTGTATCTGAACGATGACCCTCTGGTGAAGAACACTGCTTTAGCCTTTGGCTTTGGCTGATCAAATAGCCTAAAGAATGTGTGATACTCAACACAGATTTTCCAGAAGTTTTTACACTCATCCCTACTGCCCAAAAGAAACTCCAATGTATCTTGATACGGGCCCTGAGGAAAAAACACAGAAGGTAAGTAGCACATAGAATGGCAATGTGGAGCAAAGGAAAGCACAAATGGGGGTGCCAAAAAGGCTGAACTCCAGTGAGATGCAGAATTTTGCTAAGTCACTTCTCATATGCCTTAAAGAATGGGAGTGATTCTGAATGCAGTCAAAAATCATTTAATAGCTTTCAAAAGTATTTCTTTACCTTGAAACTGTAAAAGTGTTTAAAATGCACTTGGCTTTACAAGCATGCTCAATATAACCCACTTCTAGAAATAAATGAAAATATTTAAGTGGAATACTAGCAATTTTAAAATACTATTCCTTTTTTATGAGTTTTGATGCTTCTCTCACTTGACAAGACTGGAAAATGCTGCATATGTCAGAGTGCAGTTATCACATGAAATTTCTGAGAGTCTCTATGTGAGACACATTATTACACAGGCAGACAGTGTGTCTTATTTCAGGTGTCCTTGATACATGGAATTATATTATGTCCAAAGGTGGTTTTCCTCCTATTTTAATATAAATTAATCTCATCCTCCAGTCTGAAAGCAACAACAACTTTGATGACATCTGCAATCAAAAACATCTACTGTAAAACAGCCAAAGATGAAAAATAACACTTCTGCTATACAGATGCAGAGAAAAGACAAAGCAAGAGCAATCACACTATCCTTAAAATTAAGCTCCAGCAATATAATCTCAGCCCCCTGTTCCTTCCTGAGGTGTATCAGGTTATTCTCATTTGAATCAAGAAACTGGGTGCAACTTTTTCAGAGTAGAAGCACTGAGACAGGATGCACCAAATACTTGCATTTAGTAATTTTTTTCTGTCTTACATTTCTACATGTGTATGCCTATGTCAAGGGTAAGCTGAGGCTGAAACACAAAACCTAAAGATCTAAGGTGACAGTCGTGGGTGAGAAAGGAAAAATTTTTACTTGAATGATGAAGCCAAGTCTGCCCTGCTGAGGCTGTTTCATAAAATCACAAACTCTAGAAATGCTCATAATAAAATGAAGCAGAGGTATTTTTTTCAAGTGATCAGTCTATATTACAGTGAAACTTGCACAAACCTCTGGGTGGAGCTTAATAAGGAATCTTTTCCTCTTGAAGCTCAGTTTACGGACCTTGGACCAGTTGAAGGTATTGATTTTCGTGTTACCCTGAATGAAAATGAGAACAGTTAAAAGTTGGCAAAAGTCTCACAAGAGTAGAGTAACCAAAGAGATACTTTTGTAGTTATATAGACATGTGCATCTGGACACTTGCCCCACCCCAACACATTGTGCTGTGTTTTTAGTTCTGGTGACCATATTCCCTTAAACAAGAAAGAGGACACCGAGCAGTCCACAAGGAATTGCAGGATTGCAGTGGGCTGATGCACCTCACAAAAGAAGCTGCCCCACAGTAACCAAAGAAGAGGTAAAACCCAAAACTAATGGAAAATGAGTCCCCAAATGGAAGTATTTTAGTAGGTCAGCTGCCTCTGTGTTTGGGTGAGAGGAAAACAATACAACTGCATTCATAAATAGGACTCTGAGCACTGAGTCGTTTATTTAATACAACAGATACAGTAAGACTGATTGGTCCAATCGCTTCAATCAGTCAGCACTTCTGTACACTTAGAGCAATGGTATCCTAGGAAAAATACACTGGACCATTGAAATAAGGGAAACAGAACCAAAATTCCAGGATGACAAACCTGTCCCAGGGCTGTACCAAATGAATTGATGATATTCTCTGATCACACACCTAACTTTCAAACAGAGCCCTTCTACTTCACTGTCACTGTTGGTTTTGATGCTCTCCACTCTGCATCAATAAGGACAAACTGCACCAAACAATATTTTGGGGACTTAAGTGACACTCCCTGACCATAAAACAAGGTAAGTTTTGAAGTCATCAGAGACATCTGATGTTAAGGTGAGATTTACTCCAAGAGATGCTAATGGACAGAGAGACACAGCCCACCCTGCCCTGCATACCTGGAACACCAGCACCCCCATGTGTGAGACTGCTAGGTTGATTTTGGTGCCCTCGCGGTCGGAAGCGAGGTGGAATCTGATGCCATACATCTCCAGTTTCCGGGCAATTTCAAGCACTTGGAAGTCAGATTCAGCAGGAGTTTGACCCCTACAAAGAGGAAGAACAATAAAGTTTTAAGAGAATCTGATTCTACAATACTGCCAACAGGGCTAACATACTTAACTCTGAACTCTGGCTACATGAGGATTCTCTGTCTCATTTGTTGGGGCAGTTTCACTCCAAGTTAAGTATTACACTGAAAGTTCTCTAAGAGGAGCAGGATGACACAGCTGATGACCAGCCTCAAAGGCATCCCGAGGCAGATGCTAAAACAGATGTTAACTAGCTCAGAGCTTTTTCATTTTAGAAAGTTGAACAAATCTAAATTCAAGCCACTATGCTCCTCCTTCTGCCTGCTTGTGTACACATTAGCATGAACCAGACAAGAAGTGAGAGCTGGCAGAGCTGCATAGCCAGCACAACAGAAACAAAGCAAATATTGCAACAGAATGACCCATTTCGGGTCAGCTTTTGGGACCACAACATTATTACTCTAATGCTACTAGGTACAGCACATTGCCCCAGTCTTCAGCTGGATAATTACCTCCAAGCCAAGGAATCCAGAGAAGGATCTTTAAAATGAAACCTCATCTGCTGTCAAAATTACACTGAAAACAGAAGGAAGCTGTACAGAGAAGGGAGCAACTGCTCTACGAGGGGGCACAACATCCAAAACAGCAACACAGAGACTGTTCAAGACTCTGGCACACACCCCTCACTGCCTGTCCCCAAGTTAGCTGATGTCACTGACATTTTGTTCTCCTGCATGAAAACAGTCCTTTTTTTTCCCCTCACCCACCCCAGTTCCTCTCCATGACAGGGAGTGTATTGTATTATAGGCCACTTTTCAGCTGGTAAAAGACCTTTTCCCTGTAAGTCAAAACACTATCAGTTCAGAAGTTCAGGATCCTCCAAGAACATACACTGCCATGGAAATGAAGGAGTTCTTAGAATCACAGGATCATAAAATCCTTATGTCTGGAAAACATCTCGAAGATGACTAAGTCTAACCATTGCTACTGATCGGGCCCCAGTTACATTACAAAGCAAAAAAGTCCCTACCACAAACACAAGCCTGTGGTCTCTGAAACATCCTGCAAGACAACACTACTGTCCAGTGTTAGGCATAAATACAATCTAGGAGAACGACGTAAGGCAGGACACCCTTCTCCTGTGCTAACCCCATGGAAACTCCACTTGCAGTGCTGCATCCACTGCTGGTGGCCCCAATATCAGGAGGACATGGAGCTGCTGGAGATGCCCCAAGGGCTGAAGCCCCTCTACGACAGAGACAGGCTGTGGCTGTTCAGAAGAGAAAGCTCTGGGGAGACCCCACTGTAGCCTTTCAGAACTTAAAGAGGGCTTAGAGAAAAGAGGGGGACTTTTTAAATGGGCAGGGGGACTTTTTAAATGGGCAGAGAGTGACAGAACAAGGGGGAACAGCTTTAAACTAAAAAAGATTTAGAGTAAATATTAGCAGAAAGTCTTTACTCACAGGGTCATGAGGCCCTGGCACAGGGTGCCCAGAGAAGCTGTGGCTGCCCCATCCCTGGAAGTGTCCAAGGCCAGGTTGGACAGTCTGGGATAGTGGAAGGTGTCCCTACCCATGGCAGGGGATGGAATGAGATGATCTTTAAGGTCCCTTCCAGCCCAAACCAGTCTGTGATTCTATGAAACAGCACCAGCACAGGACCTGAAGAGGCACTCAGAGCAGTGAGGCAATTACAGGCACAGCTGGATAAAGTGACTGACAATCATTACTAACAATGATTAAAAATAATAAATACCAAATTACTTCCAAGCAAGTGCTGTACAAGCCATGTGCAACTTCACTAGGATAAATGTAATGACAGAGGGAAGACACAGGTCATAAACATTTATTATTATTCTATTTACAACCAAGCAGTGCTGAAACCAGATTAGATTCCTGCACACACAGACTAAGCCAAATTTCAAACCCCTCTTTTCCAAGAAATGCCTTCCTTCCATAAATCAGCATTTCATTTCATTAAAACAGATGATAAACTACTCTTAGCACTACCTATTTCTGTGTGCTATGGAGTGCCAACCACAACATCACTGCTAAATAAATTCTCCTGCTCTCCTGATTTGCCTTTCTAGTCATGCTTCTTAAAAACACCTCCTTCTATTTACCTGGAGTAATGTGTTAAATTAAACAACAGTTTAATATAGATATTTTTAAAATATGGAGAATATTGAAGTGAATGATTATTACATTTGAATTTATCAGAACCAGGGATGATGACAATATATATTAACTCCACGCATATATATTAACTCCAATATATATTAACTACAATTCAGAGTACAATTATGAAATTTATTTAGTATGCTAGGGGTTTAAAAATGGAAGTTATTAGAAAAAAAAACACTGCTTCTTTGACACTTAGTAAAATGTTTCTTAGAGTAAAACACACACATACACAAAATGCCCTGAGGAAGTAAGCCTGAATGCAGACACATTTGACAGCAGGATTTCAGCAGTTCTGTTGCCTTATTCAATCAGGAGAGGGAAAAAAAAGAATCTAAAACACTGCAGCAAGAAATCCCAGATTTACTTGCCAACTACAGAAGGCAGGGATTCAATGACATTCCTCACTTTACAAGTTCAGTCCAAAATCCACCCTTATCCAAACATCAATATTTGGGACCGTGTATGTACAAAGGGATTGTAAAGAACACACACAGAGGAACAAAAACCTGATTTCAAATGGAAAAAGAAATGCCAAACTACCGAGAGAGTCTTGGAGCTGCATTTCTACCAGTGTTACTGTTACATGGACTGGTTATGTCTAAAAACTTCAACTGGTAGAGCAGATTTCCCCTCACTGAAATGAGTAATGCTGGAGCAAGTGCTTTTAATAGTAGCCTAAAGTGTTGTTTCCATTTCCACCTTAACTCCATCATAAAAGCAGGAGTACCATGGTTGCTGTTTATGAAATACATACAAGACAAAGAGGTAGATCATAAATCCTACTTTTGACTACAGCTCCCTGAGCTACACTCTGAAAGCACTGTGTGTAACTCCCACCCACACTAATTCCTGCTGTAATTCTTCTGAACACAGCGGCATTAGGAATCAAAGTGGGGCTTTGTGTTTTAAAGACGGTGCTGAGGTTGGCAAGGAGGGTTGGAAGGGAAGAGGGAGAAAAATTAAACAGCAACTAGAAAATTGGAGCTATGTAGTACTAAAACAATCTTCATGAACAGTCTGGTGTAACTGATGCAGAATCACTGGCAGTTATCTCACATACCATTAGATATGATCCAAAGAACAGCACATAAAATATAAAAATAAAAAATAAGATAACAGTCCATTTTAAGAGTGTTCTCTTGCACCCCACCTGCCTGTACCCAGCAAAGAAGGCAGAAGGTGGTGTGGGGGAGCCAGGCAGCTCCATCTGTACCACAGACAGGTACAAAGAGAAGCAGTTTCAGTAACTGCCTTCAGATGATGGTTGCAGGCTTAGCTGCACAGCCCAGCCCCAAAACAATCTGCTCTAATTTTGTTCAGCCATTAAGCAGATAAATCTACTTAATCTTCCCCAGGTCAATGGACAAGAGACTATCTATTACCAGTATTTCCAGCAAAAACTGCTGTCAGTGCAACAGGTTTTAGCATAAAGGTTCCTTACATCCATCTATCTAGACAAACTCTGGTAGTGTGTTAAAATATTCCCACGGCAATGAATTCAAAACTAATGCTGTCAAGTGTTGGGTGATTTACAGAGCATTTAAACTCAGAACTTTAAAGATGAAGAGGCAAGTTAGAATTTTTCTAATTTACACACCCTTGAAAGAATTTGAATCAGAGATAACTAGACTAACTAAGTTGTGAAAGGACATAAGGGAAAACAGTAAATGTAAATATAAATGTACCAAATCTTCTACCTCTTTCCTGACAAAGAAACCACAGCCATGTGAAAACAGGCAAAGGGTGTCATGTGGAATCCTGGACTGCACTCACCTTATAGCAAGTATCCTGCTACTTGCAGGAAGACAGCAAACACTGTGTTTTGAGTGTGTGGGTGTCAGAATTTAACTGCACCACCACCAATACACCATCTACAAAATATAACCTTTTTTTGTTAAATAAACTATAGAAACTAAACTAAACTAAAGAAACTATAGAAATAGAAAACTATAGAAATTTATTTACAGTTTAGAAATTTATTACAGTTAATTCAGGCCCTTGCTGAAGCAACTAAGTAATATGTTAGGTCAAAAACATAACTCACTCTGTTTACCATTACTACATTTGCAAAGTTAAGTTAGAGCACATTTGTGGAAGTAAAAGAAAGTAGTTGCAAAAGTGTAAGAAAAAAAAAAAAGAGATGTTTCATAGAAAATAAGCCTTCAATTGCTATCTTTCAGATTGCAACATTTTCAATACACAAAATGGATTGGATACACAGGTTCTGTTTTATTCAGGTTGATGACGCTTCACCACTTCTAACAGCTACAGTGAAGCAAGTAAAAAAAGAAGGAAAACTGAGACAGAAAGAAGGTGCTGCAGCAATGATCTGGAGATGAGTCACCCTGCCAGAAATGGGTTTCTCCTCCTGGACACTTGGTCTGTACAAGAATTCTCTGTCAGAAGCAATCACCAGTGAAGAATCACAGAATCACAGCATGGTTTGGGTTGGAAGGCACTTTAAAGATCATCTCATTCCACTCCCTGCCATGGGCAGGGACACCTTCCATTAGACCAGGTTGCTCCAAGCCACATCCAACCTGGCCTTGAAAATATCAGTCTGTTAAAGGTCAGGGGGGAATAATAAGGTCAACTAAAGGAAATAAAAAATGAAAACAAACCATAAAAATATGGCACACCAGGATAATATGAGAGGGAAGCATTTTTGTCTGTCCAACTGCACTGCGCATTGCCAGGAAGGAGCCAAATGCCCCAGGGTCCCTGGCCCTGCCTGTTCCTTGAAACAGAAATAAGGAAAAATCTGTGTGCACTGAGAAAACACAGGACCTCCTCAGCTGCTAAAGATGGGGAAGAGTGGCCAATACTCCCCGAGTACAGGAGGAGAGAAGAGAAGTTGTACCAGTTGGGGCTGGGGCTGAGTTAATTTTCTTCACAGGAGCTGGTATGGGGCTGTGTTTTGGGGTTCTGCTGAAAACAGTGTTGATAACCCAGCAATGTTTCCCTTCTTGCTGAGCAAAGCTCACACAGAGACAAGGCCTTCTCTGCTCCACTGGGTGGGGCACAAGGAGTTGGAAAGGGGCCACAGATGGGACAGCTACCCCAAGTGACCTCAGGGATATTCCACCCATATGGCATCATGCTCGGCACACAGAGCCAGGGGAACATGGAAGAAGAGAAGAACATTTGGAGTGATGGTGTTTGTCCTTCCCAGGCACGGTTAGCATGATGGAATCCGCTTTTCTGAGGATGGCTGAATACCTGTCTGCCCATGGGAAGCAAGGAATGAATTTCTGGTTTTGCTTTGCATGCGTTTCACCTATTTTGTTTCACCTATTAAACTGTCTGTATCTCAACCCATGACTGTTCCCACTTTTACCCTTCCAATTCTCTCCCCCACCCCACCAAGGGGGAACAAGCAACCTTCCTTTGACTCCTTCCTGACAGGCAAAAATACCACCTTTCCTTACTCTAATGAATTATTAGAAGTAATTTGTTTGGAAAAATAAAAAAAGCTCAAATCTAACTAACAAAACCACCAGTCCCTGCCTCAGAAAACAGTCACAACCTTTCCATCAAGAGAAGTAAACCAAGAAAATTCCCCACAAGCAGAAGCAACTCAACAGAATCCAGGCACATAACTAAGACAGGGCTGTTCTGTGCATGCTCTGGGGGTACTTAACCCAGAACAAAAAAAGCCACATTTCATCTCAAATTTGATAGTCATCAGCCTATGCATGTTGTCCTGAAAACCTTGCATGAGCCATTTGTAGTTTCAGACTCCACCACACCTTGCAGCAGTATCACAATGTCACTGCGAGTTCCATGAAAAGAATGTTCTCCCTTTTCCTTTGAAGTTACTAATTCTTTCAGGACTTTTCTTTAGACAAGAGAAAAATAATGAAATTAATGGTTTCCCTCCTCCAGCTACCTCCTCCCAAGGTGAAGAATCCTAGCATACATTTTATTTCAGAATTACTTTAAATTACTTAGAAACAAAACCAAACTTTGTTTCTTAATCATTTCACGTGCACCTTAAAGGTTCAAAAGCAGAAAAAAGTAGCAAACACCTGACTTCATGAATAATCAACAAAGCTGAAATTCCATCATTACCATTAATTTCAGTACAACTCAAAATGAATGATCAGAAACAGCAAAAAGTTAATTATTGAAACTCTCAGGAAATAATTTTGCAATACTACAGGATGTGTCTTGGCCTTAAACAGTTGCTGCCCTGAAAAACTTCCTTGTTCTGTCTTAACAGAAAGTCAGTCAGCAGTGATCCATGATTTTATCCACAGAGAGGAAAAGGAACATTTCAATTTCTAGCAAAGTATTTGGATTAAAAACCACAACCATGCACACTAGAGTGTGCATGTGGATATTCACAATTAGTAAAAGCACTTCAGATTTGTAAATCCTAACACACAAGGTCTCAAAAATCACAGAAAAATAAGGTCCTGCAGTTCCTGACTGTGCGTTGGAACCAGTTTTATATCTGGGGCAAAGAGTTTCTTTGTCACCAATAATCTTCCATTATTTCAAAAATAGCCCAGCTGTAAGATAAGGTATTGTATGAATTCTGATCAAAGTCATTTCTCCCCCACTCCCTCCATTCTTTTCCTTCTCCCTTGTGCTTCATGAGTACAGAATGAATATGATGCAATTGGTATCTCATTATTTAGACAAAAGCAAGACCTGTGCATCTGCTGGCAAGCTAAGCCTAAACTTTGTAGACTGGAAATTCTGAAGAATTATTTTGCCTAAACCCATTATTATATGATGGCTCTCTTTAGCATGTTAATAAAGGTACACTGCAAAAATCACTTGAGAAAAACTACTGCCCAACAACTCCATCCTAAATGTGCAGCCATTGCTACATCAACTGTTCTTGCTCAGTGTAAATGGTGTTTCATTTACATTCTCCTAACACCATCCTATCATGCAGCAGGCTCAACCTTCACCAAGCAAGCCTGCCTTCTCCCCAGGGGTCCAGGGCTTTACATTAATCCTCACTTACACATGCTTCTTGTGGAACTCCAGGATCTTTCCTTCAATTCTTGCTTGGTTTGGCAAATACTGGTTCGTTTTAAGGTGTTCTCGATCCTCCGATTCATCAAAATCCCCTATTTCAGCTGAAAATAAAACAGTTTCAGAATAAGAACAAAACAAAACGATGTTAGAGTAAGAAGAAACAATGGAAAAGGAAGAGTCACAGAAAATACTTGGCAAGGAATTACAGACTCCAAGAGCCTTTAAGTGCTGCAAATTTGTTGCATCACACTTTCTGTCCAGCTTCATTTTACCAAACTCTCACATTTAACCCAAGTAGACTTCCTGGGGATTAGAGCAGTATTTCAATATAATTAGGAAAACAGACCTTTTAAGAGTTGAAGACGTGAAATTTGTAGAAGACCCATAAGGTGGTCTGAACATTTCTTACTTTATGGATACCTCATACCAACCAGCATACTTCAATTTATTTTTTCTAAACATATGTAAAATGGTAATGGACAAGGCTGCTTGGGAAGATGGCAAATTACAGGTGAAGTTTTGGTCTTCCCTTCACATATCCATGTCTTGCAGATACAACACTGTAGATTTAGGAAGAGATTTACAGAAGTAAAAAGCCTGTTAGAAAGTGCAGAACAGCTTCTATCTGATAAGACATGAAGTGATCAGAAGTCTTTGGCTTGGAGAAGAAAAGCACAAGGCAGGCAGAATATATTGCAGATGTATATAAAAATTACTAGTTGAATAAATACATTTCAAAATGCCATTTACTTTCTCTGATAGTAAAATATGAATCTACAAAAGTAAATTAAAGCACAAAAGTTTTTAAAAGACAAAAACATGCATGTTTGTCCTAAAAACCTCCCAAAAACTAAGCTGTGAAGCACATTTCCCTGGAAGGATGCCAAATATTAGACAAATACAAGGGCAACTAAATACACAGATGCAGTCAATCTGTGACTTTAAAAGGCCACATGCAGAGATTATGGGATGGATGCAGCAAAGGAAGAGATGCCATTTGCCTGTTCAGTGTCTGAGGGCTTTCTCTGTAGCATGTGCTATCAGCTACTGTCAGAGAAAGGAGTGGACTTGTTCTTAACAAGAACACAGCAAACCCTGTTTAAAATCAAGTCAGCACATGAAACAAGTAAAAAAATATTTAAAGGACTTTGAAAAATAATTTCTGTTCAAAACAAAACCATTCTTTCTCACATCCAGCTTTCCAGAAGAGCAGAATCAAGCTGAGCAAGGCCCACTGCTGAGATTTGCTCCCCAGCTCCACATTGCTGGGAAATCACGAGCAGGTTTTAATGGTGTCACTCACTGATGGCACACACACAAGGCAAATATGCTCTTCCAATAAAATCACCCAAATACTATTATAAGTGCTTTATTATATTGCAATGCAGATTTAAATAGCCAATAACTATTTAGCAGTGCATATGTGAGGAACATCATAGAACAGTTTTTGCTTCCAGACACCAAAGAGCCTCCAAAGGCCCTGTCTGCAGATCAGGCTGCAGATCTGTGAACACTCTGGTTGCTGCTTCAGCAATTTGGTATTTGAACCCAATCAAGATTTCCAACCTCCTGGTTCAAAGGCCATGTTTTAGGTCTTCAGGCACATACAGACCAAGCCAGCAGCATCATGGAGTGCTTCCAAGCCAATTGCATCCCATTTCCACTTTCACTCCCAGGGAGGAGGAAAGCTGCTGACAGCCCCACTGTGGGACTTCTTCTGGCACAGTTCTGGTTGCATTTCAGCCCCGTTTCTATACACTCATCTTCCCCCAGGCAGAGCAAAAGTAAGAAGCAAAGTCAAGGGAGCACAGAGGCAGATGGGAACATCTGCCTGGAAGATGCAGAGTGCTGGTGGCATGGCTTGCAGAGCCAGGGAAAACAAACATGCAAGGTTTTGTCCAGCCTCCACAAAGCCAAAGTTATCTCACACATAAGCACCAGCTGTTCCTCCCCACAGCCAGCACAGATGACCATCCCTGGGTTGAAAATCAACATGTTTACAGTGTGTAGAGAAGGAACCACCATAAAGCAGAGGTTGTTTTTGGTTACCAAAAGCTTCTGTGTGCTATTTAACCTGGGTTAGCATTGGCACCATCCCCAGTGCCAGCCCAGCTGGGATACTCACACTGCAAAAGGTGGGAGACCAGCAGAGCTGCCGTGTTGTCACTGCACGTCAGTCGCTCCTCGGCCAGGTCTCTCTTGATTTGCAATGCAAACAGGTACCTGAGGGAGAGGTTACAAGGGCTGGCATTACAAGGGCCATCCTGACAGATGAAAGGACAACAAAACAACTGAGCAGAGGGTTAGAAAAGCAGCATCTCCTAATTCTTCCTCTCTTCAAACCCAAGGTAGCACAACAGCGCAGGTACCAAGGACAGTCAAATCAAACAAAATAATCTGTGGCTTATCCAGTGCAATTTGTTAACACAGGACGGATCCAGCACAAGGGACTTAAACGAACAAGAAGGAAAACCACATTTTAAGCAGGGTTTGTTCATGCAGTAACAGCAGCTGCCATTTTTAGCTGCAAAGAAATGAAGGAACACCTCAAGTGATCTTATATAGCAGAAAAAAAAGATGGAAGAACATCACTGATTCAAATCGCTTGTTATGAAAACTGATAGGTGTTTCTGCTAGCACTCAGCTCATTTACTCAGCAGTTGTATTTTCCAGAACTGTAATATTAGCAGCCTACAAAGACAGGAAGAAATTAAATTTCCTTTTCTTATACTGCTACATTCCTTCAAGCAAAGTATTTTCCAATCAGTTGTTAAAGAGGAATCATTTCTATTTAACAGTTTTGTAGGCTGCTCTTTTTATTTGAAAGAAGATGCAGTAAGGACTCCAGTAAACAGGCAACAACTCAATACTATAAACCTTCAAACTGACAGACTGATCCTTATTCTTTACAGAATTATACTCTGGAAGATAACAGCAACAGTTCTTTTTAAAGAAGAATTCATTTAAAAATTTTATTCCTGAAGCAAAAAGCTAATAAAAGTCATAAATTTTGAATGGTGGGGTTTTTTTTAATTTTAAAGTACTGTAAGTATGTACTAAAGACTTCTCTAAAGTATGCTCTGTTTTCTGCATTGACCTCTCTCAGTTTCTTCAACACATATCATTAAGAGCATCATTTAATACCCAGATGCTCTAAGCACAGACCATAAATACTCAATAAAAGGGCAAAAATACAGTTCCTGCCCTAAAAAGCTGCACTCCTAAGGAACATGCCATATGAAATGGCAACATAACATAAGGAAATTTGGAGCAAAGGAAATATTTAGATATTATTTCTCCTTATAAGAGACAATAACAGTGGCTATGAGGATGCTTTGACCTTAAATATGTCTGAAGGGTGATAAGGAACCTCTCTAAAAGGAATTCCCATTAAAAGTAGTGGAACTGGGGAAAGCACTATATGATCTCTTCAAACACTAAAATCCTGGGTAATGTCCTTATTAGAGGGACAGACTGCAAACTACATCCCCAGGTGACAGCAGGAGGGTAGGGCTGCTAAACTGATCACAGATCAATCAGCCATCAGCAAAAGTGACCAGTGAAGAGCACTGGTGAAAAACATACACGTGTTTGCTGGTTGTAGAATGTTTAAAGTGTGGGCTTCAGAAATTTAAATCCTAAATAATTTATTAAAGTATGCACTGATCAATTTATACAGGCAATGTTTATAAATTTTACTATTTTCTATACACTCTGACTCATTTGGCACCATGACTTTGGCAAGCTCTGATCTGTGCAGTTCTCTATTTTGAGCAGTACTTTTTCGGATAACACATGTCTGCTGAAACTGTGACAACTCACAAAGTGCTCTTTGACTCATCTTCCATCTGAGTTTTGTTTGGAAGCAGCTGCACTGCCCTCCTTCAGTTACCTCCTTCTTAATTCATTAGGTAATGGAAATCTAGTAGTTCTAAAAATACTTTACCTGGTATATTCCTCTTGCAACTGACCCGGGTCTGGAGGGAAGAACTTTACAGCTAGACGAAGCATTGTAGTCTTTGGTCCTAGGAGAAAAGTTGGTCATTTCACAAAAAAAAACCCTGGTTTCTTCATAAGTACATGCATATTCAGTTTGCAAACAAGCAGAGAAACACAACACACATGACATCTAGCCAGATTTCAATTCCCAGCTAACCACAGCAGGCTCTGGGGTATAGATTGGCCGTGTCAACAGAGCACCTGCTTTGCAGAGGAACTTGGATGCCACTGCCAAGGTGAGACTGCAGACTCAAGGCTGTCAAAAAATGCTGTGCAACAAGAAATCTGGAATACCCCAAAGCAGCTCCTTGGCTGCACACAATAGCATGGTAGGTGACCCATTGAGAGGGTCTGTGGAGGTTTGGGTGGGCTCCCTGCTGCCCACACAGATTTCCTCCTCCTGAGAGAGAAGGGAAAAAAAGTACCCAAACACAATTGCAGTAAAAGTATATATATATATTCCCATACATTACAATTATATACAATCAAACACTATGAATATACAAAACAAGAATCCCAAACAACTCCAAAAGGGAAAAGGGGGAGAAGGGAAAGGGAAATGGGACAAGAATGGGTAAAACCAAAACAAAACAGATACACACGCTCCTAAACTCAGGGAAAAGCTCAATAAGTAACTAACACAATAAAATCTCACCAAACTTCCCTCAAGAGACACAGTAGAAATCTCCACCTCCGTGCAGCTTTAGGACAATGCCCTCAGATAGATAAGAGCCAAGCCAATACAGAGACCTGCTGTCCTCCAAACACCCAAAAGGAAGAGAGAGAGAGAGGGAGAAAACCTTCCTCCCCATCTTATATACCCCTGATTCCCTGTTGCCAGGGAAGACCCAGACCAAACCCAAGAAAACTAAACCACCAGAGGGTCCCAGGATGGGGAGAGAGTGAGACACATCCCACAGGCTCCCAACACCAACCCCCACCACCAGAACTGAGTCCACAGGCCTGGCTGGACCCAACTGGCTTCCTGCAGAGTTAGAAGGGTGTTTTGCAGCCTGCTAGTACCCATTCCCTTCCATTTTCAACACTGGTCTCGTCCACCTCAACAACAGGCAGAAAACTAATTTAATGTTCAAAGCAGAATCCTCGGTCACAATTGGGAAGAGTCCATAATGCTCTGTGTAACATTTTACAACTGAGCACAATGACTGGGTCGCATCACTGAACCACAATCTCTGTTTCACCTGGATTTTTGAAGGAATTACTACAGGGGACCACAGTCAGGACTGGGCACCACCATTTTCCTGCTGTTTTTCCTGTCTTAAAGCAGATGAAGCTGAGTATTTCACAGGCAGGCAGAGTCCTGGCCAGCCTGTCCTTAGAGGAGTCTGAAGAGCATCCACCTGATATACCTGTAGGCACCCTCTGTGCAAGAGCCACCCCAGCACTCCCTATGCCACTGCTGTTTCAAAGCAAGCTTAGCCAAATTTTAAATGAATAAATAAAAATCAAATTTGTTGGAGCATGCTGGTAAGCACAAGTCAGTCTGCTTTAATTTATTTTAAGCATCATGATTTCTTAAAGCTTGACAAAGTCCATTTAACCCCATCAGCCCTAATGTACACTGATTTCTTCTGGCTGGAATACCCAATTGCCATATGCCAAATGTTTCTCCACTCTCTCTCTCTCATTTGCTAATGAGGGAATTACAAACTTTGCTTTTTGGCAAGTAGCTGGGAGAACTCAGAGTATCACAGCTGTCACAAGAGCAGTTCCCTGCCTCTGATCCCAGAATTACCAAGGCTTTGGTGAACAAAAAGACCCTAAAATCCACATTCCCAATCACAATGTAATATCTGGAAATAAAAGAAGGCTGGAAATAACACTCTATAATGACACAGGAAGCTCACATTTGGCAGAGACAAAGGATTTTATAGTTCTTGAGATGTATCAAGTCAGGAAAATAAAGAGTTTTAATGATTCCAGCAAAAAAACCAAAACTTCACGTCAGATTTCTGAAGATAATCTGAGCCTTTGAAAGACCTTCACAAGGTCAAGAACAGTTGTGCACATTACTGACTCCAATCAACTGGAAAAAATTGATGTGGGAGCAATTTTGAAGGTGTTTCAAGCATCACTTTCATCAAATGACAACAAATATAAAAAATTAAAAACATAATGCAGCATATTTGCCTCTGTAGCACAACTCTCCTCTTTGTTTACTCAGTCTTGCCTTTCTTTCCTCTATAAATAAGCCCCATTCAAATCAGGAAAGGAAACACTTAACCAGTGTTAACCAAGCTGCAGGATTTATTTTAAGAGCAACGACAACAACAACAACGAAAGAGATGTGAGGATAAATTATCCAGGCAGGAATGGTGACCACAACACTATATAAACCTGCAGCACCTCAGAGAAGGTACCCAAATGCCACCCTGATACTGTGTGCCTGCTAGGGAGCTGAAAATTAGGGTCCAAACTCCTTGCCTTCTGGTTCGAGAGGAAAACTGACTGCACTCATTCAAAACACAGGAAAATAAAATCCTTACCACACAACACAAAGTTCAGTGTACCTCAAGACAGGTCATTAGTCAAGACTAATTTACAGTAAATCAAGAACTCCTGTGTTTAGAGAGGATGTCAGAGACTCAGAAGTTTCGTATCTGCAGCCACACAGCAATCACCAGCAATATCAACCAATGGGGTTGAGCTGGAACACCTTAAAGCCCATGATAACATCCACTAAAAGTGGACTAAAGGTTAAAAGGTTAACTTCAAAATCATTAAAGTCTAAAAAAAAACCCCTCAAACAAACAACAACTCCAAGATATAGAAAATAGGACATTTCAATCAATATAAAACTGGTATCAGAACATGAACATCTGCCAGACAAATCACCAGAATCTCTTGCAGATTAAAATTTTAAAATAAATCAATTTCAGTGGCAATATAACATGGGTGGTAGACCACAAAGCAGTCATAAATTTTATTACATCCCCATGATTTTAGAACAATATTTGTCCCATCAAGGAATGCTGTCTATGCTCTAGGGTCAAGTTTCCACAATTTATATGGTAAGAAGAGGATACCAAAGGAGTAACCAAGCAGCACTGCAGACCTGTGGTCCACCAGATCTTTTAACTAGGATATAATTCCTTCCAGCCAGAAACATATAAAAAGATGCCACTTTTTTGGCCAGAAAAACAGGGAGAGAAAGTATTGTATATCCTCCTAAGGAAGCCTTCTTTTTAGCTGGTTTGGCTCTTCTGCTTAAAAAACTGTTGGCAAAAGGCAAAATCCGGACTAAAATTAGCTAGAACTTCGTATTTCTGGCAATCAATTTTAGCAGAAGAGTAACTACAAACTACTTCCCAGTACTAATTTTCAACATATTTCAATTAAAATTTGGAAAGGAGTAGGAATTCACCACACCCTCCTCATTTTGTTCTACCACAAAGCCTCTGCACTTAGAACCAGAAAAGAAGCAAACAGCTTAACTCTGCTCTACAGGAAAAAAACAAAACCAGAGTTGGGTCTAATCTTTCAACATCTGAAGAACCAACCTACATGCTGCATTCTTCAATTATTTTTCACCTTGAGAGTGCCTCTCACATTACTTATGAGAGTGGTATAAAGACAAGATCGCCTCGCTATTGCAGCATCCTCCTGGCCAGGGAGCAGACCCACACTGCACAGGCAAAGCAGAGCTCTGAAGCTGCAGCCACCATCCAGGTGGGAGATTCCTCCCTCTGCTCTCCCAGCACAGCTGCTCCTGAGCACATGGAAAGAGCTGCCATGGGAATCAGCCAAAATATGCCATTCTCTTCCCACGGTATGACAACACAACTTCCAAAAGCTTACAACAGCAAGTGTTACATTTCACTTCAACATAACACCAGCTGACCCAAGCTATCTAGGCATTCATCAGAGAGAGAATCCTACCTGCAGTTAAGTTTCCATTCCACCCACCACATACTACCTATTAAAAACATCAGGTTGGCATGTCCCAACAGGAACCACTATCATCCCTACCATGTGTAATGTGCAGGGAAGCAGAACCAGTAAATCAAGTAGTAGTTGTGAAAGCAACCCACATAAAGCAGATGCAAATTGAGGAAAACTTCCTTTTTCAAAACTACTTACTCCGTACTTGCTTAATAACAGGTTTCATAGGTTCCAGCCAAATCTGAAATTGCAGAGAAAAAAATTACAAACTGGCATTCTTATTTGAATATAACAGAAAAATACCGAAAGTAAATTTAAATTAAGCAGTCATCTATGAGTAGCACTTCTTCTGCAATGCAGTAATTCCTTTGCTTTACAAAAAGTGTACTTATTGAATTGACATTTCTCATGCATCACTAGAAAAACCACTGATCTGTGCTTCAAGCTCCTCTGGATGGAAAAAGAGCCATGTCAGCAGAAGCACAGCCCCACTGCCAAGAAGGCAAGAGTCATGCTAAAACCCATAGCCTGACAGGAGCCAGGCTGCAGAATTACAGAAAGTTTGAGGAACAAGAAAATGTCCAACTTTTTTTTCCCCTTCCATGCTTTTTCTGGCACTCTCACCTACCTACTTAAGGGGTTTCACTCAGTATTAATTTCTCACCATTTTTCCTCTTTTGACAAGAGAAAAGATGTCTTTCTTTACATTTTAAAAGAAAGACTGTGGCTGTTCTAGTAAAAGGAGTATCCATAGAATATGTGCAAAATATTCTGGATGCTCAACCATTTATTTACCCCACCCCTTCAAAGAGAAAACTATTACAAGACAATTGTGTTTGGTCCTTACCAGTTACTGCTCTGTCTGAGACAGATGAGGATTTTAAGAACCTTATTAGCTGCAGAAACAGTTTGGACACTCTGCAGCAGAAATGGAAACTAAACAAGTTTTACTATCTTTCCTCAGCTCAAGAGCATCATGGACTAGTGCCATGAGCACTCCCTATGTTCTCAGTCAGATTTTCTGTATGTGAGTCCTAAAACTGGAAAAAATAATAGAAAAAAAAAATCCAAAGAGTTTGGGGAACATTTTCTAGTTTAGAAGCCACAGTGTCCTTTTTGCAAGGTACAGGATAAGTGACTAGGAGGCTTAAAGGTGTCAGCACTGATCTAGATCAATGAGAAAAGCTTGCAGGCCTGTACGGCTGCTGAGGTTTGTGTTAGAAAGGTGTTTAGCATGGCTCTTAAGGGATATCGACTGAAGAGTGCTATATGAACACCACCAAAATTACACACTGGAACGTGATTTTACAGGTACTCCACTTTGAATCGATGTTAACCCTTCCAGACGAAATGAGAATTTTATTCCTGTCCCTGAAAGTGGGACTATCAGCAGCTATTTCACTGCTTTATACATTTCCTGAGATTTAAGAAGAAACAGAATCTGATTCCTCCCCTCTGCTTTAGTAGTTGTCATCGTTCTGGTGAGCAAAGCAGATTTACAAAAATCCAAGAGATGATCCTACAGGCCACTCCAGCAGACTTGGAAACTTTTGACACTCCAAGATCTGCATTCACCCAAGCTTTTTATTATACCCAATTTGTCACGGAACTGTACGCACCCAATATGACTGGATATTCTGGAACTCAATTCCAAAGTAGTCTGATTCAATCAAATTCAGATGCTTGTAAACTTCTGTCAGTAACGTCTGGCCATAACATTTTGACTGAGGAAGCAATAAAAGAAGTTAGAGTGAGATTAATATTTATAAGTTTACAGCAAATTAAAAAAAAACAAACAAATGATGGCATCTTTAGAAGCTGTAGAAAAAGTTCACAAAGATTTTTCACATTATTCTTGTCACTGTGACACAGAAACACAGGCAGGGCTCCATATAAAAAAACCTTCAGAGAACCAGAGGAACTGAAGCTGGAAGGGGCCACTGGAGGTCACCTATGTCCAACCCCCTGCTCACAGCAGGGTCAGCCACAAGACCCAGGGAGACCAGCTGCAGGCTATTTGCAGCTCCTTCAATAAACCCATCCATTTGTTTGTGTAGCTGCATGGTGTGGCTGCTAAATCCCTGCTCCATGCAGGCTCCTTGCTCTTACCAACACCAGGGATCCCAGGACCACGTGCAGCCCAGGGGAACCCAACCAGCCCTCTTCTCACACTGTGTTTGCTGTGGAGTCCTTTTGATGAATCCCTCCCTCAAGAAACCCACTCACCAACCCTTTCTGACAGTCAGGTTAGGGGGAAAGCCACAAACCAAACATCATCAGAAGGCAGTTATGACAACATGGCAGAAAACAGGAAACTTCCCCAGCACATCCAAACCAGCTCCCCTTGGGGCTGCTTGTTCAATCATCCCAGCTTGCTCTCAGTATCTCTGACTACATTCCTGTAGCAGTCACCACAAGAAAAACAGCATTTATGAACCCACACATCAGTCCATCCAGATCACTCAGAAAGAATCCACAGGGCTGTCACATCTCTAGGTACCCATTTCAGCAACACACAAAACCTAGTAGGGTGCAGAGGGAGGTTTCATGGCCACAAAGCTACATCCTGGACCACAGAAGCGATCCTACAAGCGTAGTGGAAGGGTCTGGCATCGTTCTGGTCAGAGGACACGCTGGCAGCACTGATGCCACAGATGTCTTGTTCATTTGGAAAAGTCCAAGTGATGGAAGACTCTACGACTTTCCCACCAAAGCAGGCACAGAGTTCTGTAATTGACCCTTTAAACTCAGTACAGTTTATCTTTTAAAAGTATTAGACATTATAATAAATTATCACAGAATGGTTTGGGTTGGAAGGGACATTAAAGCTCATCCATGGGCAGGGACACCTTCCACCAGCCCAGGTTGCTCCAAGCCCCATCCAACCTGGCCTTGGACACTTCCAGGGATGGGGCAGCCACAGCTTCTCTGGGCACCCTGTGCCAGGGCCTGCCCACCCTCACAGGGCAGAATTTCTTTCTCACATTTAATCTAATTTGGCTTTAAAATGAGTAAGGGTAGATTTACTGTTAGAATAATTTAATAAAATGTAAATGAAAAATAACTGAGAGAAAGAATGGGCCACTTTATGCTTAAAAGCTAAAAAATATGGTGAGAGTTGGGGTAATTGTTTCACATTACAGAGACGCATAAAAAATTCAAAAGCAACTGCTTCTTACAGAACAAAGAGATTAACTGCCAATGCTTTTAGAACTATGCAAGTTAGCTAAATGTCTGTGGAACACTTCAAAAAACCCCCAAGCTTCAGTGAGAAGAAGCCTGCCAGCTGTGCAGCGCTGCAAATCTGAAACAGCTTTGGTATTCGCAGTGGTGTGAGCGGCGCTGACGGAATTCAATGGTATAACCTCTGAGAAAAGCACAAAAACAGGGCAGAGAACAACACGAGACAGGCTCATACCCCTCACTCCTGCTTCTCCCACTCACATGACGTATAAGACCCTGCCACAGGAGACATGTGTGCCTGGAGAAAAGCATCTTGAAAGCTAAATGTTTAACTTCCAAATGAAAAACATTTCTTGCTATGCACTTGCGAATAAAGCTTCAAATAGTAATAAAAGGAAATATCTTTAAATATGATAGAACTCTTTTTTTCAAGGTTAAAAGCATAAAATAATTTTGCTTGGGTTAATATAATTTTGGGTGTCAAGCTCAGAAAAGCCCCAGTCTAAGCTGAGCATCATTTCGCATCCTTCATAGGATGCCACATTTGGAAAAAACAGTATTAATTTTATTTTAGAATAAAAACAGGTTTCAAAAGCTTGAGACAGAACACACCCTTTTATTATTGTGCCTCAAATGCTGTAGGAAATCTACTCTTAGAGCTACTTAGTTCCTCAAATTGTTTTTTTTTTTAATCTTTATAACCATCCTTTCCAAAAAGCTGAACATTTTGAAATGGCCAAAAATGTAAGGTGACATAGTGGGCAGCTTCATGTCATTGCTTAATTTGCATTAAAGCAGCACAAAGGAAAATATTTTAAGCAATTCCCTAATTACTGTAATTCTGACATCAGGGCAAGCAGCTGCATGAATGCCTTTCAGAAAAGCCCTGCTTTCAATACAAATTCGTAACACAGCATACTTTCCATTCCAAACTTCTCAATTACTCTTTATTTTCTGCCAAGACAGTGACTGCTGATATTACTGAATTATTTCACATAAAAAGAAAGAAAAAAAATGAAAGGGTAAAAAAAATGAAATAGGAAAGTAAAAGCTTTCCCCAGCGACCCAGCTCTAACCGTACTGCAGATTATTTTAACGAGTCATCATTAGAAGACTGCTCAGTACAATAGATTTATTTCAAATTGCTTTGTATATTCAGCTCAAACCTGAAAAGTTCCCTCAGAGCTGTGCAAGTGCAGTCAAGGTACCCTGACTGGTGCTGATGCCATGGAAAGCACCGAATCAAGCAAGAGAATCAGCACCTTCAGGCCCTGCTCAGTGCTAAAACAGCGTAAGACAGGGACAGAAATTCAGAGAAACAAGCATTTTCAGCTGAAGTTTCTTGCCTGAAGGAGATATCTGCATTTCTTACTTTATCAGAGAAATAAACATATTCAGTGTTAGCAATCTTTAGGACAGAGAAGTAAAATATAAACCATTTTTCAAAAAGTCGTTAAAACTAGTGATTTTTGTTTTATAGACTCAAAGGACAGTTTGGGTTGGAAGTGACCTTAAGGATCATCTCTTTCCATGGGCAGGGACACCTCCCACTAGCCCAGGTTGCTCCAAGCCCCATCCAACCTGGCCTTGGACACCTACAGGGATGGGGCAGCCACAGCTTCTCTGGATAGCCAGGGCCTGCCTGCCCTCCCAGGGAGGGATTTCTTCCCAACATCCCATCTAATCCTTCCCTCTGGCAGTGTGTGAAGCCATTCCCCCTTGTCCTCTCCCTCCATGCCTTGTCCCAAGTCCCTCTCCAGCTCTCCTGGAGCCCCTTCAGGCCCTGCAAGGGGCTGTCAGGTGTCCCTGGAGCCTTCTCTTCTCCAGGTGAACACCCCCAGCTCTCCCAGCCTGACTCCAGAGCAGAGGGGGAGAATCAACCCCACTGTTATTTGCTATTTTCTCAAATATCATACCTACATGGCAGATCCTCCCTGTGCCATAATGTTTGAGCTTAGGGAAAAACCAAACTGGGAACCCACAGCCTAGATTTTCAGGAGACCATAGCTCAGTATTATCAAAATCAATTCTTCTTCTCTAACTCCCATTAACTTTCTGCTTTCACGTATTTTAATTTAAAAACAACAAAAAAAGCCCGGGACTTTCATAATGTAGCACTCTCATCTTCCAAAACAGACAAACTGCTCAAACTTTCCAATAAAGCAATCCACTTTTGGCACCAGTGAAGCTAGAAGGGAAAAAGAAAAACCAAAATACCAGTGCAAAAGTCAAGAGTTTGGAAAAAACAGAGTTATAAACCAGAGGTATAGAATGGAAACTCGTGTGTGGCCAGAGCCAGGGGAGCCACTGCTCCCATCAGACATCAGCAAACACCTTGGATTTTATGTTACAGAAATCTGCAACTGTCAGGAAAGCAAATCCTCCAACAGTGGATCTGCAGGAGAGGGAGAAGTTTAGATTTGACATCATCACTGACAAGCAGCCAGCAGAGCCAACACAGAGTGCCCTAAGAACAGCCAGAGAAAACTGAACTGAGTTCAATAAAAGTCCCTTCAGCAGTCACAGACTTGTTCTGCTTCTTCTTCTTTAGGGGACTTTAAGGGTCTTCCTAAGGAAAAAGTGATTTCTCATCTTTTGGCAAATTAAAAAGAAAATTTAAAAAAAATTGACAACTAAACACAGACTTGTTATTTCCTTTCTTAATCAGAAGTATGCAAACATTTCAGTGAGTTTATAGCCCTGTTTATCTCCAAGCCTTCTGTAATCTGTTAGATCTCTGTCCAAATGCAGTGTAAGACAGAAAAAACACCCTCAAAACTCCCTGTTAGTAACTATCACTAATGCCACACATAAACAAAAACTGCATTTCTGAATACAGGGTGGACATTTAAAAGTTTATTAGAAAGAAGGAAATAATCTAAGATGGCAAGGAATATCATTCATTAACTTTGTGTTTTCATGGCTAAAACAAGAAGACCTTACGGCTCCATATCTAGTGTTTAATCTGCAGACTGGAAAAGTAAGAAAGAATTGCCCTCCTTTTCACTACTTTATTATTTTTTCAATTTTGATTGAAACTAGTGACTCCAGTGAAAGCACTCCTTGCTTCCCCCCAAAAAACAGGTACCTGGCAAGAACTGTGTCAAACTGGTTTCCTGTGCTCAGCCAAAATTAAATACGATTTAATTTTGATAACCTGAACATTTCACACTGAACTTTAGGCTTCAACTCTTTGGGAAGAAAACAGTATTTTAAATACATTTGTTTTATTCACTCTTCTATACTGACAGGGCTCAACTACAAGTTACTTTATTAAGAGCACACCAAGAGAAGACTGCAGAGCATTTGAGAGCTTACAGAACAAGGGATGCCCTGCAAGTGACAGGAGGGGATGTGACCCTACCACAAGGTCCTCATGCCTTGCAGTCCCCACCTGCCACTGACTGAGCTTGCCAATCCTCAATTCTGCCACAACTGGGTCAAGGAGCTGACCCAGCACACATAGAAGGTTTGTGAAACTTCATCCAACTTTCTAGCCCAGTCACTGGTATGAATTTTTTATTGTTATTATTATTTTTCCCACGCTAGAGAGCACAGTTCAGCTGCCAGGTTTGCTGGGGAATATAATAATAATAATAATAATAATAATAATAATAATAATAATAATATGGAAGTTGCAAAACCAAATTTCTGAGCTCTAATTTCTGAGTTCCATCATTATGCTCAATATTGGGCATAATTTTTTGTTTTGAAAAAAACAAACTCTAAGACTCTCTTCCCCATGATCTTTTGTGTCCTAGGATTTCAGTAGTTGGCTTTCATGTGGTTTTGCTGGGATTTTTCTAAAGTAGAATCCACAGCCAGACAAAATTATTCTAGAAATGGAAGCCTCTGGCTCATTTAATTAAGGCTAGTTTTAAAACTGTGATCATTTAAAGGTTCAAGCAGTGTTAAAGCACTTCACTGCCAAATGAACCAGCTCTACCCAACAAACATGCTTTTCCAGAGTGGCTAGACTTGCTGGATGCCTGAAAGAAGGAAAACAACAATTGAGTGACATGGGAAAAGATCCCCAAAGAGGGAAGGAATTAATGTGAACAAGGCTGGGAAATGTATACTTAGGCAGACAGCATATAGAGAGGAAAAATGGTCCCAAGTTTTAAAAGTGGTGCCATGATGAAATACCTGTAGAACTTGGAATAAAACACATTGTGCTCAGAGAAGAAGAAAATGGCATCACAGCTAAGCACTCAGTTCAACACACAGTTCCCCAAGTGCTAGGTACAAACAGCACATGGAAGAGCCACATCAATACTGGACATCAAGACATTCTCAGCTGCTTTCATTACCTGGAGAGATAAATACAGACAGGAGCCCCCAATATCCCTCCTTCATGCACAGCTCTAGACCACCTGAGGAAGAAGGAAGTCAAGCAAATGAAAGCCTGATGATTTGGTACTGGAGCTGCTGCTTGCTAATAATTAAACATTCGAGTGCCAGCAGCAACAATGTCACAGCTTTGGGGTGCCTGATCCCAAACTCAGGTTCATAACATGAACTCTAAGCCCCTACTTTGTTCACACAAGCTGTAAACCAGCAGAATAAAGTGAAGGAAGTAGAAGTGAGGAGCCTGATCTCAATTTCTGTCCCCTGAACTTTGCTACAAGCCCCTAATCCTTATGCAAACCCCTGAACCTTTCTATACCTGCTCCCTTGGCCACTCCATGCACTTAGGCTGAAGGTGCTCTGGAAACTTGCATGGCATCATTTCATATGTATATATATGTATATAAATAAACTCCTCTATTTTTAAGATATTTTAAACACAGACAAGACTTTGTTTTCCTTTGTTCATAAAAAAAGCCTTATTAAAATTGCAAGTCTTTCTCCATTAATCATGCTTTTGCCTCAAAACCATCATCCATGCCTACATTGACCAGATTTGATCTGGGCTTTCACAGAATTCTGGAATAGTTTGGGTTGGAAGGGGCCTAAAAGACCACTCGGTTCCAACAGACCATCATGGGCAGGGACACCTTCCACCAGCCCAGGTTGCTTCAAGCCCTGTCCAGCCTGGCCTTGGACACTTCCAGGGATGAGGCAGCCACAGC